>RAKG01000004.1:600000-978666 GCA_009802275.1 Neurospora sp. CHS-2018a
GCCACTTGGCTATCTTTCTGCTGCTGCCTGGCCACCATCCGCGTTTCTCCATCGGTTCGCTGACGTATCGCCGGCGAACTGACCAACGATTTCAACGGCGATTCCTCCATGCCAAACGCCAAGCAATGTTTTGTTCCCTCCCCTATCAGAAGACTCTTCTTCTGTCCGAGCTGTATCCAGGAATAGCGAAGTGGGTAGCAACGTCTCAGCATGTATATAAACTAGCGGCTGGGCTGGGCTGAATATTCGGCTTTCAGTCCCTTCGATAGCTAGTGCTCCAGGATTGGTCTGTGATAGATGGGCGCCATTGGTCTGCGAAAGTTGTGCCTGGTCAAAGAGCAGGTGTGGATGACCTGTTGCCATCCAAGTCATCCATGCTCTGAAGCCGGTGCCACCTCGACTCCTATCGCCACTCATCTGTGTAGCGGCTTGTTCAGGCATATGGATACCACGGTCTCGGCGGCATCCTTGTGCTTTTTTGCTTCCGCCCTTCTGGCGTCATGCCATGCCAGTCACGACGCACCATCCGCAGCCCTTTAGCCCTCATATGTTGGGACAAATACTCGTATATCGACAACCGCTTTGTCTGTCGCTTTCTTCAGCTGACAAAGTGGTGGGGGTGGTTTCGTTATTTCCACTAATAGGGCTGTCATTGAGCGGCCCTCTTCCCCAAGCTCTTCTTCGTAACCAGCTTCAATTCAAGCGGGTAGTAGCCCTTCGCTTTCGTCGTCCACTTGCCGCCTGTCGGTGCTTTGTCGATCTTTTGGCGACACACTGGACATGTTCGTTTGGTTGGATCGATGGTTAAGGCTGAATGAAGACATTCGGAGCAAAACAGATGACCTGGTAACGAGAAAGACTTGTTAGCTATGAACAAACAGAGCGGAATGGGTAGGCAAGGGAGAGAGGAAAGCTTACCACAATGCGTAACCGTCAAGCCCGTAACATTATCCATGCAAATGACACATTGGAAGGCGCTCAGCTTGATCTCGTTCTTGGGCCTGGGCTTCGCTCGCATGCTCTCGGGCACCTCTTCCGTATCCGCCAAGTCGACCACATCCATAAAGTTGTCGTCCCCGAACGGATCTTTCTCGTCGTCACTGGATACCAACACGTGCGCTTTTCGCTTGTTTGTCCTGATTTCTAGCCCGTCTTCTCTTTTCCGTTTTGGGGCCCCGGACGACTGAGGCGGTAGTGTGGGCAAGCTGACGATATTGTGAGAGGCGCCACGGCTTCGTCGCCTAGAGCCCTCGGCGGCGGATTCATCCCTCCTTGAAGGCATGGTGTTGTAATTGTTGCGGGAAGGAGAGAGAAGATCGCTAAGATGTCTCGGGGTTTGGGGCGGAAGTGAAGGACTGGAAAAGTCTCGACTGGCAAGCTCGTTGAGAAAGTCGTCACTATTTGGTTCTCGATCGGTGCGATGGGTGGTGACAGGTAGACCAGGCGCGCGCGAGCCTGTAGCGAGGTTGGTGCTGAAGGCGGGGTTGGTGTTGTTGTAAAAGCTGGTTCCTCTGTTGTCTGGGGTAGAGGAAGATCCAGAAAGCAGAAAAGAGAGCGAGGGTGGCGGCGGTCGAGGTGGTGGTAGGGCGCGAGAAGCCGGCGGCAAATGAGCGGCTTGAGATTGGCGGTTGTCGAGGTAACGGCCGGGTTCAGACCGGGTTTGCGGGTGCGGGCAGGGTAATGGGGTTCGCAGGGTTATGTACGAGTTTGCTGGGGAGGGGCTTTGGAGTTGAATTGAGAGTGAGGGCAGTATGTTCGTGGTTTGCCCAGGGAGGTTGTGTGGGTGTTGTAGCTGGCCGTGAATTTGAGAGTTGTCGGAGTTGGAGTTCTGGTTCGGGGCCGGATATTGCTGCAGCAAAGGCGCCAAGGAAGGGAGCGACTGAGGAACACCACCAGGGTTCGGGTGCGCTACACTGGACAGCGGTGGTGGAAGAGCGTCCAGGTCAAGGTCTTTTTGTTGGGAGAAGCGCCGCGACTTGTTAGAGACACACAGCTCAGACAAAGTGGTAGGGGTATGGGTATGGGTGAAGGGGGAAGGGAGGTATTTCAGAAAAAGGTTGGGAGAAGTGAAAGGTTGAAGCGCAGTAAGTACCTGCAAAAATGTCGTCGTAGGCCGCATCACTCAAGGGGAAGTCGTCATCCATGGCCCCCAGGAGGCTTGCCGACAAAATGCCGGAACAAAAGGTAAAGGTTCGGACAAGAAATTGAATTGGTGAAGATGAGATTCCAATGCGTTCGTTCGTGCGTTTGCTGCGGTGGCGAGTAGACTTTGGGACGGTGGCCGTCCTCTTTGCTCGCAATGTTCCAGCCAAACGAGAGTGAATGGGCTACAGACAATACTTAGGATGGAACGAAACAAGGGCAGTCGCTAACAATGGTATATACGGGGAAGAGCGCAACGATCGGTATTAAAGTCGCAGAGCTGAAATTGCATACAGAGAATTAAAGGTAAGAAGGCGGCTGCTTGGGAGGTTTTGTAAGGCTGTGACGAAGAGGGGACGGAAGCAACTGAATGAAAGGAAGTGTTTGTCTAAGAGGGAAAAAGATGGGTGGAATCAGTTGACGACAATTCTGTAACATGTACCTAGAGAAAGACGGGAAGGTCCGAAGGAAAGATGGATCCAGCCGGCCCTTCTTGGATCATGTACTGAATCACTTTGGGCAGTGGAAGTTGCCATCGTGATGGCGCGCGCCGTCTGCACACTCAAGCCTCTTTGGTCAATCATGACGGGGAAGAAGAAATGATGCTATGGAGTGCAAAGAATAGGGTTGCGGATTGGATGCCCGCTGTCTCTCAGGTGCACTTGTGTACAAAGGAACGTTGGCGCTGTGATGGCGACTGACGGGAATGAACTTCATCGCTATCTGTTACCGTGGCTGCCGTAGCATATGTTAGTAGCTCACACATAGGTCTGGTGCAAACTGCTAACAAATACCCAAAAGCGTAGCAAATTGTAGCAAAGAAATCCCGATTGTGTCGTTAACACCAATCTCATTCTCACGCTGACTGAAAAATAGTCTCGAAGCTTCCATGTAAAGAGAGAAACTTATCAATGTCTCACCAGATGTAAATGCGTGCAGCCGAGGTTCTGCGTCCATTTCGATCTTTGGTACAGGTACAGGAGGTTTCAATCATTGTTCCACCAGAGGTAGGGTTAGGGGTATATAAGAAGAGCATCGAACTTGGTCTGCCTCTTCAGCTGAGCGAGTAGATTACATCTTACTCATTTCATTGTTTGAGCGGCGCCAAAGTGCCAGATGTGTATCACTACGTTAATTCCTTTGACATTGTGGCCTGTTGACTTATCAAAGTATCGCGGCCGGACCCCATCCGGAACCATACGGAGATGTGGGTCCGTCCGGTATGCGGAAGCGGCGGACAAGGGGGCATTTTCCGGGCCGGCACCCGGGTCTAGGAGTGCAAGCAAGCCGGGGAACTAACCGAGGCCAATGACGTTGCCATTGTTGTCGTCCAGACCAATCGGGGAAAACCGAACAGGGACAACAGAAGTGGATCGGCACTAACACGATCGTGAATTTTACTTTTCGGGGTCGATTTGTCATGATGCTCTTCAACGCCGCGCTGACCATCGATCTGGACTCGATCGTGCTGTGATATCAAGGGGGTGCTATGATGGTACTGCCATCTGAGATCATTGGTTACCAAGCGCCTTGAAAATGGATGTTCATACCTCTAGGTAGTACTTCGTCGAGTTAAAAGATTGACGGAGCATGCTCCTCCACATTCCGGGTCCCCTCTTTAGCGAGCAGCCCGCTATGACCCTTAAATCGGGAGACTCGTGGAAGTGCAATGTTGTACCTATGACAGACAGTTAAACCAAAACAAGATTGAATGAGAAACTCAAAACCAGGCTGATGAAAGCAACTCAAGCTTAATTGAATGTACTCTTGAGTACAAATATAGATGTAATATGGGAGCGTGGTGAGCGGCAGTCTGATAGAGGAGTGAGAGGGTACTTGGGTACATGCTAGCGTGCCTCTAGGTACTGAGGGGCCGGGATCCCAATTGGCATGGACTGGAACCTTTTTGAACTTTTTTTTTCTGCGAATGCCCATGACATCGATGATGGACTCGGTCGCCGCCCCGCAATCGCTCTTAACCACCACTTCCACAACCACAACTATTCAGTCTCTCCATCCGGTCACTGTGGCGTATCACCACTTTCCGGACTGAAAACACACAGCCTACCATGACTTGATATCCGACTTCTAGCTGGTTATTCTCTAGAATGCTGACCCCCGTCCGCTGCCGGGCGGTACCAAATGCGACTGTTGCGACCGCCGCCCGAGTCCTCCGCCGTGCCAACCTCTTTTCCCGATATCCTCGACAACTACGACACCTACGATGGGACTCGACCGTCGCCCAAGTGCTCGAGCGCAAGGGCCTCGCCATCCCCTCCACCGCGCGCCATAACGAGATCGGTGTCCAGCAGCTGAGCGAGCACCTCTACAAGCAGCTCTTCCCCCGCGGAAACACCGATCCTCCGGCCCCCGAACTCATCGAGCTGGCCAAGGACCACCTCGCCCGTCACGACTTGCTGGGAAAGACCACCGACAAGACCCCTCCAATTGCCTTCCAACTACCAGCTCTGGTGGGCGAGACCCTCGACGAGCACTTCCACAAGCTGGGCGTCGACGCCGCCGAACCCTTCCTCACCCACGCCAAGCAGTTCGCAGACGTCGACCTACCTCCCAAGCCGACAAATTGGGTGCGGAGGAGTGGCTGGACCAAGTACAACCGTGATGGCACGACAGAGAACGATATTCTGCCCCAGGGCAACATGATGTGCTTCGATGTGGAGGTCATGTATAAGGATAACCCCTATGCTGTCATGGCATGTGCTGGTACCCCGGATGCCTGGTATGCTTGGCTGTCGCCGTGGCTGCTTGGAGAGACGGAAAACAAGGCCCACTTGATACCAATGGGTGATCCAACCGTCGACAGAGTTATCGTGGGACACAACATTGGCTACGACCGTGCCAAGATACTGGAGGAATACGACTTGAAGCAGACGAGGAACTTCTTTCTCGACACCATGTCTCTGCATGTTGCTGTGAACGGAATGTGCTCCCAACAACGACCGACGTGGATGAAGCACAAAAAGGCCAGAGAACTACGGGAGAAGGCAGATCATGAAAATGCCAGTATCGAACTGCAAGAACTCTTGCAGGGCGGTTCCCTCACTGCCGAGGAGGCTGACCTCTGGGTCGACAAAAGCTCCATCAACTCGCTACGAGACGTGGCCCAGTTCCATCTCAACGTCAAGATCGATAAGGAAATCAGGGATGTTTTCGCGGAAACAGATCGGAATGTGATTCTGAACCAGCTGGACGATCTCCTGACTTACTGCGCGGCAGATGTTCAAGTCACCCACCAGGTCTACCAGGTCGTCTTCCCTAACTTTCTCGGAGTCTGTCCTCATCCCGTCAGCTTTGCCGCTTTACGCCACCTCGCTTCTGTCATTCTGCCCGTCAACAAGACTTGGGATACTTATATCGAGACAGCTGAGGCAACTTATCTGCAAATGTTACACGGCGTTCAGGAGCGCCTTTTCACTCTGATGGAGAAGACGTTGGATTATAAGGCCGACCCCGACAAATATCTCTCTGACCCTTGGTTGAGCCAGTTAGATTGGTCGGGACAGGAGATCAAGATGGCCAAGCCGAAGAAAAAGGGCGACGTGGAACGGCCAGCCCTGAACCAGAAACTACCAGGTTATCCCCAATGGTACAAGGATCTGTTCATAAAGATTCCTAAGAAGCTCTCGGGCCTGGACGAACCCGGCAAAGAACAGGAAAATAGGAAGGCTCGACACGAATTCATCAATCTCACCGTCCGTACACGGGTAGCCCCGTTGCTCCTCAAACTATCATGGGAAGGCTACCCCTTATTCTGGTCCGATCAATTTGGCTGGACGTTCCAGGTTCCACGAGAAAAAGCAGAGACCTTCATTCAGCGCCAGATGACACCTATTCATTTCGATGACCCGGAAGTCGATGACCGACTTAGAATGGATTTCGATCACAAGTACTTCAAACTTCCTCACAAAGATGGCCCGACTGCCAGATGCGTCAACCCGATGGCCAAGGGCTATCTTGCCTACTTCGAAAAGGGTATCCTCTCTTCCGAGTATCCGTATGCGAAGGAGGCATTGGAGATGAATGCTTCTTGTTCGTACTGGATCAGTGCTCGAGAGAGAATCAAGAACCAGATGGTTGTTTATGAAGATCAACTTCCTCCTTCTCAGAGGTTTGTCAACAAGGGCGCAGATAGTGACGCCCCTGTTGGAGGAATTGTTCTTCCCCAGCTCATTCCTATGGGTACCATTACTCGTCGTGCGGTCGAGAGAACATGGTTGACGGCTTCCAACGCCAAGAAGAATCGTGTTGGATCAGAGCTCAAAGCCATGGTTCGCGCACCGCCAGGTTACGCCTTTGTCGGTGCCGACGTTGACTCGGAAGAACTTTGGATTGCATCGGTGGTTGGAGATGCCACTTTCAAACTCCATGGTGGTAATGCCATCGGCTTCATGACCCTTGAGGGTACCAAATCCCAGGGCACTGATCTCCACAGTCGAACGGCTGCCATTCTGGGCATCACTCGTAACGACGCAAAAGTGTTCAATTATGGCCGTATCTACGGTGCCGGTCTCAAGTTCGCCTCTCAGCTTCTCCGGCAGTTCAACCCTAGCTTGACCGAGGCGGAAACCATTGCCATTGCGACCAAGCTCTACGATGCCACCAAGGGCGCTAAAACCAACCGCAAGAGCCTCTTCAAGCGGCCCTTCTGGCGAGGCGGCACCGAGTCCTTCGTGTTTAACATGCTGGAAGAGTTTGCCGAGCAAGAGCGTCCTCGTACCCCCGTTCTCGGTGCGGGCATCACAGAGGCCCTCATGAGCCGCTGGGTTAGCAAGGGAGGTTTCCTGACCTCGCGTATCAACTGGGCTATCCAGTCTAGTGGTGTCGACTACCTTCACTTGCTCATCATCGCCATGGACTATCTCACCCGCCGCTTCAACCTCGCCTGCCGGTTGGCCATCACCGTGCACGACGAAATCCGTTATCTTGCCGAGGAACACGACAAGTACCGGGTGGCCATGGCACTGCAGATTGCCAACCTGTGGACCCGCGTCATGTTCGCGCAGCAAGTCGGCATTCAAGATCTGCCTCAGTCCTGCGCCTTCTTCAGTGCTGTGGACATTGACCACGTGCTTCGGAAGGAGGTCGACATGGATTGTATCACGCCTAGTAACCCGATACCCATTGCGCACGGCGAGAGCATCGATATCTTCCAGATTTTGGAGAAGGGAGACGAAGCAAAGTTGGATGAGAGCATTGTCCCAGACTCACAGTATGCGCCTCGGCTGGACAACATCAAGTACACGCCTCGTGTGCCTGTGATGCAGACACTCCGCCAGAGGGCCGAGGCCGGCGATCACCAAGCTGTCCTTCGGTTCATCCGGGCACAGATTGCCAACTCTGATGAGGAGCTGAAGGAGATTATCGCAGAGACGAGATATAGCGAACCATATGGTGCTTATTATCTGACGCCTAATGGACGAGTACCTGTCAACCCACATAAGCGGCACGCCGCTGTACAGGCTCCGACAAAGACTGTTGCGGCTCCTTCAAAACCTTCCATCGCAAGCCGTCTAGATTCTGTCTCGGGGGCGACAAAAACGGCTGCGGCTCCTGCAACACCTTCCACGGCACGCCGTATCGATTCTATCTCGAAGGCATTAAGGATAGAGTCCCTCGCAGCTGGTGTTGATGAACACACCATGAGAGCAGTTAAAGCCCAGGGCAAAGCTACGGCAGAGGCCAATGCTGCCAGACTCGCTGCCACCAAGAAGGCTGCGGTCCCCAATGTTATGACTAAGGAGAAGAAGGTGACGGCTCCCAAGACCGCGGCTAAGGAGGCTACTGCTCCCTCATCACCCTCATCTAATACCAAGGCTGCAACCACAACAACCACCACAACCACCAAGGAGGCTACATCCCCTCCACCCTCATCACAAGTCGATGTGAAGAAGACCACATCTGCCCCCAAGTCAACCTCCAAGAAGGAAACCAAAGAGGAACCACTCCCCTCCGTCGACGACCCCGAAATCGCTGCCCGTCTCGAAGCCGTCTCCAAAACTTCACCTGGAACCAAGGCCTCCGTCGCCGCGAAGCTGGATGCCCTTGCCTCCCTCTCCATGCGGGCTGCTGAGGCTGCTGAGGCTGCTGCCGCCACCACAGGCTTTTCCACCACCACCACCTCCACCACCACCACCACCACCGACACCGCCGCCGCCACAAAGCCCACCACAACTCCCAAAGCTGAGAAACCCACCATACCAGCAAAACCTACCGCTACCGCTACCACTACTACTGCCCCCAAAAAACCCACTCCTACTCCTACTCCTACTCCTACTCCTACCACTATTCCCACAACCAAGACCACAACCAAGAGACCTCTTCCTTGGACGACAACCACACCAAAACCGCGTGGCCGCCCCCGCACCACCCCCATCCTCCCCTACACCGCTCCAAAGAAGAACTTACCCAGCGGCGCTTTTTCCAAGGAGCAAAAGGAGCCGATGTCGGTTTCGGAGGCTGTGCGGACTGCTAATGCTGGTACCACAGTCAATGCTACGGTTGGGGTGAATGGGGATGGGAAGAAGAAGACAACTTGGAAACCGTCGGGGGTTTGGGTTCTTTGAGTGTATGTGTATGTGAGATGTGAGCAGTGGAAGGAAATTTGGAACGGGGTGGGTGAATGTAAAGTATGTATGATTGTGGAAGAGAGGTGTGTAGGACTGTGAATGAACTGTATCTGGAGAGTGGAGTTGGCAACATCATCTTGGGGCGGTTATTTTGGATTGGTTGGATTTGTTGGGAGTTAGGTATGCGTATGTATCTGTATCTGTATCATACATCGTTTTGGCATTGGGGTCTAGTTCTACTGTGTATATAGTTTGACTTGGTGTACGAAAGAAATCTTGGATGGTGTTGTAGCGAGTATCACTAGAATCATTATCTACCATCAAATGCACAGCATCTTTTGTAAAACTTTCATATAACCTAAACCTAATTACCTTGACGCGGATGGACCGCAGCCTCAAACAGATAGACAGACGACAACAAAAAGGGAATACTATACTAAATAATGATGGTATCTCCTTTTCTGCTAAGCATCGCGTTCCCTTTTGTTTCCCTATAAAAAGACCAGTTCCTTACTTTTCTGTTTGCAATTACTGCAATACCACAGACTGCCAACCGACCGTAAACAGACAAACGACAAACTATTGGGTATACTTTCTTCCACACACACACACTCTCTCTCTCTCTTGTTTCTCACTGCAATCCCACCATCCCCCTCTCTTTAATCAACCCTCTCCATTTTCTTCCATGCTCCGCCGTCCTCCGCCCTCACCCAAGTCTACTGCGGCAAATTAGGCAACGGCCTCGGCCTCGGCCCAACAATCGGCCTCCTCCCCGCTCCAATCCCCTGATTCCCACGATTCTGCGAATCCCCACCGGTAAATCCAGCCCACTGACCGACATCCCAGCGTCCACCAATACCTCCGCCAATTCCATTCACTCCCTCATCGGCACGAACAGCCTTGGCCGTCTCCTGCTGCGCCTCCTCCCACTCGCGCTGACGCTGACGCTCGAGCTCCATCTCCCGCTCGAGGAGAGACAAGGCCGCGAAGCCGCCTCCGGTCTTTTGGGTGGGCGAATAAGGAGAGCGAGGCTTGTTGAAGGGGGATTTGTTGTTGTTGTGTTGAGATTGGGGTTGAGTCGGGGTGACGGGTTGTTGGCCGCGGGTTTGATGGGGGGAGGTGCCGGCGGCGTGCGGGTTGGGAAGGGGGCGGTTGCCGGTGTGGTTGGGGCGGATGGGGAGGGCGGGGGATAGGCCGTTGCCGTTGTTCTCCTTGCCGCCAGTTCGCTGAGCAGTAAGCTTCTGAGGCGGCGAGAGCATGGGGTTCGCTGGGATCGGGAGCGGCCTAGACGGCGAGGTCGGGTCGGGTAGCGGGCGCGGGGAGAGGGCTGCTCGGGGGGAGCGGGCTCCTCCTGCCGCTGGCTGGACGGGGCTGTCGAGGTAGCCGTCGAGGATGTCCTGCACAAGAGGGGACGGAGGTCTGCTAGAGAACCGCCGCTCGTCGCGCGGCTTCCACGAATCTTGCCTGCTGATGGGCCGAGCAGGGCGGCTACGCGAGCGCTGCTTCTCGTCCGAGTCGTCGCCGCTGCTGACGCCGAGTCGACGGCTGCGTTCCTGGCGCTCGCGCTCGTACTCGGCCTCTCGCCTCCGGGCCTTCTCGAGTTCCCGCTCGAGCTCTCTTATCCGCTCCTTGTCTCGGGACTCTTCTGCCTGGTACTGGCTGAGTAGCTGACCGCGCAGCCGGGGATCGCTCCTCTCGCGGGTATGTTGGTTCTGGGCCTGGGCCTGGGCCTGGGCCTGGTTCTGGATCTGCTTCTCGGCGGCGCGCTTCTTCTCCTCCTCCTGTTTCAGCTCGGCTTGCAGTCGTCGCTCGGCCTCCTCTTCCTCCTTGCGTCGCCTCTCCTGGTCAAGCTTCCACTGACGCTCCTCCTCCTGCCAACGGCGCTTCTCCTCCTCAAGCCGTTTGCGCTCCTCCTCATGGGCCTTACGGGTTTCCTCCTCCCACCTGCGTTCCTCTTGCTGACGAGCGCGCTCCTCGGCGGCCTCCTTCTCAGCCTTCTTCCGTTGTTCCTCCTCCTTGCGCTTGCGTTCCGCCTCGGCCTCGGCTTCCTTCCGCTTTCGCTCCTTTTCTTGTACGCTGGGCACGTGCGGGGCAGCATTGGTAATCTGTCGACGACCGCCGAATGAAACGCCCATGGTGCCTTGACTCGCACCGCCCATGTATCCATACTGGGCAATGTTCCAGGCCGGGGACGTGGTGCCCTCGTGATTCTTATTGCTCCAGCTGCTAACACTCCCCGAAACAGAAGGGGTCGTAGCACTGAGGGTTGGTGACTTGGCGCCCCATCGGCTGCTCGCTACCGAACCTCCCGTCTTCTGCGCAACCAAAGGCGATGCCGTCGGTTGGAGAGATGATCCAAAGGATGAGCTGAAGGATGAAACGGTGGCATTGCTAGCGGTCGAGGTGTTGCGCGCAGGAAGACCTGGGCTCTTCAAGGGGGCGCCACCGGTGGCCTGGGGACTTAAAACGGACTTGTTGTTGTGAGCGTTGACTTTGGGACCGATTGCTGTCGGGACAGCTGAGGGGTTTGCGGCGTTGGCCGCTCGGCTAAAGGCACTGATACACTGAAGTACCTGTGCGGGGTCTTTGCGCTCGTAAAGATCGACAGTCAGGAAAACGTCGTGCTCGAGCAGGTTCAGCGGCGGGGTTTTGCACGTTCGCAGGAAGATGGAGATGTTTTCCATCTGGACGAAGGGCATGGCCGACTGCTTGAACTTGACGCCGGGTGGTGGCAGCACCTTGTTGACGAGCCTGGATGGATGGGTAGGTAGGGGTTAGTCTGTTTGGTTGGTGATATCAGAAGGACAGGCAGAATAATGGACTCACTTGCACAGAGCAACGCCATCCTTGAGGGCATCGAGCAGATCGGGCTGGGGCAGCTTCTCGCCGAGGACGGACTCGATCCAGGACTTTGCCTCGCCGGCGGCCTGGGGCGTGTACTTTTCGGCGCGCAGCTTGCGCAGGTCCTTGTCCAGCGAAGTGACGGAAGCCATGGTGTATCTCTGCTTGAGGCGCGTGTTCCAGTTGCACCAGAAGACGTCGGGGAAAGGGTCAAGACTATTCACCGGTGTCCCAAGGGGAGGCGTGAAGTGTTTGGGATAAGGATTGGAATCCAGTTGGGAGATGGGGCCTTGGAGTTGTCGGGTCACTTTGGCGGCCGGAATGGGGACCAAGTTCCAGGGTCATGTCAGGCCCAGGCTGGGATCAGGGACGGGATCCAAGGTTGGCCAGGGGATGGAGGGGATGGGAGTGAGAGAGCAGTGTCTCTAACCGGATCTTGGATCACCAACAGGGGTGTTCCAGATGAGCTTCCAGAACGGGCAATCTTGTGGAATTTGGCGGACTCTGGCGCAATTCCCGGCTTATCCCTCGCTCCTAATGCTTTACTTAGAGTCGAAAAGGTGGCTGAGCAGTAAACAGGTTCGAGTATTCCGGTATCTGATGGATCGCCGCGAGAGAAACAAGTCGTCGTCGAGAAAAAAAAGGATGCAAAGAGGGGCAGAGAAATTGGCGAAAGCTCGTATTATGTGTTTACGAAGACGCCGGCTGGGTTCTCGAGATTGCGTCCAATCTGACCAGAGATTGATTGGGATCCTCTCTTTTGAGGGAGATTTGTGTCTTTTCTTTTGCTGGTTCCCTCTGGCAGGTGCGTTGTTCGATAGTAGGTCGTCCTCGTCAATCACCTGCACCACGACTCGGACGATTCATAAGCTGTAAATTAGCATTCCACATTTGTTCACAGGTTTTGACAGGGTGCTACAGGGGACGCCAGCGGGGGCCCTAATTGCGATACCCACTATCCCACTCTGCCGGGCGCTGTGATTGTTAGCAACCCCGCTTCGCAACAGGGAATGTTAGTGCAGGGCGATTGCACATGGCACCAATCGCCTACGCAATCACACATGAACACCTTCTCCTAGTGTGTACACCAGCCACAAATGTGACGCGCTGCTGCGAAGATTTACACGTGGCTTGATGCCATGCGCTTTCCCATGTCTGTGGCTTGGTTTAATCCCGGCCGTCGTGCAGCGGGTGACGGACGGGTCCATCCGTAGCGCCGTCGCCGTCACTTCATCACCGAGCCGATTAGAGCGACTGTGTGCTCGCATAGCGCGACTGTGTGGAGACATGCGCCGGGCAAAGGTGTAAGACGCCCAAGTTAACTAAGAAGGTTAGGGTTAGTTAGTGTTAGGGTTAGCGGTTAGGGTTAGTTAGGGTTAGTTCCGGGGGTGCAGGGGGCCGGTGAGAGGCCCCCGCGTGTGAATGTGAATTTCGATGTTGAGAAGGACGTGGTTTTGAACTCTCATTGTCGTCGTTCAAGATGATGACTTCTAGTAGTGTTTTTGGTGATGGACCTAATGCTAAGACTTAAGAGGTCTAGGATTTTTGCAGCGAAAAGGCTGCTCCACACAGTCGCGCTAGGCGATTACACAGTCGCTCTAATCGGCTCGTTCATCACGGGCGCGGCACACTGGTCACTTTCTAGTCTAGTCAGTCACTCCCGGCGACGTCACTCACACAAGTGGAATTCGAGATTCACCTCAATTTCCACCACCCATGATCTGATACCAACGGCTCAACGGTCCGCGAGTTCCCAACGGCGACCGACCGACTCTTGCTTCCATCCTCTCACTCCTCTCACTCTCACCCTCATCTCATCCCGTGCACATCACTCGATAGGGCGCATCTCAGATCGACCGGCAATCTCATGTCGCTCAACCTCAAGTCCATCTCCCCCCTGAAGCGGGCATGGTACAAGTGGAAGGCCATCAAGTTCCCATGGCGTAATAAGCTGCTTGTCGGTAAGAACTGAGAATGAATAAGTGATCACCCTTCCCCCCCTTGCTGTCCCGGTCACGCCGTAAACGCCGTAGATCGATTATATACGCGCTTTGATCCTTGGGAGATCCTCAGGCCAAGAAGTCCTTCATTTACATATCATTTAGCTTTCCCAACTCTGATATCTCCTTTCTCATCACCATCTCACAAGACGTCTCTTACCGTCTCTCACTCACTCACTCAACCCCTTTCTTTCTTCACTCTCACCTCTGTCCCCTCCCCTCTTTTACAATGACTAACCCCAGACAGGCCTCGACCTAGCCGGCAATGCCTACTATCAGTTCCGCCCCACTCGCTCCACCATCCGCTGGCGCCGAATAGTCCAATACCCCGGCGGTCGCAGCACTCACTTCAGTGACGTCGCCGTTCCTCCCGCGTGGCACCAATGGCTTCGATATACGAGGGAGGACCCGCCAACGATAGCAGAGCAGGAGGCCGAGGTGGCTCGACAGGAGAGGATCAAAGTGCTGGCGAAGATGGCGGACGAGAGATGGGAAGCCAAGGCGAAGTACATTCCGGATTCGCAAGGTGAACCATCAGCCAGGACCATTGGAAAGCCAGGCGAGGAATATGGGCAGCCGGTTCCGCCTCTGGTGGGCGAGGGTATGAAGAAGAGCAGTCCCTACACGGAGGGGACAAGTGGAGGGGTTGTGAGCGGTGTTGAGACGAGTGGTGTCAGGAACCAGGCTGTCCTGAAGCAGGCTGCGAAGGAAGAGCAGGAGAAGATCAGGGCGACGGCTACGGAGACTGCTACTGAGACGGCTACGCCCACGGCTACGGCTACCGGTACGAGTTCTGCCACGACACATGCGACTCCAGCAGACCAAACGAGCGGAGCGAGGGAACAGACGTGGGATCAGATGATGAAGCAGCAAAAGCAGCAGAAGAAAAAGGGTATCGATCCGTGGAAACAGGCTCAGGCCAGTAACCCCAGTGGGGAGTGGCAGCCTAAGGCGTGGGATCCGTCTGCAAATTTGGGCAACAAGAAGCGGTGATACAGGACGCTTTCTCTGCCGTGAGCATTCATCCATTGGGGCAAAAGGCGGAAGGGGTTTTGAATGTTCCAGTCATCCAGCCCTTCTGTGAGTCTATGAGTTATGGCGCATGACAAAAAGAGGGGACACAGATACCTTTGAGGGAGCACAGAGACCTCCTGACGACGACCAAACTTATCACAGTTAGCGGATAGCGTCCCAGTGGCTTTCAGTTCGGTCCAACCTGTATATAGTGTATCTATACTGTAAAAGAACCAAGAGCGAGGAACATGAGGTCAAGAACATTGTTCAAGGCCTTGCATGTGATTAGACGTCAAACGGTAGCATGGTGCATTGTATAGCGGCTACAAGCATATTCGTTGTTTACGACCACCATCGTCCCACGAGACTATGGCAAATTGCACTTTGTTGGTTATTGTAGTGAACCATGACCTGGCACTCCTCGACCCTCAATGCACAACTTGACTCTCAATGACGACGTGATCCCCGAGCTGAATAACAGCGGATCCAAGTGGAAGCAATTTGGGGAGAAAAGAGTTGAGGATTATCGCCCCTGTAGAAGGCTTAAAAAGAGTCTGACATTGCCCTTCTACAGTTGTCAGTCTACAAAGCCATCTGAAAAGACTTTGAAGTCGTTTGTTCTTTATCAAATTGAAAGGAGAGGAAGAGAGAATGAGGACAAGGTGAAGACAAGACAATGGAGCTCTGACAATGAAGACCCACTAACGGGATTAAGCTTTGGCGCTAACTCAATTGGGTTACAGGTGCCAAGGTACCGGGCCAACCTCTGTGCTTCATCCCGTGACTGCGCATTGCAGTGAATTTGGAAGCCCCGCTGTCGTCGCGTCCGTTTGCACCACAGACCAAATCAAGCGCGTCTTTCATTTCCCACTGTTTTCCAACTTTTTATCTTTTCTCCTTGCCCAGGATTTCACCACCAATCTCTGTACCTTTGCCACCTATCATTATTATAGAGAAAGTGACAGAGCTGGGAGGCCCAATCCTCACGCCATGGCGGCCTCATCGCCGCTTACAGACCTTGACGGCACATCGACGCCGGCCTCTTTCCACACAGCCGCCGACTCCCCCAACGCTGCCGATACCACCAACATTACAAGTCCCGATCACGAAGACGACCAAAAACCGAAATACTACAAATGCAAAGAGATTCCCCATGTCCTCAAACAATCCTGCCAGATCCATCTTGAGGAGCAGATGTACCTCCCAGCAATAGAGCTACTCGGAAGTCTTCTCAGCGATGCCGGTGAAAGGCAACAAATAGACAAACCTGTCCGAGTACCTCCTCCTGCCCAGATCGCTCTTCTCGGCACTTTGACGATCCATCCAGCGTATACATCCCGCGCCCCCGAGCAAGCCAACCTCGACATCGCTGCCGAATCCCGAGAATACCTCCGTACCCTCCTCAACAGGGTCGGGCCCATAAACGCCGATTTCCGTTCGGCATTTTCTTTCAGACAAGGGCAAAGCGGTGGCCGATGGGCCCGCAGAAACTCGCGAGAATTCAACAGCCCCGGCGAAAGTGACGGCGGTGGCAGTATCGGCAGTTTTAGCGAGGCGGATAACATTGAGAGCAAGTGGTCTGGAAATGATCACAGCATATGGAGAAGATCATCCGATTTCTGGTCCGTCTTGGGTTGGGCGTTCCGGTGCAGTACTACACATCCGCATCGTTGGGTACACTGGAAGGCGTGGTTGGATTTCATGATTGAGTGCCTGGAGAAGGACTGGGATGAGCGGCTTGCGCAGGATCAGGCCAACTTCCAAGCGAGAATCAGCAACAGCAGCGACTCCGAGTCCGAGGCTAAGTGCCAGTACCCTTTGCTGCAGCAAAGTCTGTTTGTTCAATACGTGGATGACCTACGGCGGGATAGGAAGAGGGTGCTCCATGAAGTTATTAGAGCACTGTTCGCGTTTGCCGATGACGAAAACACCGCGGACAACACTTACTACAGAGAGGTGTTCAACAAGGAGACAGTCCTCCACACAGACAAAAACAACAAGCGGAAACACTCGCAAATGACCGCCGTCGACCTAGAAAAGGACCAATTCGGCGATTACCTCGAAGACTGGGACGACCCGGTCACAGACGACGACGACAAAGCAGACGCATTTCACACCCCTCAGCTCCCATCCGCCCGAGCCGGCCGACGATCCAGAGGCCGACCAAAGTCCACCCCATTCTCCAAACCCGGCAAAGCCTTCGACGTCTCCCCCACAGCGACGCCCAACCCCCTCCGCGTAACCGACGGCCTAGCGGACTCGATACCTCTCCGACTGCGTCTCTTCCGCCTCATCTCCGGCTGCGCCTTCTACCTCCCGCCCGACATCCTCTCAAAGCCCCAAGATCTCTACGATCTCTTCACATCGCGCCTCAAATCCCTGCCCCTCCCCTGTTTCGAACTTTTTCTTTCACTAGACCACGTCGACCTCGCCCTCCCACGCTTCATCTACGTCTCCCTCTTCCGCTATGTGGCTCAGTCGTTCACGCCCCGCAACGCTCCGCAGCCTGAAGACGTGGACCCCGAAGCAGACGCGGACCACGCCATCAGCCAGACGATGCTTAGAGAGTGTTTTCTGCCGTATCCGGCCAAGACCGTGACCGTGGAGGATAATGCCAAGTTTAGCCTGGTGCTGGAGAGCATGGCGTGGTGTCTGTTTCAGTCCGGGTCGGTGGATTATTTTGATGGGCTGAAGTGGGCGGTGGATAAGGGGATCGAGGAACGGGAGAAGAAGATCAAGAAGGGGAATGGGAGGGGAGGAGCGGCGATGACGGCTGCTGAGAAGATGGGGAGGCAGGTGTTGGAGAGGAGCGCGGCGTCGTTGAGGGCGTTTGTTGACGTGGTTGAGGCTACGAGTTTTGCGGAGGATGCGATGGATGAAGACTCTATCTTGGTGGGCAGCCCCTAGAAGTGGCGGCCTCCTAAGTGTTGATGGGTCTGCTGGCTTTGGGGTTTGGGATGTTTTGGAGTTGGTGTTTGGCGGCGTCTTGTTGCAAAAGTGTTAATGGGTTCGGTGTTGGGTTCTGGTGGTTATCTGTTTATATATATTTGTTATGATACCCCCCTTGTATAGATGTAGCAAGGTAGTGGCTGTCGGCTTAGGACCGGAAAGTGTATATTTTGTTTCAAGCGTCTAAGACTAGCATGTAAGAAGATTTCCAGTACACACTCAAAGTTGAGTTTGTTCATAATGCCTTGGTGCCTGTTGCTGTGTTCATTTTCCCATATTGAATCCCTTCATCAACCTCCATGATGGGTCGAGGGTTAGGGTTCAGATACCCCTGACATCCGTACCCCACTGAAACGTAACCGCTGTGGACTCGACGGCCGCGACCTGACAGCTCAACCACCTTGACAACCTCCGTCTGGGGATAGCTTCAGATCTCCCCAAAACACCACAAGCGAACAGATCCAACATCTGCAGACTTGGGGAGCCGCACCACAGGCTGCCACAACGACTTACCTAACTAATGCCTAATCTGTTTCTCTAATGGCGCTTATAATATAGTCCTCCTTCCCCTTCAATCGCAAGCTCCAACCACCTGTTCATCCCCCATTCGAAGTTCGAACAGATTAGACCGCCCGCGCATTCGCCGATTTCCACCACTTCGCTTGGGCGAACAATTCTACTTCCAAAGAACCGACCATAACATCGCGACAACATAACAACCACCAAAATGGCGAACCACCCAATCCCCGACCTCTCCACCCTCCTCTCCTCCGCCCAAATCTTCTCCTCCAACTACCCCCTCCCGCACATCCGCGCCATCCACAAGGCCCTCCATGCCGAAATCGACGACAAGCAGTCGCGCCTGCGCACCCAAGTCGGCGGTTCCTACCGCGAGCTGTTGGGAACAGCCGACACCATCGTCCAGATGCGGGGGGACATGGAATCCGTGCAGGCGACGCTGGGGCGCATGGGTGGAAGGTGCGGTAGGCAGGTGGTGAAGGAGAAGATGGATGGACTTAAAAAGTGGGATGAGAGCGAGGATGTGGATAACGCGAAAAGAAGGGAGGCGGCGAGGGTGAAGATTTTGGAGGGGGCGGTGTTGGCGGTTCAGAAGTTGTTGAGGAGGGAGGAGAAGGCCGCGGGGAGGGATACCAGGAAGAGGGGGGGTAAGGTGGAAGAGAAAGAGGTGGTGATGTCCAAGGGGGATAAACTGCTTGTTGCGGCCAAGGTGTGCGTGCTTGGGAGGCTGTTGGTCAAGACTTTTGAGCGGGAGGGCATTCATCACCAAGTGTCGAGGGCGGCGGTCAAGTCGGCTGATCGATCGTTGACCGTCCTCCGCGATAGACTCCTCCGGTGTATTGACAGCGTCCTGGTGAGCGTCAACGAGAAGCTTACGCCGCGCAGTGATCTCCTCAAGGCGTTGAGCGCGTATAGTCTGCATACCAGCTCTGGGGCGAGGGATACTCTTCGCCACTTTCTCGAGGTCAGGGGGAGCGCGCTATCGCTGTCCATCAGCAGCTGGGAGGGACAGCCGTCAGCGGCGGTTCGAACACCCAAGGACATCCTCAGGCGGCTCAACCTCTACGCCAAAACGTTGCAAGACGTGCAAGCCCTTGCGCCCAACAAGCTCGCGGACGCGCTTTCGGGTCTTAAGAAGAAGGCGCTCCTGGCAGATGACGCCCTCCGCGCCATCGAGGGGCTCCGGCTGGACATCTACTCGCGCTGGTGCGGCGACGAAATCCGGTACTACACGCCCTTCATCCGGCACGACGATCTCCAGTCCGAAAGCGTCAACAGTTTGTTGTTTGAATGGGCCCCCGTGCACCGCGACATTTTTATTGATGACCTCGACAAGACCGTCAAGTCCATGAGCGAATTCAAATCCATCGTCGATTTAAGGACTTCCGTCCTCCGCCTCTGGATCGCCGAGAGCTCGCGCGTCCGGTACGATTTCAGCCCGAACAGCCCGAAAGATGACGACCAAGAGAACAGCAGCAGCCCCATCAGCACCTCCATGTTCAGCCAAATCCGCTCCACAATCAACAACCATTTATTATCTGTAATCGACTCCAAAGTCCACAAACTTCGCCTCGTCGGCTCCGAAGCCTCGGCCGCTCTGGCCGCCTGGCGCGAGGGAACCACGGACGAGCACCTCTCCCTTTGGGACCCGTCCACTTTTTCGGGTATCGACCTCACCATTCCCTCCGGCCCATCTGGCGGCGCCGCCCAGCAATTCGCTTCCGAAGTAATCTCCCGCCTCTACGGGCGCAACGACGCCGTCTCCAAAGCCGTAGCCTCTTACAAATCCTGGTTCCACGTGATCAACGACGTCGGGTCCGTAGTCGACCAGCTCCGTCGCCAGCGGTGGGAGAACGATCTCGAGGATGAAGAAGGAGACATGATGATGGTCGAAGACGAAGAGACGATCGAGCAGCGACAGCAACTTCTTTCCCGCGAGGATCCGGAAAGACTAACTACCCATCTGAGCGACTCCCTTCTGAAAGCGTTCGCTGCGCTAGATGAGCATTTGACGACCTTGTGGAACCAGCAGAGGGAGGGACCGAATAATGGGCCGATGGCCATGTATTTGCTGAGGTTGTTGAGGGATATTCGCAGTCGCCTCCCTGAGTTACCTGAGCAGCAGCCTCAGATTCCGGGCGCGGAGGAAGGCAGCGTCAAAGCCTTCGGCCTCCCCACCATCCCCTCTCTGCACTCCTCACTCGCCAAAACCGTGCTGGTCGCACCAGTCGATGAGTTTGTGACGGTAGCTTTAGCTCGCAAAACCGTGGTCGGACGCGCCCTCTGGGAATCAGCCCCCACCACCGGAAGCGGAAACGGAAGCGAGCCGGTGGTGGAACTGCCGACGTCCCCCTCACCAGGCATGTTCCGGTTCCTGCGGAACTTGTCGGCGGCGATGGCGGATGCGGGAGCGGACCTGTGGAGCCCGGCGGCGGTGAGGGAGCTGAAGAGGGTGGTGAGGGGGGAGGTGTGTAGGGTTTGGTTGGAGGCTGCTAGAGGGGTGCTGAGTGAGGGTGCGGGTGAGGGGGAGAAGGCTGAGGAGGAGAGTGGTAAGAAGGAGGAGGAGGAGAAGGCGGCACAGGAAAATAGTGAAGAGGTGGGTGAGGAGGGTAAGGGCGATAAGGCTGAGGGTGAGAAGCAGGGTGATAACAACAGCGGGGAAGAAGACAGCAAAGAGGGTGGAGAGGCTACGGCGTCATCTGAAGAACAACAACAACAAAAGTCCGCCTTAGCCAAAGAAGCAGAACAGCAACAGAAGAAACAGGAAGCCGAAAAAGCCAATCAACAACGTCGGGACCTCTTCGTCCAATGGCTCTTCGACATCATCTACCTCGGCATTTTCCTCGACGGCAGGAACGGCGACTTCAACGAGATTGCCAACACGGTCTTCCAGCACTCTGGTTTGGACCCAGGGGCCAAGGGAAGACTGGTTAAGGCGGCGCAGGAGTACTACAAGAGGACGCAGTTGTTGTTTGGGTTGTTGACGTAGACATAGCCTTTGCGTATCCCATTATTACTCATGAAAGTCTTACAATTACAATACCATTAATACTGTTGCTATATCATTAATGCATTAATCGTGTACGCTGCTATATAGTCCGGGCCGCTCGTGTCGCTTGCGCCTAACTCCGACTCCTACCGACTCCTGGTGTATCTATCTTCCTTCTGATTGTCAAGCCATGAAAACACCCAACCAAATAACCACCAGACTGTATTATCACCAACATTAATATATGTCTCCCTCCTCTCCGTAATGTGACTACGACGAAGAAGCCCTCAACTCCTCCAACGCCTTCCTCGCCATCTCCACACTCTCAAACGCCTCCCCCTGCACCGCCACCCTCCTTCTCCTTCCTAGTACCCTCCCCTTCAACCACCTCTTTCCTTTCCTTTTTCTTTCTATCGTGGTATCCTTCCTCTCCTTCTCTTTATTTCCATTCACCCCATTACTCACCACCCCATTCATCTCCCCGTTCGAGGCCTTCCCATTCGCCGCTACCTTCCCATTAGCCAGCTTCTTCCCACCCAACCCCTTCTTCTTCTTCCCCTTATCCCCCCTCTCAACCTCCTGCAACTCCTCCCACAACTCCCTCAAGACCTTCCACCCCTCCACCAACTCCTCCATCCTCCTTCTTCTCTCCTCGGGGCTGACAGCCTCCAACTCCCTCGCTCCTTGCACGATCCTCGCCTTCCTAATGTACTTCCCCGGTCCCCTTCCTCGCTGAGCTTGCTTGACTACTCCCTTCAGGGTATACCCAATCGGGCCAATGATAGCTGAGATATCCTTTAGCACGAACCCCGTTATTCCCATGCCCACTCCCTTTACGAGACCGACCATGCGGCCCGTGGCAGCTGGTGTCGTCGCTACTGCCGCACCGTTGGTGCCTCCTTGTGGTCCTCCCGGTCCTGAAGCAGAACTAGAGGGTTTGCTGTTCATACCACCTTCTTTAAACCCACGATACGGCAACCTCACCAACCCCGTCCAGCCATCATAGATCCCAAACACGAACTCGTGGCCCGCGGCTTTCAAACCCGATTTGATCCCCGTCACGCGCGTGGGGCGGCGGACGGTGTCATCGCCGTACAGACGGGGCGCGTTGTGGAAGCCCTGGGCCAGAGCGATGGAGAGGTCGACGGGGGCGCGGGCGATGGCCGAGGCGGACTTGATGGCGCCTTGGCCGATCTCGTGAACGATTTCCTCGGCGACTTCGGCCGGGTCGGTGGTGGATTCGCCGCCGTTGGTGGTGGTTGTCTGGGTGGTTAGGTTGGTGTCGGTTCGGTGGTCGGTTGCGGGGCGGATGGGTGCTAGGAGAGGAGATGGAGAGGGGGATAGGGAGGGGGACGGGGATTCGAGGCGGGGACGGGTGTTGTGGATGGCGTTGGTGGTGGTTGTGGTGATGTTGGGGAGGGAGCGGCCTGATTCGGGTGTGGTCTCGTTGGAGTTGGAGTTGTCGACGGCGGTGGCGTCGTCTGGTTTGGAGTCGCTTGATTGACTCGAGGATTGAGCGTCGGACTTCTTGTTATCATCTGCGGCGGCGGCGTGGTCTTTTGTTTCGACCTTTTGGAGGGTTCCGTTTTGCTGCTCGGATGGCTTGTCCGTCTTCTCGCCATTGACAGCTGAGTTGCCATTCTCCTTCGCCTTCCCCTTTTCTTCCGACCTAGCCTCGCGTGCCTTCAACTTCTTTTCCCGTCTTTCCCTCCTCTCTTGCTTCTTGATCTTCCTCTGCTTGGCCTTTTTGCCCAACCTGATTGGCACTCCACCAATTCCCGAAAACACATCTCCTACCGTCGACACGACCGTGCCAGCCACGCCCGTCACCGGCTCACCAGGTCCCTCAAAGTCGTTCCACTCGACATGTCGGAGCAACCTCAAGTTCTTCCACGACGTGAGTCTCTTCTCAACCGCCAGGTCCGCAGCCATGGCACTCAGCTTCAACCCCGTCGGACTTCCCTTGACCTGCCACACCGCCACCTTATCTCTCAAAATCGAGCATCGCATCGACCTATCACCCTGGAGCATCAAGCCCCTGTGAAATGCCTTGCAGGCATTCTCAGCTCCATCACCTTCCTCGCTGATCCGTTGAGCAATCTCCTCCACGGCCTTCACAGCCTCCTCGGTAAGACAGTACTTGATTCCCTCGGCCAGTTTCTCCGCCGTAAGGCTCTTGTACGGCACAGGTTCCGGGCCAGCCTTGGAGTTACTCACCATAGTACCCCAAAAATGCTGGTCGCCAAAGAAGGGCACAATCATGGTCGGCTTGCCGCACTTGAGCGAAATAGCAGTGGTGCCTGCACCACCGTGAATCACGCAGGCGCGGACCCGGGGGAAGAGCCAGTCGTGCGGTGTGTTGTCGAGCATGTAAATGTTCTCAGGGACGTCGAGACTGTCGCCGCCGAGACCACCCCAACCCTTCGAAACAAGGGCACGCACACCGGCTAGTTTGACAGCGTCGAATATCATCTGCGTGAATCTATCTGCGTCGTCGACGACGATGGATCCGAAACCGATGTAGACCGGGGCCTCGCCTGCTTCGAGAAACTTGACTAGGTCATCGGGAGGCTTGAAGGTCGAAGCCAGCTCGAGGAAGACAAATCCGGATACGTCTATCTCGTCACCCCAGTCCTCGGGCTTGGGTACAAGACCGGGACTCCAGAGGTAGCTGAACGGGACGTGCAGACGGTAGGTCGCGCCAGGGGCCCAAAGGGTCGAAACGGGATCGAGACCGAGTGTCTTGACCCGGAAGTCATTGACCAAGTCGCCGAGACCTTGCCAAACCATCATCTCTACTAGAGGGTAGGAGATCCAGTTTGTATAGCCGGGATCGACATTGGACTTCTTGATGCTGGCGAGTGGATGGGGAAACGCTTGGGTGGGGGTATATGGGAACGTAAACATCAAATGGACGGGAATACCCAGCGCCTCAGCGCAGTGAATATGGGCAAAGCTGGGAGGGTTGGCAATGATAGCATCGGCTACGAAGGGGTCCATGCGCCCCATCATTTTGAGGTTGTGAACATCGCGCTCTTCATCGGTGGCGTTGATGCAAGCTCGCCAGAAACCCTGGAACATGCCAGCCATGGCGGCACGTCGTTTTCCGATGTCGCCAGCTTTTACTGATTCCAGAGTCGGGATCATACCGGGGTTCTTGACCATGAAGCTCATGAGCTCTGCTGGATCGCCGCCGACGGAAAAGAACTCTAGGCCGGAATCCTTCTCGACAAAGTCGCGAAAGGCAGGGTGTGTAGCGATGCGTACGCGATGTCCGTATTGTTCTTTCAGAACCTTGCCGATCTTAAGGAACGGTTGGGCATCGCCGCGGGAACCGATGACCATGATGACGATGTTTAACTTTGGGCAAGAAATCTTGTCGGGGCCGGCAGTAGTTGAGGCCGTGGAGAGTCGTGACACGACCGAAGGTTTCCCGACGTGCTCAGCGTACTTGTTGGAAATCTCGTCCCTTGCCGGCATCACCTTCTTGACTGCCATTCCGAGGGCCTTTGCCAGGTATCCCGTACTGCTCATGTCGTTGACCGAGATGCTAAGGCGGCCATCGCGCTTGTTAACCTTGCCCTTTGTCCTATAGTGTTCATTTCCAACATTGAAGCGACCGAAGTGGCCGTGTTGTTCATGGTGTTTTTTGTCCGCATGTTTCTTTCGGAAGAGGTGCTTCTTGTGCCCATGGGCATGCTCTTCTTCATCCGACGAGGACTCGCTACTGGAATCCGAGTTGTCGCCAAAGGCGTGCACTGCCCTGGGATCCCACATTACGCGGTTGAATTGCGATGTATTGGTCCCGGCCCGCTGCATAGCCGGTACGGCGAAAGAGTCTTGTCTATCGGTTCGCCTCGGTCCCTCGGTCTGCCACTGTTTGTTTGTGGGTCGCTTGATGGGTTCAGTATGGGTTTTGAGCAGCCCTGGCGATTCCGAGACTTGGTCTTTCGGAGTCGCTTGATGTTGCTCTTGTTGCTGCGACGCGGGTGGAACGGCTGGGGAGATGCTCGGTGACTGGGTTTCCGGGGGAACGTGGGAAGGGTAAATGAGGTTGCCCTTGGCGTCGCGAATGACGGTGACATGGGCGCCGGTCGGACTCGTAGTTGTTTCGAGCTTGACGGGAGTCGGATCTGTGGTATCTGAGGTTGTCGCAACCAGTGGTTGCGTTTCGAAAGCGGTCGCCATCGTGTTGTTTTAGGGTAGGTATCTCTCTTCAAGGAAGATGCTCGTTATGGTCGTCGCGGTGCTTGGATGTAGAATGACGGCGCCCTGGGCGCGTGTTATGATGGGTCGCGCGTCTTGCTGTGGGAGGATTGCTGTTATATGACGAGTTAATGGTACCACCAGCGACTGTGACGCATGTATACGTCAAGTGCACCTGTTGCGTTGTTGGACTGGGTAACGGGTTATCGGCGACAGAACATGTTTCTCCTGTATTACTGGGTGAGCTCTTGGTGTTTGACTGATGATCGATCGAGTGACTGTGATGGAGATGATTCTTAAAGGAGTTGTTCCCCTGATGACTGCCAATTCAATCGTTGGGTTCCTTGATCAGCGAAAGTCGTTCGTGTCACTGCCGAGTTCTGCTCACGCGCCGGGAGGTCCAATGCAACTCGAATGCAAGGGTAGGCGCAATCTAGAATTCCTTGTTTTCTCTGCAGTGTCATGGGCAGGTGAAAGAGAAGCAACAGCGGGAAGCGGCTGGCCAGACGTCTGGGCAATGACATCATCCTGAGCTCAATGACTTCAGGCTTGGCATCTCGGCTTTCAGGGGCTGGCGTCTGTTAATGATAGGTAGCGCAGCTGCAATCCTCTTCACCCGTTCCATTGTGTTCGAAATCGAACGGACATCGGATGCGACTCTCATGAATCGCGCAAACCGATGTTTGAGGAATTTGAAGATATGAATTCAAGATTTACATGTGCAAGAGGCAGCGCAATATCCTGTTCTGGACCGAGAAGCTACACACCATCAGCATACCCTGTCGGTTCATCCCGAAAATCCACTAACACTAACACCCATGGGATCCACTAACATCTGGACGACACATCCCAACCTCGACAACGTCAACCGCATTTGCATCGACTCGGAGAGAGATGATCTACAAACTCACTCACACCATCAAGATGGATCTTCAACGCATCTCAAAGATACGGATCGCTGCCGGTCTTGTTCCAATGCYACAGTTGACCCGAGTCTCGCCAAGCTGAGCAAGCCTACCCGTTGATGTGGAGGACAGGTCCGTTTGTTACCCCAACTCTGCCATACAAAATTTACACATTCAGTCGTGCCAGTTCTGAGCAACCTGTCTCAAAATCACCAGTACGCGCAAGTATCACCATCACAAATCAAAATGGGCCGCTGGTCTAGTGGTATGATTCTCGCTTAGGGTTCAATCCTGAGCATTCTTGCGAGAGGTCCCGGGTTCAATCCCCGGGTGGCCCCATTCTTTTTTTTCCTGTTTTATGCCCTTAGGGAGGTGGAACCGCGGAAGTAGACGTTGAATACAACAACAACTCAAGCATCACCAGTCAAGAGTTGCACGTAAATTTGCTTTTTGTTGAATTCCATTCATGATTCCCGCGCCTGCTATCAATATGCAGCGAGTACCTATGCACCCGAGTATTCCTAGCTTCATGGGTATCTTGAAAAGCGTCCTGTCCTATCACTTCCTTTCCTGTTCTCTAGTCTTTCCCACGGCAGTCTCATCTCCGCGCAGGACCAGTATGCTTCCCTTCCCCTACTATGTTTAATTCCCAAGGCTTCAAGAGAAGAGGAAGAACAAGAAGGAAAATGAGGACACCCAAACTCCGACCTCAACTCGGTTTGATGCCCATGAACTCCAAAACTCTTTGCTCAATCGAAAAGCAACGCAACGCAACGCAACCGTTCATGCCCAAGCCAAAGTTCCGTTATTCCTCCTTGGATGACACCAGTCGATTGAATTCCAACGCTCAACGCCCTAAGCGAAGCCCGCAAAGAAAGCAGAGAGACCGGGTAGCAGGATGACTTCGAGGAAGACGCGAAAAGAGCCCGCTTTGCCGATCACCTCGCTGGTTTCGTCATTGTCGCTGTCCTCGAGTTGCTCGCTGTTGATAAGAAAAAAATTCCCGCCGGTGTTGTCTCCGTTACCGCTATCGTCGTCGTCCCTGTCATTGTCGACATCGGAGCTCAACTCTTCCTCGCTCTCATAGTAGGTTTCTTCCCCGTCAGTGCTGTCGATGTCCCCAGCGACCGTCACGTCCTCGTTTCCTCCATTCCCTAACGATAAGCCAAGTGATTAGTTTCCTCGTCGGGACCAGAAGCGTCCCTCCCCCAGCCGTGATTGGCACCACACTTCCCTTCCCTTCACACAACTACACTTCACTTCACTCCATACTTCACACTTCACTTCACACTTCACTTCACACTTCACATACCACCACCGCCGGTAAATCCGGTAGATCCCATGATCATCCTCTCGTCGATGAACGAGAGCAAGAACTTGGAGAGGAGACGACCGGTGAACAGGTGGAAGACCGTAGTCTTGTTTTTGTTGACGGGATCGGTGAACGGGTCGACGTTCTCTTTGGGAGGACCGCTGGGGTCGAAGGTTAAAAAGTCGAGTTCGTGGCCTATTTTGGTTGGGGGTGTTGTTAGTTGGTGTTTGGGAGTAATGATTTTGGTGGGAGAGAGACTCGGTAGTGGCTGGTGTAAAAGGAAAGGTAATGGGGAGAAAAAAGGAAGTGGGGAGGGAAATTAGGAGAGAGATTATGGGTGAAGGACTCAAAAAGGAAACCTGAGAGGGAATGGAGGAGGATGGTAGGAGGTAGAGGTGGGACCATGGTCTGAACGTCCAGGTTCGCCCAAGGTGCATGAATTCACCAAGGTCGAAGCCATCCGAGAGGCTAGATATCATAATTGAAGGGAAGATGGGATGATGAAAAGAGCGGAAGGGGAATTACGCCACAGCGGAAATAAGGGGGTGAAGAGGAAAAGGGGCAAACTTACGAACATCCGAAACATCAAAGAACCGGTCCCTGAACGTCTTCACCATATAGATCGCCGCCTCGCCATCCGGGAACTCCCTCAGGCTTTCCAACGCCTCATCATCCACGAACGGGTTGAACGCCTTCCCGTCCTTCGCCGTCGACGGATGCGTCTGATAAATCTGGTGGAACTGGTACATGAACTGCTTGAACGGCAAGTTATCGATGGCTTCGAGTGTGTCCCAGGCTTGTTTCCGAGTAAAGTCCAACTTCAACTTATCCATCCCCTGCTCAATCTCCCCAACATCCTCGACACCCCCCTCTTTCCTGCCCATAATATTCTCCGCTTCCTGTTGCTGATGCTGATGCTGATGCTGCCGTTGCTGCCGTTGCTGGACCTTATACAACCAATCCCTCTTCTTGATCTCATTCTCGATAACCACATACGCATCCGCCTGCGCCTCCTTATACTCCAAAAACACGCTCAGCGCCGCAAACGCCGCAAAGCAGCCCGCCCACTCCTTGCGGGATCTTGGCTTCAGCGCCTTGCTGAAGTCTTCAAACAGCCTCCTCACCTCGCGCTCAACCATGTCGTTTGTGACCGCTTTCAGCTGCCTGTTCAGCACCCTGGCCGTCAGGACTTTTCTGTCCAAGCCCTCGGGCACCCGATACCCCGCAACCTCAATAGCGTGCACGGAGTCCGGGTCCAGGTGCAGGTGGTAAGACATGGTGTAGTTCATGGTCAGGATCTGCAGCGCGCGCTTGACCATGACGTTGCGAGATTCGTTGGCGTACCGTCTGAGGATGGGAAGCACCCGCGTCGGGATGTCTGTAGTATTCTCGCACGATTGCGTGAGGAGGTAAGCCCATTTGTCTTCGTTGTAAAGACCCTCGTGGAACTGGCGCAAATGCCGACGCAGCTCTTCGCGCTGGTCGAGCCAGCCGTAGGGAAGCGCGATCGGCGTGGCCGGGGACTCTTCGAGGATGAGCCCGTGGCCCGGTCCGTCCGGGTGTTCGCGCGTGGTGTACCACCTCGTGGCGTCGGGGGCGTCGGGGGTGGGAGTGAAGAACTTGGCGAACACGGTGAGCATAGCAGCCTTGTTGAAGCCACGGCCGAGAGTCAGACGCAACTTGATCGGTTTCTCGGACTCCTCCTCCTCGTCCTCCCGGAAGCGCACCAGGAAAGAGGCGACGTTTCCCCTTACGTACTCCTCCGCTCCTTTGGCGCCTTCCCGCTTCAGGTGCGCTTTCAACCACCCCGGAAAGATGACCTCGGTGAAGTCGCTGAACTGCCAGCAGATCACCTCGGGCACGGTGAGCTTGAGCTTCTCGCACCGCCGGCACGGGCGCGTCTCCTCGCACGACACCTTACGAGCGTGGCAGCAGAAACAGGCGCCTATGCGGCGGACCTGCAAGGCGGAAACGGCGGCGGAGATGGCCAGAGGACCCTTGCGGCCCCTGAGAGTGGTGCGGTTGCTTCCCTCGGCGTCCTTACCACCGAAGGCCGCACTGCTGCCCTTAGCAGCGTTCTGGCTGATGGAATGAGGGGTGATAACGACGAATTTGTTTTCACCGGAGAAGTTCACGACCGCCGCGGTAGAGGATGTGGTGGTGAAGGAGACTGCGGATGGGCTGGGCGGAGCCTTTTTCTTCTGGACGCGAGCATTGCCACGGGTCTTATGGATGGCAATGGGCTTGGAGGTCGCGTGCGAAGATGAAGAGGGGCCCGGGACGGGGATGGAGGGAGCTGGATATGGCTGCTGGACTGGGACGGATAGGTGAGAAGCATTCTCGGGGGCGGAGTGATGGCTCAATGTGTGGCTGTTGATGCTTTCTGGGGGACTGGAGCTGAGTGCACCTGGGCCGGTCTCGATGTTGAAGTCGTCCATATTGAAGAGGGAGGGGATTTCCTCCATGGACCCGGGCTCGAGGCCGCCAGCAAAGAGAGGATCCCAGGGCGGAACATTAGCGCCGGACAGGGCGATTTCGAGGTTAAAGTCGTCCTGAAAGTTCTGTGGTTGTTGGTTCTGGTGGGTGGCGGGCTGTCCAGATGGTCCTGCAGCAGCCATGCCTTGTTCGTACTGCGGATCAGAAAACAGAAGAGCGTTGATGTCCACGTTGTCGTAGGTATACCCATCGAGGTGTGAGAAGTCATCAGCGGAGAATTGGTAACCACCTTCGGGCGAGCCAGACAAGGCATCTGGAGTCAAGGCAGCTGGCAGGGGGCTTAAACCGCCACCAAACTGTCCCTCAACATGGGTCCAAGAGCTTAGACTACCCTGGACAGGGCTGGCCTGAAGCCCGCCCAAAGTGCCGGTGTCGGGGCTGACATTGACGAAAGCCCAAGTGTGTTGGTCAAAATCCGAGTCACCGCCGATAGACTCGGGAGCATATCCATGTTGGGGACTGTGTGTATGGGCCTGATCATGCTGATGACCATACCCGTAGTTGTGTTCGCATTCAGCTTGCTCATGCTCAGGGTTACCATGATGCCCCTGAAAGGGTGAGTAGCCCATAAGGGGTGAAGTAGACATGTTTTCCGAGGGAGCGGATTCGGCTGGTGGTGTTATGGTTTCGCGGCCTTTGCCCTTGTCAGTGGCCCTCGTGGTGTCGAGGGCTTCGTTCTTTGATTCCTCCACTTTGGCGGTTGGAAAGGTAATCTTCGGGATTTCCTTGAACGGGGAACCTCCTTGTTCCGGGGGCTCGGGGTCTTGGACGCCTTGAGATGCGTTGGCTGGGACCTCGGTTGGTGAAACGTGAAGAGACTGTTGTCTATGGCTTTGTGGACGTTGGGTCGTACGCTGGTGTGATGTTGTGTCGCGGTGATGCTTTGGATAGTTGAGCTCTGACGCTTGTTGAACGGTCTATTTTCGAAAGTGGTGTAGAAAGGTGAAACCGATTCGAGATTCTGTGCGATGTAATCCTCGTTCTTATACCCAGCGAGAGCTCTGGAATGCCGCAGCACCAAGATCAATGGCTCATGGGATGCTCTTTTTGACAAAGTTTCGTTCTCTTGTTTGCCGTATCAAGCCTGTTCGAGACCAAGGAAAGGTGTCGCAGCAGGACGTGTGGAAGGGTAGAGTCGAGTCACGACAGCTACCAAGACCGCGGCATTCCCATTAGAGAGAGTCAGGAGAGTTGTGAGAAGAGGGTAATGGGAACAATGATGGGAGACAGGAAATGAGTTGAAGAAGTGGAAACGAGGAGAGTGATTCAGATATTGGAAACACAAAAAAGATGATCAGTGTTCTTTTTCCGAGTCCTTTTGATCCTGAAGAGACCCTGACCTGACGTTGTCAAGGACAGGTCAGTCAAAGCCAAGACAAGACGTTTGCCTGCCTGATCTACCCCTCCATGACAGATTGGACCCGATGGGATACAATGTTGTACACGGTAGACAGCGCCGGGAGTGGCTTCAAACTTGTGAAAGGGTCAGGTATCAAGAGAAGTGTCAAGAGTGTCAAGGACCCGTCTTCTTGCTCAGCCTCTTTGCAACAAACCAGACGATATACTAACCTCTTCAGGGTACCGAACAGATGCGCAACTTGCATGCCCATTCCTTGAGATCATCCCTCATTGTCCATCAACATCATGTTCCTATTGGACAGAATCGAGGGGTGGTTCACTCAGCCCGCCCTGCCACCAGGGGGTGCGCAACCCGTGGGTGTCCCGCGGGAGGCATGGGAGGGACATGAGGTGGGCGAGGTGTCATTCAGAGAGGGGACATTGGGGACAAATTGGGGGAAATGTCTCGATGCGAAAGAAGTCAGGAAAGGAAGAAGGATGGAAGCCAACCTCTTGGCGGCGCTATACCCGATTTAGATACCGATTCCAATAGCCACTATTTGAACCGCGCCTCCTCCCACTGGCCAGTGGCCTCTCTTTCTCTGGTTTCCCTGCCATGGGCTACCCATTATCAACCTACCGTCTCCATTTCCATGTACTGATCTTACCGTACTACACACCGAGGCTGTCTACCAGATATGTCACTTCGTTTCACCTTCCTGGATCCTTGCTTGCAACACACATCGATGGACGGCCGGACAGATTCCGTGGAGGCGAGGTGCCGTAGATGCATTGTTCACCAAAGATGGAATCCAGGGCGAACGTCACTCGACTCGAGCAAACAATCCGTCCGACCTTCATCTGAGCCCAACACTTCCGAGTATCGAGTCAGCGTTTGCTTATGAATGACAAGACTTGAATGCAGAGCGAACGTTTCCAATCCAACAGTGCTTGCTTCTGAAATTCTTCCTGGTATATGTTGGTGCTACATCGGAGAACTACGAAAGGACAACCCGCCAAGGCCAGCAATGCCTCAATCAACTGTCACTTACACACGACCAAATCCCCTTTTGCCAATGACGACAACCGTGGTGATGACGACCAACACCTTCAAGTACTAGCAAACAAAAGGCCAAGATCAATCAATTTTGAACATCAAGAATCCGTTCAACATCTCTCATTACTTGAACATCTCGGTCACCAACCACCCCCACGGTGCCACCATCCCAAGCGTACCTACCCAGTATACCCAGTGTTACGCATCATGGATTCATGGGAAAGAAAGGCAAGGACAAGGACCAGGTGGGCATGCTGTGTTTCCCCACAGCACACAATACACTACACACCAACACACCACTTGCACCACAGACTACATGTTCTTATATCCGCTCGCCTCGGCCTCGGCTTAATAAATCCATAGCATATATCATGTAAGATCCACGGAATCTTGATCTTAGCGTCATCATCAACCCCGAGTTGTGAATAGCTTCGCAACACGAAGAATGGGGCAAAACTTAAGAACCGGTGAAGATAGTCAGAAGCTGAGCCTCACGGTTATACTTCACGACGTATAAACCTTTACCGTAAAGGTTCGCGAATTCCGCTTTCAGGATCTCGTAAACTATACAGGGTTAACGGTCTACCAGTTGCGTTTGACAGCCGCCGGGGAGCTTGTGCTTGGTAGTCGGACACCTTTAACCTTGCCTCTCTCTGCCTGCATTTTTCGAAAATGGATCTCACGAGTCTCTACGGTACGTCTTCGTCAAAGGGGTTAACTCGACCACCCACCAGGTACTCGACACAAGAGCGACTCGACCGAGGTGTCCCCGACATGTGAGCATCTCTTCGAAAGACCTCGGTAAACAAAGCCGAGACAAAGCCGCCTCGCCATGGCAGATGTGAGTGCTTCCCTAGGTACCTCTAAGACGAGGCAAGTCCAAACGAGGAGGAAGGGCGGCAAGAATGACATGACAGGTAAGGCAACACAACACAACCTGGAACCACGACATTAAGCAGTGACAGTGGTGGTTGGTGTGATAACCGGAAACCGGTAGTCAGGTTCGGTAACGGAAGGTAGGTTGGGAAAGTAGGTAAGGTAGGTGATGAAATATAAACCCGTGCCACACAATGAGAGAGGTCGGGCCGGTTGTTTCTCGGTAGGTAGAGGTAGCAAGTAAGCTCGTGTGTCTGGTGAGTGAAGTGAGTGTGTGTTGATGCGAAAATGTGTGTCAAAAATGGCGAAAACCGAGAAAGGAGGCAAGGTGTCAAAATGTAAGTCATGTAAAGCCAATAATTAACAATATCAGAAGACCACCCTCCCATGACACACCAGTAAACACCCACCCTAGCCAACACCTCAGTTGATTGCAAAGCGTAAATTGAACAAGTATCAACCACGAGAAATGAGACCCGAGGAGAGAGATGAGAGAGAGAGAGAGATCACGCCATCACCACCATCTTATCCAGAAGCATCATCTTTCCCTTTCCCAATTCCAGGCTGTCCGATGCAGGTAATCCATATCCATATCCGAGCTGAGAGATGAGCGATGAGTGAGGTATATCGACAGTCCAGTCTTTTCCCCTTGTCTTTCCTTTCCCTTTCCTTCCTCCCTCTCTTTCTGATCAGCCAGTTTCCAGTTTCCAAACCATATTTTTTCCCGGTTCCAATCCCAAATGCTTTTACCCAATGCGTATTCCTTTTTTTCCTTTTTCTTCACCCTTTTTTCCTTTCCCACCCTTGACAGACCAGTTCCATGTCTTTGGTACTGTCCCAACCCTTTCTATATCAGTTTTACAAAGTTCGCCAACAAGCCTTCCCTTGACTCGTCCGTAGCGTAGCGTAGCGTAGATATAACCTCCTGTTGTTTTGTTGACATGAAGTGTCCGTCCGGGGTTCTTCGTCCAGAAATGCAAGAAGCCAAAACAAGAAGATGAAATGAAAAACAGGTATAACAAAGTGCCTCCGACCGAGTGGATGCTTACATCACCCAAACCTTTCTATATAAGCCTCGCGGCTTTTTTGCCCGTATATGCTTCCTTCCTGACCAGCGATGCGATTGCTTTCAAAAATCCAATAAAAAAATAAAAAAATAAGCAATGAAAAAAAACAAAAACCCGAGAATCCAGATCCAGAGGGGAGTCCTGTAAGGGGGGGATATAACCAAACCAACCAAGCCAAACGCGCACAAAAATGACAAAAGCCAAAAGGTCGCCACGAAGGGCCCACGCCCACATGACAGAAAAGCTGAGGCCTTGCGCTTATCACCCATATGCCTGAAAAGATCTCAGCTTTTTCTCTCATGGGCGTGAGTCTCTAGCAGTATGCGTTGAGAGCAGCCAACAATCCGCAAGAGTGAGTTAGAGAGAAATTCAACCAAATCTCCCCACCTTCACACCAGAGATTCCAGTCGTTCGTCGCTCGCACTCAGCGGCACTCAACGAAACCTCGCCGCCGCAGCCGCCGCCCGTTCCTGAATCTGCTGCTCCGTGCTCACATACAACTTATCCAGAAAGTCCATAGCCGGCGCATCCTTGAGGATCTTGGCGACCTGAATCCCCGCGGAAATCAACTGCAAAATATTCCGATCATCCTTCAGGGGCCGACTCTGATGCTTTGCCGCATGCCTCATCTCCAGACTATTCTCCAGAATCGTCACAAACTGCTTGATCTGCCCGTTGTATAGAACCCTGGCGGGGATTCTTCTCTTGGTGGCTAGTCTCTTCAAAAGGTACACCCACTCGGTCCACTCGCGGTCTTGCGGCCTCTCGACGGGCCGCATGTCTTGGGTTAAAGGGATGGGGAACTGGTACTTGGCTACGAAGTCGTAGGCGCATTGGGAGAGCCGGTCGTTGACTTGCGTCAGGACTGAGTCCTGTTCTTGGACGAGCAGGTTGGTGGGCAGGTGGGGGAGCTCGCGCTCTTGCATGGCGATGTATTCGGGCGGAGGACGCTGGAGGAATTGGTGGGGGCCGTCGAACTCGTCCCGGTTGGAGGGGCGGCGCTGGGAGCGGCCGCCTCGACCGCCGTTGTTACCGTTGCCGTTATGGTTGTTATGGTTGTGGTTGTGGTGGTTATGATGGTTCTTGTTGCCGCCCGGCTTGCTGGATGGTGCTGTTGACAGCGACGGGTTGTCGAGCGAGTAGTCGGAAAGGCTGGGCGAGCCCATGATGTCGTCGACCGAGTCCGACGACGACGAGGCGAACCGCGACGACGACGCCGGGTGGTGGTGATCACCCCATCCCCCCTGTACCTGTGTGTGGTTGAGGTTGGTCGCGGTGCTCCGGTACTGCCCGTTAAGGTGCCCGTGGACGGCGCCGTGGCTTGGCGCGCTAGTGTAAGCCGGCCCGACGGGGGCTGGTCGGGGGTTGTAGAGCTGAGGAGTGGGCGCGGCGGCGGCAGCAGCGGCGTGGTAGATGTGGTCGGGTCCGGCTCGTCCAAGGTTGTATTGGTTCTTTAGGTTGCTTCCGAGGCCGATGCCGTTACCTAGCGCCGTCATCGACACGGCGGTCGTTGGCAGGTTAAACGTCGAGACATTTCCGGTTGTTGAGAAGGCCACGCTTTGAGCTTCGATGTTATTTTCGTCGTTCCTCTGAAGATCGGGATATTCTCGTTGGAGGCAAGTTTGGTTTGTTTCTTACCTATGCGGCCGGTAGGGACCCCTGCCCGTAACATCGAACGAGGTGTGGTTGGTGTGCTGCTGGTATGATGTTGTATCGTGGTATAGCGGGCTTTTGGTGCGTCGGTTAGTTAGCTCTAGATGCGCCCCGATTACCCCCAAAGGAGGGATCATATCATGTTGGGGGTTTAGGTTGTATTTTCCCACCTGCGCGTAGAGAGCCAAGGGTCAATTGGCATAACGGCCGACGTGCGGTAGGCAAAGTCCGGCTGCGCCATCTTTAGTCTTTTCCTATCGCTGATCTGTCGGAATGGGATTTCCAAAGATGCAATTCTTGTTGAAAGAGCTCCCGTCCAAAATGGTGGTATTTTATCAAGACCTCTTTTGCAAAACTTGGCGAGCGCAAAAACCGCAACACGGAAAAATCAGAAAAATTGCCCGCAAGAGGGTTCAAATTGGCAGAGGAGAAAAAAAAATATTATCCAGCAAAAGGGCAAAAACCGAAAAACCTGCGGCCAGGATTTCCTGGGATACCGGCCACCAAAATCTTTCAGCTCCAGAAGGATCCACGAAACGGAGCTGGCGATAACCTCACTGGGATATCCGATCTTTTCGGCGGGTTCGCAATGATTCAGGGGTCCGGTAGGGCTCTCGCTGGCGACTCGACTAAACACGCGGGCGGGTATGACAGCTCGGCGGCGGGCGCACGAGTGGATTCCTATTTTTTCTGATCACGAACCGAACCCGAGATCAACAGCGGCGTGTAGCATGGCACTCTTCCTTCGGACGAAGATGAGAAAGATAAAGGAGACTCCAGAGACTCCAGAGGGCAAGGCCCACGATGGAGACATATATGCCTCGAAGTTGGGAGCGTGTGGCAAGGTTGACGCTGTCACGACAGTGAGCAGCACAGATACGGCGCGACACGGTATCCTGGCCGGTGGACGTGGAGGTTAAACACGCGGTGTGTGTGTGTGGCCTGTGCCGGTTCGCCCCGGCAGTGAGGAGGATGAGAGCACGACACGCACACGTGCAATCACACGCCCCGTTTCCCGGTCAGCAAGAGACACAGGCGAGCGATGTCAACTTTGGACCGCCAGCAAGCGCGCGTGGGGGATGTTTCTTCTGACTCGCGCAAAGGTCCAAATCAAGCGGGTGTGAACGAGAACGGAAGATGATGTTCGGGTTGGCGAGACGTATCGATGATCGCGGGCCGCAAACAAGTCAACAAAGTCAAACCGCAGGACGAGCGAGTGCGTCTTTGCATGCTCGTGGATTCTTTGCTTGGTCGTTGTTCTTGGTTGCCGGGACACCCTGGACATCTGATTGTGCGCCGCAATCCTCGGTTCTCCAGGGCCAGAGGGTGGCCTGCGCTTGCAGGGCAGAAGCATCTGTACGGTGGATTGGAGTGCTCCTGCTGGTGGTGGTGCGTCGTGGTGGTGAATCCCGTATGGTGTTGACCATTCCATTGACATGTCAGCCGGCGGGAAGTGGGTGGTCTGGCCTGGTTGCCCGGATGAGTGTCGTCGTGCCAAAACACCCAAACATCACGAAGACGAGGCTCACCAAAAACGGGTTGACGGTGTAGGTTCCACGGGATGACCTGTGGCCGGCCAAAAGTAGGGCACCAGCGTTGGGCAATGGCAGAGACAAGTTGCCAAAGACGGCGTGTTCTTGGGAATGCAAGATGTGTTGTCGCCCAAAGGCCATCTTCGGTGATTGGTGCAAGGAGCTCCCCTGCTCCCGACCGAACAAGTCGGAGCTGGTTGTGATTCGGAGAACGTGGAAGCTCTGGAAGGGTTGGGCACAAATGGAACACAGTTCGCTGGCAAGCCCAATTTATGCCTTGATGCCACATGCCATGCCGCCCGTTTACCGACTTTTCCTCCCCCCATCCTGAATCCTGCCCCCAATCCCGCATCCCGTGGCGTGGCCATGGCTCCGTTCTGTGGCCCTGCACCTCTGCGGCCTCTGCCGGTGCGGGCATGCGGTTCCGGATTCTTTAATGTTGTGTCCTGCCCCTTTCTCCTGCTACCCTCCCTCTTTGGGTCTCCCCCGTCCGACTGCCCGTTCCTCTTCCTTAAAAAGGGTCAGAACCAAAGCTGAGATCCGCATCAGGACTTCGAAGTCCGGAGATCTGGTGTACGGATATCGGCCTTGGGAAAGACCGCATACGCGCCATATTGCCCCCAAGGAAACCCAAACGGATGCCCAAAATGTGAGGCCGGAATGGGAACTCATTCATGAGATGAGATGTGCGTCGGCGAGACCCCTTCTCTCATCGCATGTCTCTCCCGTTGCAACGGTCTCGCTTACCGGCCGCCGGTTGTGTGGAAACCCTTTGGAGCGCTGGAAGGGCGGCCCCACCTCGCCGCCAGTCCCGGATACCCCGTTACGTTGGATGCCCGTTTCTTTTGCGACGGTCCCGTCGCGGATTTGGATGCCGGCCATGTTCTTGCCCTTTTCGTTTTCCCTTCTTGTCTCGGTCCGGATGAGCCGCCCGTTTTCCCGAAGCCTCAGCCCGGAGTGAGGATTACCCAACAACATAACACACCTTACCCAGACAATCGGCCCCGGACCCAGCCCCGGACAGGACTCAGCCGGTTACCTCCGTGTAATCTCCGGAGGCAGTTATTATATCATTACGTTTCGTCAGGTGAGTGACCATCGAGAAGATGCATCGGCCCACAAGCATTCATGAAGGACTGTAAAAAGAAAAACACGGTGTAGCTGTGTTGGACCACCAGCAACCTACGTCTCCCGACAAGACATAGCAGCCCTTGGAGTACCTTGATGGTTCATGTTCCCCCGGATGGATGGTGTTGGTGTTGATGCTGTTCCAAGTTGGAACTTCAGATGGGCCTTACCTCTGGCCGATGGCCGAGGCAACCCCGGGGTGAAAGTCTGCCCCGGTCAAAATCTGCGGTAGTACCGATCTGGAGCTTTGCGCCATCCCCTGGAACCTCATCTGATACCGATATCTTTCTGAGACTCACTTACATACATCTGGAGGCAGTAGACCCTGATGACACTATCGTCCGACCGATGCCCACTCGACAGCGTGCCACCGCAGGTTTCGTTTACCCTACCCACCATATCAGTTGGCTTGGCATCTCTGGATCCTTATGAGATCAAGTTCTAGATGAGGCCTGGCGGGGTGTTTTGTATGTCCAGGAGCTGTCCGAGGAGGGGTTCTAGGTGTTACAGCATACCACGTTGTTGTGTTGTGTGAGATATGGACCAATCCCGAGATCGACGACATGCTGTGGCACTCGGTCAAGCCACCATCGAGAGCGATGACCGGACGCAAGCCCCTCATTCAGTGGTAGGGACCAAGGAATGGCTGGAAGTTTTTCGCGGACTGTGGCAGGGCATGAAATCTGCGCAGGATGAAATCCGACAGCGGGTAGGTCTTGCTAGAGGCTTGCGCTGGGGGTTTCTGATCTGCTCTGCCTCATGGCCATGAAAATACAGTGGCATGCGAAAGTGGCTCATCACTGCTTTTGCATGGCGGTGATTGTTTGTATGGGGCTTGCGTGCGATTTCTTCCGATGGCAAACGCGGCCGTGAATGATCAAGCCACTGATACAGCAAGATGCCATGGCCTCAGCCTCTTGTGGTTGAAGACCAACGGTTGTGTCTCACCCGTTCGACATCCCTTGAGGAGGCATCCCGTTATGGTCTTGGAATGATGTTAATGGGGTGCAATTGGAACGAAGGAAGCTCGGCGAAGAAGTTTGCGACGGTCGCGAAAGTAACTTGGCAGTGCACTAACAGCCCAGCAGTTGTAGCGACCTTGTTGACCGATGTTGACCGAACACTCGATTTTGCCACCTCCGTCATCTCTTGTCGTCCGGTACCCAGTTCGCGATTTCAACATCCTCCATCGATTGCGTCTGCAAAGTTCGATACATTTGGACGCATCCTCAGGTCTCAACAAATCACCTACGATTGTATCCGAGTTCTTGATGCCGGTGTTCACTCGGAGACATTCATCGGTCTGCCCACCTTTTCAACCACCTCCGATTTTGGCCCGGTTACACACGATGTGTTACGCTCTTCAAAACGATCCATACTACGAAACCGACGTTGGACTTCAGGATCGGATCGAGATGTGTTGGATCCAGGCGACGAGGAGAGCGCGAGGAGAGCGCAAGGGGAACGCGATTGGACTGGGCAAGGGACGTTGCAAAGGGCTTGGCTGGGGTGTGAGGGAGAGGGGAATCAATCACCAACTTTTGCTACGATGGCTCCATTGCACAGGGACGTCAACAATCCGCCGACTTGACGCGTCTTTTCCGACAATGTCGCCTTGCGGACATGGGTGCACACAGCGTAAAGGATAGCTTGGAGGAATGCGCCGGTCTTATCGACGATGATCCAGCCCAGATTGATCCCTATCACGAAGAGAGCCACGATATGGTGATGCCGAAGGTGTTCCACCACCATCTGCACGATTCGAGGTTCTGGCCAGAACGACGACTGATCTTCCCGTCCACGGCTCACCACCATCGGCAAAAGACGGAGCCATTATCGGCATGCCGTACTTGAGCAGTGGTTCAACACATGGTCGGCGCACTTGGACGACATGAAGAGGCGAAAAATGAACGACGGCAATGCGACGCCGGTAGCGATCGCCATATCAACAAAGCTGATGAGCGCAGTCAATGAGGCATGAGCGGAGGATATCGAAAAGGCCATTATGCGATTGGGGCGCTGGAACAGGAGATGGTGAGGGCGGTTTGAGTCGAGACGGCGGGACATGGCTGGAAGATTCTTCTGGGGAGACGGCGAGATTTGACCGGACGACGACGACGATGACTGGACCTCCCTTGGACCCTCTTTGGACCCTCCTGCAAGACGACCCACGATATCGGACGCATTGGTGCCTTTGCGCATGGAAATCATGATGCTGGCGACACATCAACTTTATGAGCCGTTGAGTGCATAAAGAACGACGACGAAGAGCAAATCGGCGCTCTCTTGGTCAGTGGCACCATGGCATCTGGGACCATTATTGCCTCCTTTGTCGCACCGCCATTGAGGTCAGGTAAGTGAAGCCCAACCAGCTTATCTCGTGAGGCAGACATTGGCAGACATTGGTAAACATTGAGTGCAGATGCAATCAAGATATGCCACTCAGATGTTGCGGTTTGAGGCTGTCGGCAAATTCCATGCCGAGGGTGCCAGTGATGGACATCGTGGAGACTGTGGGAGGGTAGCGTCGTGTCGATGCGGCTTTGAAAAAATTCTTCGAAAAAATGAGGCGGTTGCATTACACGCTGGCAATGCAGGAAGCGGCTCAATGCATGTCAGAACGATAAGTCGTCGAGTTGAGAGAGGAGACCCTGATATCGGACGAAACCATCGCATCCCATCCCGTCTCTGCGCCCTTCTTGCGAAGCCGCACACACGCCGATGACCTATCGATAAGCAGCATGGAAGCCATGATACGTCTTCGACCGCAGCAGGCAGATTTGCCAGACTCTGACACATTTGGCGATTATCCGCTTCATCCGCCGTGAAGTCGTCGCAAGCAGTCCCATCCATCCAGACGGCCGGACGACCATACATCGACACAACCATCAACAGACAGCCTCTTTGCAGCAGACACGGCAGGCCGATAGTCAGCAGTAACCATCAGACGATCTTGTGCCGCTGTCATTTCTGTTTGTCAATCCGGCCCTCGAGACTGGATCATGACGGAAGCCATCTCTTTCTTCAGTGGTGCATGGCTGTCCACTCAGGTCGCAAAGACGGCTTGTGGAAGCAGCGCCGGGACAACATTGGCTGGGAGAGAGCCTCTCATTCGGTCTCTTCGATATGCGGGTTGGCGATTGGGTGAGCACGCACTTGGTGAGACCAGTTGCGAAGAGGCTGCTCGTCTCCTCAGTTCCAAGCCTCTTGATGAGTTGTCAACGAGGCAGTCTTCCATTTTCTGCAGGCATCCCGAGCAGACCACCATCCAAGGCGGGGGTCGATTTGGATTTGAGCGTTGTCAGTGCAGCGCGGCTACCATTGCAGCGGCGCATGCGTTGGATGCCGAAACCTTTGAAACATTTCTCGCATTTTTGCTCCATATCATCCAGATTTTGATCAGATTCCGGATCGCAGATTGCAGATTGATGAGGAGAGACGGCTTTCGAAGTTTCGAGTCTGTCAGATTTTTTTTTTTTTTTTTTGCTCTTCAGATTACCCGGCTCACTGCTGAAGATCGCAATTGTCCGGGATGCTGATATTGGCAGGCCCGGTGTGTCTTTTGATCGGTATAGCCGGCTTCTCTGGATATTTCTTGTTCGTATTCTCGTTGCATCATCATCTCCCGCCAAATCACCCCCCATCACTCTCATCAGCCTCAATTTCCTTTTGTCTCATCACCTAGTTATCTTATCACAGCCAAGGGCGTGTGTGATATTGATGTTGATGACGGCGGTGGTGGTGTTGTGGGAGGCATAATTCGCAATTCGCGCAAGACACACCCTGACACTCGGAGTCAGACCCCTCCTTTCAGTGAAAACAAGTGGGCTGGGGGGTGCCTCTGGGACCGGGGGATATCTGCATTGATGTGTTGGCAAGCCATGTGCTGCAGCTAATTCCATCCAACGCCAGGCGAGGGCAGCCAATGCGGTTTCAGAGCCGGCCCCGGTTGCAGGCTAACCATCGTCACCGGGCATGATAGGCCGGGGAGGCATCCTTGGCCCCGCTGGCAGACCTCCAGCTTTCTCTTCCATCGCTTGTCGCATCGCCGGAAAACAGGATAACAGGCCAGTCAGACGCCGGACCATGACCATCACGCCGGGCCTCGTCAGCCGCGGCCTATTGCACGTGCAGCAGGATGTGGTGCCAGCTCAGCTTTTTCGCATTTTTGCGAGAATGAATGTGACAAGTCTGCCGGGTGCAGAAGTGCAATTATTGCGGAGGAGGTGCGAGGTTGGGAAAAGAGGGGGAGGTGGGAAAGTGAGAAAGTGAAAGAGGCTGTGGGAAAGTGGTGAGAATTTGGTTTGGAGTTGAGATTTCTGGTGTTAGTGTCTTGGTGTGTTTTGGATGCATTTCACAACTGAAGCAAATGACGAAACGACGGGAAGAGCAGCAACTTCACAGCAGCAGGCAGAGGCAGAGCGGGAAAAGTGGGGTATGCAATGTTCTGCACCTCACTGGTGTGGTCTTGGTGCAATTCCATGGATGCTCCCCTGCAATGCAAAGCCTCTCTCATGTCGAATGAGTTGGACGAAGGGGGGGTGTGTGAGGGTGTGAAGGGACCGGGGTTGAGAGGACCGAGGGATTGCGACGAGGAAGGAAGGCTGCACGGAATGATTCGGTTTCTCACTGGTGGTCGCAAGGAAAGAGAGAAAATCAAGAGCAACGAGGGGAAGGAGCGACGGTTCTGCTCGACATTAAAACCGGACTTTTTCCCCCTCGTCTGCCCAACAGCTGCTCTTTCCTCGACCAAATTTCCTCACCGCACTTTCTTCGAAGCCCAACCCGTCTTGGATTTGTGCCCAACGACCCTCAGCCAACCACCAAGCGCCGCTGCTCTACGCCCTCACTGGACTCAGCCCTGGACCACACACACACACACAACACAGGAACCACTCACACCAAATCCGGATCCAATCCTTCTCGACGCTTCTTCGGTTCCTTCCTCAGCTTCTTATACAAGCTCTTGCCTCCCCCTCATCTCGTCATCTTGCGTCCCTTCTCTTTCTGTTCTGGTGTTCCACTCCAAAAGAGAAAGCTGAAGATCAACAGATCTACGACCCACACAGGATCAAGGACTTCTTTCCCGCTCGCCCAGGTGTTTCACGACAGCCCTAGGTTGAGTCTCACGACACACTTCCGAGCCCAAAGGACTTTTTCTCTCTTCACTCTCAATTCAAGCCACAAGGACTTTCAGCCCACAGGACTCTTCTCTACTCTCTGCTCTCTGCTCCGAGTGTTATTTGCTCAGAGTTGCTACCGGAGAGATTGCCACCACAGGACACTGGACACACAGCCCGAGGAATGACTGCCATTGTTGTGCCCCGGAATTCTGATAACACAATGTCTGGCTACAACACCCACGTTGAGCTGGATGAGGTTCACACCCCCTCGAGGTATTTTGCGCTGCTTTCTTATCTTTTACCTGGGAGGCCCATTGTGCTTTTTGCGTTTCTTCTGCGTCTTCATGTTGTCTGTCAAGTCTTGTCTATTTCTTTTGTTCTGGCGTTCGGTGTGTTTACCATTTCGACAACAACAACAACTTCGCCATAGCAACGCCTCAGTCAGGCTGCGCTTGAGGCGTCTTCGGCCAAAGGAGACTTGACAATTATCCGTTTTGAGGACTACTGAATTGCCTATGGAAGCCGTTTCATGGATATGACCCAAAGGATCACAGGACACATAGCGGACGAGACACTGCCGGATCTTATTTTCAAACGCCATGGATTGAACCACCAAAGGACTCGAGACTCTTGATTGAGTCTGACGAACTGCTGCTTTCATGCACGCGTGTTCTCCTGTTATATCATCTGCATGTCTCTTCGGAGCATCTTGTGGTGAGTATCGGACAAACGGACGATTCAATCATCTCACATTTTTGCCGGACAAGGAAAATCGCCATTTATCGCCGTGGACCACTTCACCTTGCCGGACAAACAGCCGTGGATTTTTCGTTCGGAATTTTGCTTTTTCTGTTCAAAGGATCGAGGAGACGCCAAAACACCGGTCACAATCGAGGATACCCAAAAGGACACCACTTGTACGCCAGGATTTCTCCGTTTTTCTGCTTTTCCATGCAGCGTCCTCTCGTCTCTGTTCCTTGTCCCTTGCAGTTATTTATTCGCAATGGGATTTGAGGTGCTAGAGAGATGCCGCATCAATCGCCCTCGGTCACTCGCCCAGCATCAAAAAGTCGGACGCCATTTTCTCTCTTTTCACTCGCCTGGATTTAACGAGGACCTTTGTGGATCATCCGTCAGCATGCCTGGATTCTTCGACAACATCCAAACACGTTCTCAGTTTCTGATGTTATTGTATCAGACAGAGTCGTGTGACGGTGCAGCCTTGGACTTTCACTTCTGGACACATTTCGACCCATGGTTTTGACGCCGGATTTGTTTCTTTTGTGTGTTGCCACTGCGGACCTGGTCACCGATATGGACTGTCTGGATATGCCTGGATATTTTCTGTTTTTCTTTTTCTGTTCAAACTACTCCATGGATCTGGATGGCGTATTCGCCAGAAATACTCTGCTTTGGCAGCCCAGTTGGTCCGTAATCATGCTCACCCCCCTTAACCCGCAACGCAAGAACTAACATGCAGCGATGTGCAGGAACAAAGTTGTGACATCTGGACGCCGGCTTTTCTTTGGTCTTTCTTTTTTTCTGCGACTTCAACAACCGGATCTGTTTTGATAGCATACTAACCCTTCCCCAGCGATTACAGCTTTGCTCAAACCAACATGCTTCCCTCCACTACTGGGATGTTTTCTTTCTGCCAAACAGGACCAGCGGACCTGAACGGTTCGTCTTGGGATGCGACAACGGAAGGCCCACAGAGCTTTTCCGAATTCACTGTTGCCGGAGACTATTATACCACTGGAGATGCCGAGGACTGCTTTATTCCTTTCAGCCAGAACACACCAAGGCCGGATCAAACTGAGACCATGGAGGACTATCAAGCCAGGTGGAATGCTGCTGCTGCCGCGGTTGACAAGGTTCCAAAGGCGGAACCTATGCGCCGCATGACTTCCCAGAGCTCTACCAGCAGCCACAAGCAAAGGATCACCAAGTCGACACCCCCAACCAAGAGGGTAGGAAGGTCGAGAGTTCCGTCGGTTCATCTCACCTCCACCTCCTCGGCGTTGTCCAAGCTTGATGTCTCCGGCAATGGCTCCAGTTATCAGGATGCCTCATTGACAAATGGCCGCATGATGGATGTGCCCCAGTTCTCTACTCCGGATTTTGAATCATTCAATGGACACCCGGCATTTTACACCAGCATGATGGGCATGCCGGATGGTCTTCCCTTCTCCACCGAGATGGGTACTTCTGCTATGAACCAGCATGTGAACCCCCAGATCTTCACTGCCGGTATGATTGGCAGCTCTCCTCAGTCTTGGGGCTCTCCTAGCCCTATTGGCTCTTCGCGCATGTCTTCTCCTGGATTCTTCGAGGGGGATGTTTTCTCTGGTGTTCCTTCTGTCTCTTCCCCTGAGGAGAGCACAAGCTCTATCTCGCCCGTTCTTCCCGGCCAATCGCCCAGGTATGTTGCTACCGAAGTTTTGCCTTCTTCCGGAACACTCTCTTACGATTATGGGAACATCAGGATGAGCCGCAACGGTTCGCAATTCGTCACCACTGAGGATATCCATGGAAATGTGATTCCTGCTATTGAAGATGCCTTTTCTCTTCCTCCTGCTTTCGGCGCTCGCCGTATGAGCAGTGATGGTGAGTCTGCCAGGGATCACTATCTCTACAAGAACGCTCTTCCGCAAGCCGACGGTCTTTTCCACTGCCCATGGGAGGGTGAGGCCAACTGCAACCACAAGCCCGAGAAGCTCAAGTGCAACTATGAGTAAGATACTTTTATTCTTCCGCTTTCACTACGGGCCACTTGACTGACCATCATCCACCGTTACAGCAAGTTCGTTGACTCTCACCTCAAGCCCTACCGCTGCAAGGTTGAAGGATGCCAGAACGCCCGTTTCTCTTCTACCGCTTGCCTTCTTCGTCATGAGCGTGAGGCCCACGCCATGCACGGACATGGAGAGAAGCCCTATCTCTGCACTTATGAGGGATGTGAACGCTCGCTTCCCGGACATGGCTTCCCCCGCCAATGGAACTTGAGGGACCACATGAGGCGTGTGCACAACGACAACGGCTCTACTGCCCAGGCCGCTTCTTCTCCTCCCCCATCGGGAGCCAGTGCTTCTTCCCGGGGCCGCAAGAGAAAGAGCGAGGGCGATAAGCAGGAAGTCCAGGAGAAGACCAGCTCTCGCAAGTCGGCCAACAAGATTAGCAGGGCTGAGGCCCAAGCCGATGTTCACCGTGCTCAGTGGAGCGAGCACCAGAAAGCTCTCCAGAGCATTTTCCAGGAATACCTTCAGCCTGAGGACCCCCAGAGCCTCCAGTACATCAAGGATGCTCAGGAGCACTTGGCCGCCATGGGCAAGCTTCACCAAGCCCTTTCCAACGGTGTTCAGCCCCGCAGCTGGAAGATGTAAATATTCTGGTAAGTTCACCATCTTCATCTCAAACATCACGGACTATTTACTGACTGGACGATTAGACATTGGTTCGGAATGAAAACTACCGACCGACTTCCTGGAGATAGCCTCCTGGACTTTGAGTCCACGATCTCTTCAAGTGCTAGGTCACTTGAACCAGTCAACGTCAAACGAAGGACGGTACTGGACCACTCCTCGCCACAAAGCTGTGACGGGCTAGCCACCTCGCCGCGTCGAGTCGAGGCCGACCCATGAGCCATTGTTGTGCTGGGAGTGAGGATGATCTGGACAAAGGTCTGATGGGCTCCATGGACCTACTTGAGACTCCAGCGCATTGACGCCGGACCAGAGGTCATGGAATAGACTGTCAGGGGCGCTGATGCGTCACCTTCAGGACTATCCCGCAAACGAAGTTGAGGAAGTTGAAAGCAAAGGACGAGGGGATGATAGAAGTTGTTTGTTGGCAGTGGTCGAATGTACAAAGGAAAGGAAAAATGGGAACTGGGTGGGAAAAGCAAATGGTTGGGACTTCTGGAAAGAAAAGTTTTTGAGTTAGAAAAGTTTGGGGGCTGGATATGAGATCAACAGTATCATATACTGAGGATGGAATGGGCGGATATACCGGTTTTGTTTTCTCTGGCTGTTTTTGTACAAGGGCGCTTTTTCTTCTTCTTGGGAACGGGGCTCTTAACGACTTACGACTCTTCTCTTCTTGTTGGACAAATTTCTTTTGTCTCTTTTTTTGATACCTAGGCAGGCATTTTGGGATTTAGATAGAAGGTTCTATGAGCTCTCAGCTTGGGTTTGTTTTGCGAATTGGTATTTCTCTCTTCGGCTATCTCAGTTGGCGGCGTTGGACGTCTCTTTTAAGCGGGTTCATAAAAAGGAAGCGAGCAGGTTACTTGTACTTCCTGGTTCTGGTTTATGATGTTACGATGTCATGTCATGTTATGATTGGGATGATACTGTATGAAACGGAGTAAACGGATTTGATTTTCTCTCCTCTCAAGCATAGAACAAGGCGGCGGCTGAGTGCATATCACATCGTCTTTGGTAGTTAAATGGTTCATACCTACTTTCACAAGGTCCCTTTGATGATGTCAACGATACAGAGACATATAGATTAGAGAGAGCACATATAGCGTACAGTAGCTCATAAGAACATCTTGATATATCCACTACAGGGTTCAGTCACTGTGCACATCCATTACCAGCTGTCACTCCCTTTTTTCTTTCTTTCTGTGAAAAGTTGTGTTGACACTCTGTCCGGAGCTTGGAATCTCGAGATGGCCTCCTTCGCACCTTCCTCAGCGCTCTTATTCTTGTCCTTGCTCATGCCACAATCGATAGTACGGAGATCGGGAAATGCAAGTCTGGAAGTTGCGAAGGGAAAGCTATTTTTGATTTTGATTCTGGAATGCTCTATCGTTTCAACATACAGCAAGCACTCCAAAATTGCACCTTCCTTCCCTCCACGGGTCCTAGCACCTTCTTCTCAAGCCAGTGTCCAAACCTCAACATCGCAACTTCTAGTCCCATAACTCACAACCTCTTCCTTCCTCTCCTCCTCTCTTTCTTCCTCCCCTTCCTTCCTCCCCTTCCTCCCTTCCCCCTTCCCCTTCACCCCACATCCTCCTTACTCATCCAACAAATTCTCTCCCGCCTGCACCTCCCCCCCCTCCACCGCCGCCTTATGCGCCCTCGCCACCATCCCGTACGCCGGCAGATAGCGATCCAACCAAGGAATCAACTCCTTCGCCCCGGGAGTATTCCTCCAATCCCGCATCAAATCACACACAATCGCAAACAAGCTAACCACATTGACCCCGGACCTGATCAACGCGTCATTGGTAATCTCCCGGATTTCCTTGGTGGTGGTCCCGGAAGCTTCCAGGTTCGCCCAGACGGAGTACCCCTCGGCCCGTAAAGAGCGGGCTAAAAAGGCGGTGCACACGTCGGTCACGATACCCGCCAGGATTATTTGCGTCCGGTTGGTGGCAAGAATGGCGGACCGGAAGGACGGGTTGTCCCAGGCGTTTACTTCGCCTTGGCGCTTGATGAGGGGGGCGGAGGGGTAGAGGGTGAGGAGGTCGTGGGGGAGGGGGCCGTTGGGGCCTGGGGGTGGGGGTGGAGGGGCGGTTAGCTACGCGATGGGAATGGGAATGGGAATGGGAATGGGAGGAGGAGGAGGAGGAGGATGTGTAAAGGGTGGAACGGTTGTGGAAGGGGGAAGGTGAAGAAATGACTAACCGGTCTCGGCGGACGTGGACATAATGACGGGGATGTCGAAGACGGTTGCGAGGGAGGCGTGGGCCATCATGCTTTGTTTGTAGAGGGTTGCGTCTGTGTGTTGTGGTGATGGGGTGTTAGTGGTTTTTGGAGAGGGAGAGGAAAGGGAGAGGGGGGAATAGTGAGAAGGGGACATTACCCCAGTCGCGAGCGAGTTGGTAGAGACCCTCTTGGAGGTCGAGAATGACAAGGACGGAGTTGTTCTTCTCGAGTCGCTCCCATGGGTAGCCTAGGCACGGTTCATTAGTGTCTTCCATATCACTTGAAATGCAGGTATCTTGGGAGCTCACTGTCAGCCATGGCACTGCTGGCCAGGAGAGAGACAGCGGAGAGGAGAGTCGTGATGTTGAACTTCATGTTGGTCGATCGATGTCGTTCCAATAACTGTAAAAGATGTCGAGGTGGGAAAGTGGTGGAAGTGATGCTGCTGCTGCTCATTCCGGTATCATTCCTCGAGACCATGCCTCCCCTTCTTATACATCTTCAAGCACCCATCTCCAGCGAAGGACTTTGGTGACACGGTCCTCGCAATGAGGCTTTCATTCGCCGCTTTCCCTTTCCCATTCCCAAATTCATGGGGGATCACAAACAGATGCTACTCCAGTTGTCAAGCATTCACCTCATCTTTACTCAGCACCTTACATAACCCGCCTGTCAAAGCGCGATGGAATTCCAATCCACTCTCGTGTTCAACACTCACTCCTTCAAGCCCATGGAACGGAAGCTTTAAGCGGTGTCTAAACATTGAGTAAGAGATTCGCAAGCAACCTCAGACTGCCAGTAGGAAGAAGGAGGTCGCTGTGACTACCCGATTGGGTAAGGAGCTATTGAAGTCGGAAGCTTTGTCAAGATCCTTTGGTACCTTTGGCGAATGGATGTGACCCTGGTGTTACTCAGCGTCGTTTGGTAAGGAAGGGGTGATTGGCTTGGCAAAGATTCCAAAGAATTGAGTAAGGACTGATTCATTTCATTTAGGGAACTTGATTGATGATTCTAACTTATGGTATCGAGACGACGATGCGTTTTGGTGGGAAGCATTACAACACCAATATGCCATATGAACGAGAAAAGAAAGAGACACAAAAAGGAGAAAGAGACATAATCGTTAACGTCGGCGTCTATGCTGGCGGCAGTCGTAGCAGTCATGTCGAGAGAAACGTAAAAAAAATTCGCAGAGAAAAGGAGGAAGAAAGAACGACAAAAATAGGCAAACGATCAGTAGATCTATAAGATCCCGGAGAAGAGCGAGGGAAAAAAAAAAAGAACTCGACGAATATCATGGCGTCCCAAAACTGGCGAACGACCAAGGGAATGCTGCCCACACCAGGTCAAGCGAAGGACCGGAAACAACCCAAAACAGAATGAAAACAACTTTCCGCAACCCATCACCCCCTTTTCTCAACCGACCACAACCCTCATCGTATCCTAATACTCCCCATCAACCACCCCCTCACTTACAAACCGATCCCTCACCATCCAGTTCCTTCCCTCTCTCTCCCTTTCCCCCTCTTCACGGTCCACAACCCTCAACCTCACCCACAGCGCCGGCTTCTGCCAAACCAACCAAGCCTTCAACCCCTTCATATCGCCCTCCGGATCCCACTTCTCATTCTCTTTTTGTTCGGTTTCCCCCTCGGGGACTTCCAAGTCAAAGTGCCAGACCAAATGAGCCATGATTAGTCTTTGCTCGATGTTGGTCAGGTTCTTGCCGATGCAGCCGCGGGGCCCGTGGCTGAAGGGTTGGGAGGCGTGGGGCTTGTCGGTTGAGAATTCGGATTTGGGATTGAAATTGGAAGAGTTGGAAGAGTAGGAGAGCCAGCGCTCGGGGAGAAAGTCGAGGGGTCGCGAGAAGTTGAGTGGGAGGTGGGTGGCGGCCCAGGGGGAGAGGGAGACTGTTGTCTTTGGGGATGTTAGCTGATGATAGAGGGGGAAGGGGAAGGGGAAGGGGGAGGGAAAGGGGAAGGGGGAAGAAGAAGACTTACTCCACCAGGGACTGGATGTTCATCGATAACAGCACCACCGGCAGGGACAACACGGCAGAGGTTGGTCGGTACGGGTGCACAGATTCTCAAGACCTCTTGGTTGACGGCGTTCAGATACGGTAGGTCCTTGACAGTCGCCCAGGAGATATCACTCGCAGACTTGAAAGTACCGCGAACTTCGTCAACGAGTTTCTTGTACTTGTCTCGGTTCCGTAACATCAAGTTAGTCCAAGCAGCTAGCATGGTAGCCGTGGTGTCGCTTCCTGCCGCACTGTTTGTTTGGTATTGTTAGCGCCCAACCCGCCAAGTCTAGTTCTCAGGGGCAGGTGAACTCACGTAAACAAAGCAGTATTCATCACAATCTCCAGCTCGCTCAACAGTGCCTTCGCCTCGTTGTTCCTCAAAACATAGTAGATAAAATCCTTGTGCTCACGATCCTTATCGGCCAGTCTTCGCATCGTCTTCTCTCTGGCCTTCAGGAAATGCGCCTGTCTCCACGCCGTATACTTCTTCGGCGTCAAGTTCTTGGCCAAAAACGCCGTCAACCACGTCCCTACTCCCGTAAGTCGACGCATGGCTTGGTCGTACATGCCCGCGTTGGCGATGTTGACGATGCTGGTTGACCACTCGCCCGCCTCGCCGCTGTCGAGACACCCAAAGGGTTCTGCGAAGCAGAGCTCGCCAATGATGTCGAAGGTGGTGTAGGTGAGCCATGCAGCCATATCGACAGCCTTGACCTCCCCAGCTTTGCCGGCTAGGCGATGCAGGGAGGTGATCAACTTGTCGATGTGCGTTTGGATCAAGGGCTCTTGACCGAGGAGGGCAGTGTTGCTGAAGCCGTAGGCCCAGGCTTTTCGCTGGCGGACGTGGTCATTCCATGGCGCGAGAGTGAGGGCCCGGGCGGGGATGTGTTGGGGGAGACCGCCGGCTTGGAGAGGAGATTTCTCCATGTCTGGCTTTCCGGGCTGGAAAGAGGTGAGTATGATAGTGGTTTTGCTGTTCATGGATGTGTAGTCACTCACCTTGTTGCCGTAGATATCATCCCAGGCATCGGCGCCGCAGAAGATGAGTTCATTGGGAGAGACGCGAACCACAGGGCCTGTGTGTAGTCATGGTCAATTACAGTGTTTCTCAAGAGTGATCGTCATTTTTGGATTGAAAGAGCATTGAGTGGCGGGAATGGTCATTGCTGGACAGGAAAATTTTTCAGCAGTAGATGAGACATCGAACGAACCATATTTCTCGTGTAACCTCCTATGGTAGGCATGTTGTCTTCCTGCCACGATGGCAAGCACCTCGGGCAGGGGAGATATCGCGTTGATCCATGGTCCCGGGAATCTGGACAGCGAATGGAAAAATATCCGTTGTATCACGAAGGCAAGGGAGGTCGAAATAGCCTAAGAGTACGGTTAGATAGATGGCAAGATGAAGTTCCCCAGTCCATCACAACGAAAAGAGCTAGCTGCCACTGTTCTGCGTAACAGTGACCCGCCGTTGAGATGGTTCCAAATTTGGACCGTTGCTCGTGGGGACAAGAGTTGATGGATCTAGTACCCGAAGATCGGCACATCCAAGAGAATAAAGGTAAGACAACATACCAGAAACAAAGTCAGTTTAATGACCGAGTCACTCGCTTGGAGAACACCGAGTAAGGCCATTGTCGAGTGTCGAGTGTCGGTGCGTATAGCGATGTCTGTCAACTGCTACACGACGGCTATGTATGATGTAGGCAAGATGTAGGCTCGGGATGTTTGGAACGAGCAGAAAGGGTCATTCTCAACTCGAGACGAGAGGGAAAAACCAGCCGGTTGGGAAACACATGGGGACCCCAACCAACCCATTCCCAGGATAACGGACCTGAAGAAGCCGTGTCTTTCCTTTCTGCGCTCGCTTGCGGTACACGAACGGGACGTGGTTGCATCAGCTTGGCCGGTTACCAGGAGATGACCCTTGTCCCTGGTGAGAGAAGACCGACGACTGGTGCTTATCTCGATGAGGGGAGCACCTAACCCAGAGCGGGGTTCCGTGACCCTTCATTTGGGACTTTCTGACTTCATCTATTCCATTGTCCAGTGGGTTGGTACGCGTAGCAGCATAATGGCACCATGTCTCCGGTCCGTCTTGGCCACCATTTGAATCCCCGTCCAATTTTCGTAATGGTAAACGTCACGCATGTTGTACATGAGCATGTTACATGACCCACTCATAACGACTGTCATAAGCAGTCACCCTTCTCTGGGATCCCATCACCCCGACTTGGTTGTTGCTGATTTGTTGCGTATTTATCTCTGTTAAACCCGAGCCGCTTGAACGTGATGGTCTGTCGATGTATGCTGTGTGCCGTCTGGGACCCGAAAAGGATGGGTGATAGAGCTCGGGACTTGTGGATGTTGAATCCTCGAATCCTACATGGGATTTCCTGCATGAAAGGATCTGGAGGGAAAAAGCAACCAACGGTTAATCTACCCCGACCCAACGGCATGGGTTCACGTTACAGTCCAACTCCGGCGGTGTCTTGGCGGGAGAAGGACGAGGATGCATTTCTCGCATTCACGTTTGAGCCCCCTGCAGCGTCAAATTTCCACGTGAAAGACCCGTTTACGCACGTACGGGCCGACTTTCCTTTCGTTCATGTTCTAAATCCAATTCTTTGCGGATTCTGTGGTTTGTGGAGTGGGCATTGAAACATCGTCTGCTTAAAGTTCTCCAAGTGTCCGACGCCACCAACATACTTCTTGGGACGCTAGGAACCCAAATGCCGAAGTATTTCCAGGTCGCCTATTGGTTGATCGGCATTGGTGGCTTGATTTCTAGATCTCCCTCTGTAGGTATAAAAGTGCGGATGGCCACTGTGCAAATTGTCGAGCATTTGTTTGAGCCTCTTTGTTTCGGTGTTTTGTCCAAAGTGTTCGTGCGTAAAGATTTATGTTTTTTTTACTCGCGTGGCCCGCACGTTCCCGTCCTTTATCCCTTTTTACACATGGATATCGCCTAGTCGCTTGACGACATCTTCGTGGAGCACCATCGAGAGTCGAGCTGCGACTGCGTCGTTGGTTTCTTCATCGCCTTCTGACAGACCCAGCTCCTGGCCACCGGCAATGCACTTACGAGCAGCATGCTCATATATCTCTCCCATGGTAGCCCCGAGTTCGGCAATGCTATCTTCAGCAAGCAGATTATCACGCACCTTCAGTGCAATTGAGGGTCTTACCCTGGCCTCGTGGATATTGATGCCGAGGACCTTGTCGATGGTTGCCCAGTGAGCTATTTCGACAAGAACAACCCCCAAGCTATATATGTCGAAGCTTCTCTTGAACCGTTCGCGATCTTCTGGGTCTGTCGATTGGGCGAGAGGGTGTCGATATAGGTTGTGCTCGGCATCATCTGGGATATCCGTCTCCTCGTCAGCACGAGCGGGCCTCGAAAAGTCAAAACCAGAGAGGAATGGTTTGGAATAGTCGACATGACCGCTGCTGGTTCGGAAGAAAATGATATTGTGGCTTCGAAGTCCCTTGTGCAGCCAGTTGACCGCATGAAGGTAGAAAAGACAGTTGCTGATGGCATGGGCAAGCCTGATTCGATCCGTAACGCGAGGCTTGCGACTTGTCTCGAGCAGATCATGAAGCGATACTGGTGGGAGAGACGTATGTAAGTCGTCTTCTTGTGGCCTCTCAAACACCAGACCCAATCGCATGTTGCGAATATCATCATCATCTTCCGCACCGTTGATGCCAGCCGCTTTGTCAAAGAAGCCGAGACAGTGGGGGGTTCGGAACTCTTCTGGCTTGGGTGTGTGGTTAAGAAGTGCCGCCAGCTTCCTGACTCGTTCGAAAATAACTTCCTTGGCCGGTGAAAGATCATCTGGTCTTTGACGATCATAATCCTTCCACTCTATCCAAACCTTCTTCTGGGCACCGCCTGGCAGTTGGAGAGTCGCTTCACATCTTGGCAAGTCCGAGTCTTCGTTATCGGGATCGAGCCGTATCATGGAGCGGTCGAGGAAGAGATCTTTTTGTTTGTTTGGCTTGCCCAGTTCAAGGAACATAGCCGTCGCTTCATCCCAGGGAGTGGGGGTGGACTTCTTTTCAGGCTCGATAGACTCATTGAAGGCCTTGAACTTGGCTAACTGAGAAAGCAGCTGCAGCCCCTGAGCATTGGCTCGCCTTTGCTCTGCCGACATTTGCGAGATGGGGGTGGTAGGAGAATTGGCTTCGAGTTTGATGTTTAGTGCCATGACGAGCCTTGAGAGATCAGCGATCTTATGATGCAGCTGGAGGACCCCTCTGTTGGTGTCCTGGACGGTATGATGGATCTCGACTTGCATGCGAGCGTCGAGTATGTTGGTCATGTTGTCGTTCAAGGCGGAAAAGCGCGAGAGTAACAGCTCAAAGGCTGCTTTGTCGAAGCTTACCCACTTTAGCCTCGTTGTCACCTCTTTGGAAGTGTCACGGAGGCTTGCCATGGCTTTCTTGATGAAGTTCCTCCTTCGTTCAGGCAAGGGAAAGTTTGCCTCGGCGGCATCGCGTTCGGGGTTCAATAGAACATTGTCGGGGTCAGAAGCAACCTGGAGACACTTGTTCTTCTTTTGGTGTTCTTTGAACTCCTTGAACAAGCACTCGACTTGGACCAGCAGGTCAAGGACAGTTTGCCGATGGAGGATGAAGGTGTTGGACTCGAGGATCCTTTTCTGGTTCTTGCCGTCAAGGTCAACCAAGCCCGATGTTTCGCTCCATGCAAAGAGTCTCTGTTGTTCCATCCGTAGCCGCAGGTTGAGATACTTGCAGTCCTCTGGCATGTTCAAGGCCGTGATGAGGAGCTGGATGCCTTGGACACATCCAGTATACACCTGTAATCCTATTGAGGCGACACTGATGGCCAGCCCTGCGGCCGAGACTGGGTCCATCTTGTCAGAGTGAAGACTTGGCTGTTCTTGTTCTCTCTTTTTGTCGGAGCCCAATCGGGGATAATCTCAATGGGCGAGATGCTGAGTCTTTGTGAAAATGCGCCCTGAGATATGTGTTGATGGCCGCTTTTTCGTACCTCGACCTCGGTGAATGGCCAGAGACTCTCGGTGGAAAAAAATAAAATTAGATGACTTCCAGAGATGACCACGAATTGAAAACCACCAAGATGGCCGACCTGAAAGGAAGCGGTTCAAGTTTGCCAACCCCTCAGCCCCAAGGCAGGCCGCAGCACCACCAAGACATGATGTTCCACAGTCCACTAGCGAATGACACCCCCCACTATAGCCAAGCCATCGCCAACTGTCTCCAATCACAACAATCCATGGGTGGTGTCAACGGGCTCAACCCACTGTTTCAAGATCCGCGATGGCGAAGACACACGCTAGGGAAATGCCGTATGGCGAAGCGCAAAGACAGAAGTGCAATGACGTCCCAGAACTGGAGAGAATGGTGGAAATTGACTCGGACTGCCGCATTCAGTCATCAAGATGGCGACGATGATGATGAAAGCGTCCAGTCTTGAGTGAGTTAGTACCTCAAGGTGATTCGCATAGACAAGGTGTCAGAACTCATCACAACCTTTCCAACACCCGTCAATCAGGTGAATCGTAAAACATGATGCTGTATGTTTGTCGCCGCGGAGATTGGGGACTCGATGGTTGAAAGCTGCCCAGTCTGTGAGCACACACATCTCCTGCAAGAAGTTGAAGAGTGAACTTGAGAGAAATCCAACTCAATTGCCCGAGCTTAAGAGAAACTGAGAGAGGCGCAAAGAGGCCCGTGCGCAGCTGTCCTTTTGACAATTTCGATTTTGTGAAGAGAAAGTCAAAAGCAGGCAGGCAGGGAGAGAGCATCCATCCATCACCTAACTTCGAGCCGGCAACGGACAAACCATTCCCGTACCTTCCGTGTCAGATGAAGGTCGGGTGTTTGAAGACTTCAAATGGCAGGTGCAATTATATGCTAACATGCCCTAACATTAGATGCCGTGCATGTTAGCGATGCGAGATAGTGTACTGTGACAGCTCTTGCCTTCAGTTCACATCCCCATTCTTGGTGGTAGTAAATTCTTCTCTCCTCCATCAATCAACTCAACAACTCCAAATACTCCACGACACTCATTGTCAACTCATTATTATCGCCACAAAAGAAAATCTGGGGATCTGTCACAAAAGTCCCATACCGTCGGGACCAGATTACCGAAATGACAAACGGGGACCACGGGCATGCAATGGGTACAGTACCCCACCGGTTCTTGGTTTATACTTAGGTATTCAAGCTACAGTTCGAAACCTTGCATTCCCCTTCTCGCGTCGATCAGGAACCAAAACCGTTTGAAATTCTTACGGTAGCTTGTTTCATCCATCACATCTCCTACCCTTTTCCAGGAACGTATGTATCTCGGTGAAAGGTGTGATGATGATGGCATTGGGCACCTCACCGTCGTCTACCTATAGTGCCCTGTGGCACACCCACGGCGAGGTCTTCAGCTGAGTGGCATTGTCCCCGCGTCCCTTGAACCCCACCAAGAGGCACTGCCCATCCCGCTAGAGGTCTTGCGAGAATCCGAGAATGGGGTTTGCATTTCCCATCCGTCAAGACCTGACGAAGAAGTCTTCCCAAGATCACCAACCGAGGTACGTATACCTACTTTGCCCCGTCCACTTCCCTTTTTCCAATCTTGAGATACTCGGGTATCGGAATAGTTACACTAACAGCTGGATTCAAGAAGTTGTGGCTGGCATCTCAGGGCGCCCCGCCACCACTTCAGGCCACTGGGCTGTCAAAAAACAACCTTCTACATGGACTTTCTCCGGCGCGTCACCCGACGTTTATAATCCAGCCTTTCGTGGAGGAACATACGCACAATCACCGAGTTACACGACACCGTACCTCTACGCTGTTACGGCGCCTCGATGACATGGCCATGCCTCCGGATGAAACTTCCAACCATATGATCGTTCATGAATCGCAGATGGTGGTGGCAGTTGGGACATTCCCTCCTCAACCGCCCAAGACCTCGGAGCCACCCACATTAGGCTCGGCCCCTCCCGCCACCCTTGGGTCAGAGTCACGGTCCGACGGCCGGGTCCGTGGGTCCACAAGTCTCCGCGTACTCTGCTCCACGGAATGTGGCAGTACGGAAGCACCGGCGCAGCGGGCGGGTCATCGTCCGACTGCCCTACACGTGTAGCCCACTGCGGCGCCGCACACTGGTACCCAAAGGCATGGCGGTCCAAAGGCTGGCAGACACATCCTCCGGCCGTTTTGCAACGTGGGCAGCCCCATGGGGCCCCTTGAACTGCAACCACATGCAACGATGCAGGTCATGGCCACCACGAGACGCTTGATTCTGGAAATCGTGAATCCTTCCCGAATCCATGTCACTTGACCTTCTTCTCTCGCTAATCTTTGCAGAACACTGGACAGCGACGACGATGAACTGCCAAAAGTGCTTGTCTGGCGTGCCAGGCGTGCCAGTTGCCGGACTGTTCCCTCCACCCTCTCCGAAACACCCCCTCGAGGACCCCCCAATCATCACCGGCCAAGACCGAGCCCCCTGAGAGTCTGCATTTTGTTCATCCGCCAGCGTTGTAGCGGCCATTGTTTGACCTGCAAGGGCGGGTCTGCTCAGCCAATCGCGTCTGCCCAGTTGTTGAGTTTCAGTTGGTAGGCTTGAACCCCCATCTTCGTCAACCCTCTGAGCCTCTCTGTGCCCTCTCGTCCTCGGCGCGGGGACACCGTTGTCCGGAAAAAAGAAAGAGAACAACAAGAAAATAGTCAACGAGGCGTATGCACCGTTGACCGTTCCGCTTTGCACATTGGTGCCCAGGACCCGATGCACGCCTCTTTCTCAACGTTGCGAACCGTTAACAGGCGCCATAGGGAAACTCGCTCAGTCAGACTCCGGACTAGTTCCCACTAGTTGTCTTTGGCCAACAAGCCGTCGATTTCACCGGCCACGGCCTGGCTCCTGGCGTGGCCGTGATTCGAAGTTGAAGAATCTCGGACTTGGCATTGACTCGACTATGGGTTGAAAGGGGGTTGAAGCATGCATGCGCATGCCGATTGCTTTCTTTTTCCTCTCTGAACGTATCTCTGAACTGGCTTCCAACGGTCAATTGTCCAAGGAAACATAAACAGGGCATGAGGCCAGGCCTCTCTGGATTCTTTGTCTCCTTTCTATCTTCAAGCCCCCTGCCCGCAAATCCCAGGGTCCTCCCAGAGAAACAACGCAACCCCTCAGCCTCAACTCCGAGCTTGTACTACAGTCCACGGACCGTATTATATCGAAGAAAAACACGAGATCCGTCCTCCGAGACAGTTTTCCAGTTTTCCAAGCAGCCAGGAAGGTAAGAACCAACTCGAATTCTTACCAACAAAATCCTATGTCTGTGTATTCGGACAGTTAGTTCCGTGGTAGGTAGGTCGGTGTCTACTCGGCCGGCGGACCTTCTGTGGCGGGATTTTCCTGGGGCGTTGAGGCAGTTACCCCACAAAATGGAGATACCCGAACAGACAGAGTTTAGAGGTTCCGCCGCGCAGGGACAGGGCAGAGCACGCCAACTGAGGTCAAGACGCGACCACAGTTACCACAGCCGAGGCCTCGGGAGATACCCATAGTTCCATACGCACCCACGTTGTCGGAACCGGCGAGGGACCCTCGTAGACCCAGCCAGATGCTAACAACCCGACTTCCTCCAGGCGCGTCCACTCGAAAAGACCTTCAACTCCAACACATCTTTGCTCGGTTTCTGTCCTCGGGACGTGCTCGAGGAGACCGCGTTACGCCATATCGATCATCCAATTTCGCGGGCCCTGGGGCTGTCACCAAGTTATATTGCAGTCCTAGCGGGCGCCGGATGGTTCCATCAGGCCAAGACAACCCGAACCAGCGTCTATACAGCCAAGCTAGCAGCCGGTACATCGTTGACCTGAGCTTGCTCTAACCCTCGGTTTTGCTGCAAATATTACCACCCGACCCGAACTAAAACACGTCCATCGTTCGTTCGATCTCAGCTCGCCACATCGGCTCCCACCCCATCGCGTCGACTCGTCCTTTTACTAGTACGAGACGTACCAGCAAGCACGACCCAACATCGCCGATTTTACTCTGAATTTAGCCAGACGGATTGCCGACGATGGAGCCCTTCTCACCAGAAGCTCCACACTGCAACGGCGCCTCCAGTAGCAGCTCGCCCGCGGTGTCCAGCGACAGCCCGGGGACGGCGACCTCCTCGGGCACCGTCCGGAACGGGTCGGTGGCTACGACGACATCGCAGCCATCGGCACCTCCTCCTTCCGTTCCAGCGGCTTGTCTCCCCTGTGTGAGTTTGCCATTCCAGATCACAACATTCTTTCTTGAAAAAGTGGTGGCATGTGTGCTAACAAAACTCGGCCGTATGTAGCGTACCAAACATCTCAGATGCGATGGAAGTCACCCGTGTGGCCGTTGCACCGCGACCGGCATCGTCGCCGAGTGTGCCTATGTTGCTTCGCGCCGTGGATACAAGGGCCCTCGCAGAAACCCCAATAACCCTACTCCCGGCGCCAATCCCAATAAGCGGCATGCGTCCTCATCGCCCCCTTACTCGGGGACTACTCCTGACAGCTGCCCCATGATGTTGGGACATGCGCCTGTTACCATGGCCACACCCTCCGTTCATGCCTTCAACCCTTCCATCGTTCTGCCGGACCAGTCGCAGCTCTCCTTCCCGTCAACCCCCTCCGTTGCGAGCATCCCAGTCTACAGGAACAACTATATGATGGACAGCACCGCTATGGCATTGGCGACACAGGCCGCTCCGGCCATTCAGCCTCCGGCAGCAACTTTGCCAGAGCGTTGTTTCGAGGCTTTCTACCACTATTTCCACGCCGGTCATCCGTTCGTTTTGCCCAAGAGGAACTTGCTTGAATTGCTTAAGAGTAACTCAGAGCCAAACCTTCCGGTAGTGATGGCCGCCATGAGATATATTGGTTCACTCTACGTTGATGCAGGCCCTGCCAAGGCAAGATTTCTGGATGAAGCCATTCAGCTATGCTACGCCCAGGGTGTGCGCAAGGACGGATTCTTGATCCAGGCGCTCCTGCTTATCATCATTGGCTTGGACGGCAGTTGCGAGCAAGCAAGAGCTCGGGAACTCCTTGCTATTTGTGAAAGATATGCCATTGAGATTGACCTTAACAAGCGGGAATTTGCTGTGATGCATGGCCGAGGCGATCCGATCATGGAGGAAAGTTGGCGGCGAACCTGGTGGGATCTCTATGTCTGCGATGGCATGATTGCTGGTGTTCACCAGGTGACCAACTTCCTGTTGTTTGACATCATGACCGACGTTGGCCTTCCCTGCGAGGAGGAGGAGTACCACAAAGGGGTATGTGTTTTCCCAGCAATGAGATACCGATGTTTCAAAGTTGACTAACCTGAGACTGTTTCCAGTGCATCCCTTCACCGATGAGTCTTGAGGACTTTGACGACAAGGAGTTCCAGGACGAAGACCGAGAGTTCTCATCATTTGCGTATCGTGTTGCGGCAGCCAGAAATCTGGGCAGGTTGATGCGGATGCCGCACGTCATGTTCCCGGATGCGGCAGAGGTGGACAAGATGGAGGCGCATCTGTCCAACTGGAGAATGCATCTTCCGGATAACAAGAGGGATGATCTCGATAAGAATTGCCAGCTTGATGAGATGATGTTCCAAGCACACTTTATCACCCATGCGTAAGTCATCACTGCACGAATCCCGAGAAAGGGATGTTCAGGAAAATGTGTACTGATGCCCTTCACAACCAACAGGTGCACCATTATGCTCCATCAGCCTCTTTCCCAGCTTGACTCTTCGCCAGTCCAAGCTGTCAACTCTTGCGCGCCTCACAGGCCCGTCCGCTCAGGCGATCAATACAACGCCCATACCAAGCACACCGTCACGGCTGCCTACGAGATCAGCAAGATGGTCACGCAAGCTGTTCCCGTGACCAGCCATACGCACTTCTTCACCTGCGTCGTGACTCTCTCTTCCATCGTCCACCTCTCCAAGTGGGCCCTCTACATGATCGAAGATGAGGCCGACCTCCGCCAGCAAATCCGGCTGAACATCGGCGCCCTCAACAAGCTCAGCAAGGTCTGGAAGGCGGCCAATACGGCTTGGGGCCAGGTCAAGGGCGTGGCGCAGGAGATCTACCGCCAAAAGAAGGCACAGCAGATCACCCCGGCTTTCTGGGTCGGCTATACCCAGGAACAGATGATGACATCCATTCAGGCGGACGAGAGCATCATGAGCGAGTTCAACCAGGGGCTGATTGCTCAAGTTGGCGTTACTCAAGCTCAGTGAGCTAATGGCGTCGATGAGGTAATGCGTCTTGTCTTGGTTTGAGATGAGGAGTTCAAAGGGGAATCTCAAGTCGAAGTATGAATAATCTCGGTAGTTGTAAAGCAGGTAGAGGAGCAGGAGGAGGGTCTTGTACTTATATAGTCAGCTCTGGGTTTTGGATTTTCAAAACGACGACAAGGACAGCAAGGGCGTGCGTGGGCGCGCGCCTTAAAGAGTGGCAGTGCCTCGCGAGCAAGTAAGGTAGTTACAGTACGCTTGGGCTCGCTTGGTTGCTTGGTTATAGTTTTGGGTTACATAAAAATATCCTACTAAATATCATCATTGGTTATCGGTCTTTTAAACGGGGGTTTCGGCGTTCACTCTTCGATGTGAGGATGCTACCAAGTCCCCGGGCGGCCAGGTAAGTGGTTCCCCTTCGAGTGTTCAAATGATACCCAACCGTTCGCTGATAGTTTTGCCCCTCGGGCTCCTCACCGAACTGAGAGGGTCAGACCGTCAGACTCCGGACTCTGCCATTGGATATCGGCTAGTCATTGCGGGCATGTAGATCCCCGCGTGCTCCGATGTCAGCGGATGCTACATATACGACGTCGCCGAACAACGATGCTACGGGGTCAATCCCGGGGTGCTGGACCGCTCATAAGGCTGGAACCTGGGAAGTCGGCGATGATTCCGCGGAGACTTCTCTGAGTTGCGATTCGGGTTCATCTGTGGCCCCTGTCCAGCTGTGTTGTCGAGTTGTCGAAGGTCAGAGCGTCGTTGGGTAACATCGCGAACAAGTTCGCCGAAGACAAAACATTCGAAGCAGTTGACTCCCTCAAGTCTGTCCCGGGCTTCAATATCTCTCGGGATGGAGAGTATCTACGTTGCATCTGAAACCCGATCACAGACTACGGGAAACCACCATCGCTATGGTACGCTCCACTACGTCTAAACATGAACATCTCGGTCTCCTCGCCGAACTAGACGGCGACAACGAGCATCTTATGCGTCGGCGAAGACGAAGCTACGTCGGGGACCTGCAGCATCACCCCTTGCCACTCGCTAAGGCTTCAAGATCCTTCGTTCCGTTCTTTGGGCTACTAGCGTCGACTCGCTTGATACCTATCACCCTCTCCTGTCTGTGTGGCGAGCATCTAGAAGGCCGAAACCCCTGGCGAGTACAACCTCAAAAGTCTAAAACCAGATATCTGACAACCCCGATCTGCTCGCCGAATCTTGAGCCCGCTCGGGGATAACGTTCGGCGACGTCAACGTAACTGAGTTACGTTCGGTTACAAGGCGACCGATGACAGGCAGCGGAACGGGGACCACCTCCATGCGGATGAGTGGCACTTCACTTCACCCCCTTCCGTGCTCCCGTGGAACGATACGGCGCAGCCGACCCGACGAGTCGACGACGTCGACGACATCCACATGGACACAAGGGACATTTGTTGGGACACATGGCCACATGCTTGTCAGCAGTGCCAGCAGCCGCCTTCGCCGTACGGGATCTGGTTGCTGCAATCTGGAAAGGTGGGAGGGTTTGTGATACCCACCCATCACATTGCCGGAGTTAAAAGGTTGAAATGGGGACGTCTTACCGAAGAGACAACATGGTGGTGGTGGACGCAAAACCAGGAGCTAGAATTAGTGTCTTGTCTTGAGTGATATCGATCTTTGGATGTCGGCGACGTTCGTCATGATTAGCGATTGTCTCGAGCAAGTCCCCAGTTTCGAGACATCACAATCACAGACAGCGGTTGAGGAAGGAGCAGATATCATATTGCCAAGGTTAAACTGGATCGTGGTTGCCCGGCCGGGCTTAGCCTATCGAGAGCCGAGACAGCCGACCGGCGACTCGGCGACCGCATCCGACCATCGTATCGCACACCACACTCACTTCTTATCCAGCGAGAGCCTCATCACCCCAGTCTTTCCATTACCCATTTCTTTAACCCCGCCTGTACACAACAACACCGAGCCTTTCTTCCATTATGTCGAATAAGAACTCATCGGCGACATCCATCAATCGACGTAACTCACCCACCTACCTTTCGCTACCTGTCTGCGCCTCGCAAAGACATCTCAGCGTAGCGATGAACCCCGAGCGCAACACCATCTCGCCATTCAGTCGCCGTCAACCTCAGCGGCACAGCACGCTCGGCTAGGTATGCTCAGCCGCCAGCGTAACCCATTTTTTTGTGGTGTGAACCCCAAGCGAAGCACTATCTCGAATATCGTAACATTCGGAGACTTCAGAAGTGCTAAATACGTCTTATGTACGCTTTGTTGGTGACGGTCAAAGGTTAAAGCACAATTGCTACGGAGGCTGGCTGTCCGCCTGTCGCGATGTCACGATGGTTGAACTGGGTGGGAGGAACTCTTCGCTCTCCAATTCCCAAAGAATGACGGCTTCCAAGAAAACTCCAGTTTTGCTGTAGGGCTGATATATATAACTGGATGGAGATCATATTGGAATCCAAAGCCAGATACGGCCAGTTTCCGTCCTTTTTACGGAGTTTATTTTCTGTCTTTGGGGTTTCACGACCTTGATGATGGGCATTAAAAACGCTGGCCAGCACCATGAGATTTCGATTAGCGCCGATTACCACCCAGTCACCAGTAACCGAGCGCTAGGCAGGCCCGAGAAGCCCTGTTTCCCGCGTGCGGTAGCATTGTTTACAGCTAGCTTCGTAAGGCTTCAGGCTGCGATTTAGAAAGGAATGTAACCTGATGTGCCCTGCTTGGCTCTCGCCTCCCGACTCCGCCGGGCGAAGGTTGATTTCGGCCTACCTACAACACGATCTTCATCATCACAAGACAAGGCAAGCTGACACAAGACAAGAGGAAGGGGAGAAGAAGAAGGAAGAGTATCGATCGGATAACGACAACACTCTAATCTTGTTTTCCGGGGCGAGAAAAAAGGATCGTGATCAAACAAACACGGCAACGCGCCTGAACCATTGTTACAGATCCCAGTCTCGGGGACCTGGAGTTCTATATCGTATCAACGTATCGGTTCAGCATTCCTCCCTTTCGATCATCAACCACACAACTGGTAACTGATCAGCCCATATTGCTACATACCAAGCCCGACGCAAAGACAATGCCACAGTATCGTAGATACTCCGGGGCCCGGGCCTGGTGGTGTGCCTGGGTCGGATTTGGTCCGACTCGCAAGTCAACAGGTCAAATTTCGCGAATGGAGTACACAATCTACATACCAATCAACACAGTTGAACGCCGATCTCTGGGGTCTTTATTGTCTCCTTGTTCAAGACTCAAGGTTTGTTCAAAAAGGCTTCGTGTAGATGCGGACTTGATCATACGATGGCGCTTGCATATTGATAAAAGACAAAAAAGAGAGAAGGAATCAAAAGCAAAGAGAATCGGCAAAGCCAAGTTGAGCCAAGGAAACGCCCCCAAATGCCGTCCGCCATTCACTATCCCCTCTCTATCCCGCCCCTGAAGAAGTTTCTTTCTTCAAGGGATAGGTGTATTCACCACCCTGGTTTGGACGGCTCGGGGAACAACAGTACGGGAGACTGTCAGATCTGTTAGCCCGCCAAACAGTGCCCATCCCTCAACACCAAACCATTTCTTTCACTGAACAGCTGAAGGCGAATGATCAACAGCTCGTCGTTGTCGTCGTCATCTGCAATAAACAAAACAGAACATAACGGCCTTGCTTCCGCCTTAAACTTTCACGATGCAAAACGCAAAATGCAATCATGGCACCTAACGTTGGTCCTCATTCGGGGGAGCTAGAGCTAGCTGCATGCAGGGTATTTTTATCACGATCAGTCAAGATCGGTGAAGATCAGCCAAAGAAGAAAGGTATAGGCAAGCCATCTTGTTTCGATACACAGCAAACTTTTCTTTCCCTACAACAAGCGAGCGAATGGCAGCCCATTCTCGAGAATTTGGCGGCGCCCAAGCAAACATCACCACCGGTGATGAGGCTTTACAGAACCCCCAGACGGTGGAACGATTTTCAAATGACTTATCGGGGAAGCAGAGAAACGGGATGGCCAGCCACTAAAGAACATGAACTGCTTCAGCCATACCCGAGACATTGCCTATACCACAGAAACGAAACCACAAAAAAGGAGAGAAAATTACACGGTATGGTATGTACAGAAAGCAGGAAAGAAAGAAAAATTAGTTGCCTCGTCTCGTCAAGTTGAGTCGGGTACCTCACATCCAAATGTCTCACATACCTTTCTTACTCACAGAAAAAAATAAGGCATGGCGTTCGTTCCGCGCGCCGTGTCGGACTTTGTCTCACTTGTCAAACCGGACGGAGTAAGGAACAAGGAACAAGGGGACCTAAGTACCCGGAATGAACGTCGATGCGCTGACGACAGTGTGCGGATGTAAGTCATCCCCTACCATTCCCATTCCCATCATCTGCGCCGCAAAAGACTACGCCGTACGGTAGTAGCACGGTACTGTATTGTAGGATGGTTAGGGTACGAGGGTGGTGCCTGAGAGGGCTGAGAATGTAACTTGTAAGCGCGCTGCGACCAATAAGGAAGCATGATGATGGTGCCCTTTCCCCTTTTGATCGATGATGGACAGACAATGGGCCCCCCATCCAATGTCCGCCTGGGTTGTGGACGGTATTACACTCCGTGTACCGGGGACCGTGTAGGTGTTATGGGTGTCTTTGTTTGGAGTTGCACTGGTCGGCGAGGTTTGTGGCAGAGGTAAGCTGCATTGGGTTGGTTACCTACTTGGTATGGTCTTGAGAGCCTTACCTCTGAGAAGGGAAGGGGAGGGGTGGTGAGGTATGGACGCTGGACGGTACATATAAGGGTCGGGATGGAACCCTCGAAGAGATGGAATGTGTTTTTGGGGAAAAGTTCGGTTGTCAGGTTTTTGTTGTGTTTTGTTGTTCTGTTTGGGATATCGTGGTTGAAGAGTTTTGAGTCGCTTCATCACTTCATTACTACCTACACATCTTATCAACAACCTCAACGACAATGGGTATCTCCAACCCATCCTCCGGGAACAGCACCGAGGTCGAGCGGAAGAATGTCATCGTCGACGGAATCGACATCGAACAACATGCCGTTGCCGAATCCCATCTCGTTAACACGACAGTGAAGAACATCAGCTGGAAGGGCGTCACGGTAACGGTCAAAGACAGAGAGACGAAGGAACCAAAGAACATTGTCGACAATGTGGAGGGCTTCGTAGAAGCCGGTACGTCTTTCATCTTCCCTTTCCACCCACCTCACTCAATAACCCATCCACTAACACCTGTTTTCTTCCCTTCATCAGGCGAAATCCTAGCCCTAATGGGCCCTTCAGGCTGCGGCAAAACCACTCTCCTCAACTTCCTCGCCTCTCGCCCGCTCCCTTCCTCCTCCAGCGGCACCACCACATCCGGCTCCGTGCTCATCAACGGCCAACCCACTCCCACCTCCACCTTCCGCGAGATCACCCGCTTCGTCGAGCAGGAAGACCACCTGATCGGTGAGTCTAATTCCACACACCCATGTGAGGAAAATATCCAGCACTAACAAATGGATAGGCTCCTTGACCGTCCGGGAGACACTCGACTTTTCTTCTAGGCTGGCCAACTCGTCCAAGGTTCTTCCCAAGAAGGAGAGGATTGCCAGGATTGAAGGACTACTCGATGCCTTTGGGCTGCGAGAGCAGAAGGACGCGCTGATCGGTACGCCGATTCGCAAGGGAATCAGTGGTGGCCAGAAGAGGAGAGTGGGCGTGGCCAGTCAGTTGATTACCTGCCCGAGGATTCTGTTCTTGGATGAGCCGACGAGTGGGTTGGATAGTAAGGCCGGGTGGGAGGTGGTGAAGTATTTGAAGGGGGTTGCTAGGAGGAATAATGTGAGTCTTCTTTCTCTCTTTTGTTCAAGCACGTAAGTGATGGGAATCAGAAGGCTAACGAGTGAAACGAAAACACAGTTAATCGTGATTGTTTCGCTGCACCAACCTTCTACAGCAACTTTCAATCTCTTCGATAAACTCATGCTCCTCTCCGCTGGCAAGACGCACTACTTCGGCCATGTTGCAGGCGTCACGGAGCACTACGAGGCCTTGGGGCACGAGGTGCCATTGCACGTCAACCCAGCCGAGTTCCTGCTGGACTTGGTCAACATCGACTTTGCTTCCGAGCGTGAGGAGGCGGTCAAGGCTTTGGATGACATGCAAGCCGCTTGGCAAGGGTCAGAAAAGGCGAAGCAGTTGACTGCTGCGGTAGCGGAGGCCGAAGCAAGAGGTGGTGAGCAAGTCAATGCCGCCGGACAAGCAAAGCCGGGCCTGGTCTCCAGCACCGTAACACTACTGCATCGCAGTTTCATCAAGAGTTATCGCGACGTGGTGGCGTATGGCATCAGGGCAGCGATGTACTTCGGTCTCGCCATCATGGTCGGTACAGTCTGGGTGAGACTGGATGCTGCGCAGGAATCCATCATTCCTTTCATCAACGCTCTGTTCTTGTAAGTCCTCTTCTCCTTCCACTCCTCATTACAAGCAACAACTTGCTAACAACCCTGTCACCACCCAACAGCGGCTGCGCCTTCATGTCCTTCATGGCCGTCGCCTACTGCCCCGCCTTCCTCGAAGACTACTTCCAATACATTAAAGAGCGTCGCAACGGGCTCTACGGCCCCACAGCCCTGATCATCTCCAACTTCCTCATCGGCATCCCCTACCTCTTCCTTTTTTCGTTGCTGTTTTCCGTCATCTCCTACTGGCTCGTCAACTTCCAGCCCACGGGCACCGCCTTCTTCACCTGGGTCTTCTGGCTCTTCTGCGACCTTTTGGCGGCAGAAGGTCTGGTGGTGTTCATGGCCTCGCTCTTCCCCTCCTTCGTTATTTCCCTAGCTCTCGTCGCATTCGCCAACGGCCTGTGGATGAGCGTCGATGGGTTCATGGTTCAGCCTACGATCCTCAATGTTTTCTACAAATACGTGTTCCATTACTGGGATTATCAGAAGTACGTGTTTGAGAACATGATGATTAACGAGTTCAAGGATCGGGTGTATACGTGTGGGAAACTGCCGGAGGGGATGACGGGTGTTAATGGGAGCGATTGTCAGTGCATGTTCCAGACGGATTTGGCGGATCAGTGTCTGATTAGGGGACAGGGCGTGTTGGATCAGTATGGGTATAAGCCGGGCAAGCAGGGGAGGGATATTGGGATTATGTTTTGTATTATTGTTGGGTGGAGGTTGGCTGCTTGGGTGGTGTTGAAGTTGAAAAAGTGAGTTTGGTGTTCGTGGATGGGTGACGGGAGGAACGCGGGTTTTTGGCAAGTTGTGTTTTAGCGACAGCCTGTTTTGTTTTGATTGATGTTTGACAAAATACCTATGGAGCGAAATGGCCGATAGAGATTTACTTACTAGCTTTTACATATTGTACAGTCCAATACTAGTTTGATTATTAGCTCGAGACCTCGGGTCAACTTCCCTAGGCGTTTTCATGCTGTGAATATGCCTTTTCCAAAATAAAATACACCGTATTGGATCTTGTTAATACCTTTCGGATCCGTACCTAGCCATTCATTTAGTCCTTAAAAGGTTTAAGACAATTCGGAAGACATTTCGTCTAGTGTACTAGGAGTAGGTACCAAGCTAATAAACAAACCAGCACTAGATTGTATAATGAACGAAGAAAACATCTATTGAACCTCGCATGATCTTCTCCAGTTCTATTATGAGCTCAGTGGATGATGTACTGATCAAGAATGAAACAAAACCCGATTTTGTCTCTCTTAGCAATGGAATTTCGGCTGAGCCCTGTGAATAAAAATTGCCCAGACAAAGTGGTACGTGTATCCAACTTGGGATATCTAATCATTCTCATCCTCGTTTTGCGGACACAATGCCACGACTTATCCTTACTTGCCTGCTTTTACTTCAGGAGAAAACCTCTGGGTAGTTGTCCGTCATCCATTACCCACGTCTTTCCCAAACCACAGCATGCCTCCATCGCAACCAATCCTATTTCCAAACCATTTAAACTACTCAGTACCATCCAGAAACCCAATCAATTTCCCAAAAAAGCAAAAGACCTCAGTCTCACCCCGTCTCCGTATCCCCACTCAACCCCCTCTCACTCCCATCATGCAGCACCGCATCCTCCCTAACCGCCATATACCACGGGGGGGTCCAACCCGGTCTTCCCAACCGACTCTTCAACCAACAAATCTGTTTCCCCTCATAATTCCCCCACCCAGCCCCGACACAGTTATCCACCTCGGCGCACCGGTCGATGCACGTCTCGATCGAATCGGCCTCCCGGTACGTGATATCCTTGGCCCCGGCCGCAGAGCTGTAGTCCCGGCCGCAGAGCAACAGATAACCCTTCCCACGGCTGGAGGAAGATAGGACGGTATCGTTGGAGGGTGAATAAAGGGTGAGGTTGTTGGCGGGGCAGATGATGGATGTTGATGGGGTGATGGTGGCGTAGGCGGTGGGTGGGGGGAGGTTGGCTGTGTGTGTCCAGGAGGGGTGGGTGGTGGTTGATGTTGGGGTTGGTGTTGAGGAGCTGGGGAGATGATGTTAGCTGGGACTGATGAAAGCGAACTTCGGTATTGGGGAACGTGTGAAATGGCTGAACGGGACAGGCCGGGAACGGAACTCCACAATGCCGGCTCCGACCCGGAGGCCAAGACCGGAGAGGTGGAGCAAGTCATCCCCCCAGCCCCCGAACTCATCCCGGCCGTCCATCTTTCTTGAACTTCCCTCAACCCGCATCGATCTCAATAGGAAAAGAAAAAAAAGAACAACTCACCCATTCCCAGCCTTCTTCCCAGCACTAACACCCACCCCCACACCCACCGCGACTCCAACAACAATCAGAAAGATCCCAATCGCCAACAACGACCAAGCAACTTGTCGCTTAGTCCCCAGGCCAAAACAGCACCGCTTATTTTTGCCGTTGTCATCCCCGTCACCATTACCAGCTTCCTTATCACCTATCCCCCCGCCGGCTGCGGTTGATCCAGCAACCGTACTTGTTCCGGGCACCGACCCAATGTTCCCATGTTGTGAATAACCGTACGGCTGGGGGAGGACGTACGTCGGGTATGGGGAGGTGCTCGAGATAGTGGACGTTGGGCCATAGGAGGATAACTTATCGTCTTGGACTTGGTGAGGGCTGACTTCGAGGGTGGAGTGGGGAGCGGGTTCTAGGCCTGGTTGGCCTTCAGGGTGATGTAGTTGTTGTAGTGATGAAGGAGGATGAGGTTGAGGTTGTTGAGGAGAGGGAACTCGTTCGATGCCTTGGTGAGTATGTTCCCAGGCTGCTAGCTCGGGGGCGTTGGACGCTGCGCGGGTGGATTTGTCTTCCATTTTTCTGGGGAGGTGGGGTTGATGTTGTTGTTGTTGTTGCTGTTCGTGACACAGACTCAGAGTGATCATCAACTAGGCAAAGGTAATGTCGCTGTTGTTGCCAAGCCAGGAACTGGATGCTATCGGCTTTGCTTCATCCTTCAAAAACGAAAGCTTGTTTGAGATTGTTCGGAGACAGAAAGATGGATGGATGGGAAAGGGGAAGAAAGAGATCCTCAGGGCTCAAGGTCGTGTGGCTGAGTGGGCGCTTGAGCTACTGCGCCCATTTCCACTTGAAGGAGCGGCTGAATCTGTTTAATGGTTACCTTGTCGGAGGATCGTATTGTGGTCAGTAACAGTTACATGTCCGTCTCAACAGCCAATCCGAAATTGTGGACAAAACGTCGTGGTGGTGACTGACCAGGTCCTATCATAACAAGCTTTTTTGGTTCGATCCCGCTACTCGATTCCTCCTTGCAGGGCTCACTGAGGCCCAGTTCATGTTTTGGTTACAGTGATTGTGGTTCAGGAGTCAGCTTACACGACAACAAGGAGATCTCACTGCCGGCTTCGTGTCTCTCTGGTTGATGATCTTTCCGGTAATGGGCCATGGTGCTGACATATGATCCACCTATTGATAATCGAAAAGGACTCCCCGACTCGACGATGGATTTCTTTCCTTGATCATGTGTATCGTTGTTGGTTTTGGCATCAACGATGCCAAACTCGTATGGGGAGCCAATGACCACAATGGCCCACTATATCTACGATCCTACAACAGGCACCAGCAAGACAAGCTTCGCACTTCCCTGCCTCAAATGCTACCTAAACCAGTAGGGTGTTAGTGGACCATTCAAGCTGTAATAAGCGCTGAACGGTTACCAATGACACGAGTGCTTTGCCGCGCCAACGCTTCTTCGTCCAGGGCAACCGATCCAGCGAGCGCATCAATGGAAACCTCGAACTTGAAATGACATTCAGTTCCCTCGATTGCGTTCTGGCGAAGATGATAGAGATGATGACTTGGCGAAAAGGGGGTTCTGAATAATCATCTCGCTGTTTGTCCTCCTTCAAAGTGCGGCTGACCAGACTTTTGTGCACCATCAACCATATTGTGCACCGCAAGACGGGCGTTGCTCGGTGGCATACAAGGTATGAGCGCCGAGAAGGAAGAAGCCTTCCATTTCTCCTTCTGCTGGGCCTTGGGGATGCGTTTTGCAGTGCGGCACAAAATTATTTTCTTTCGTCATCTTCCAGCCAGTCCAGTTGGTCTGACCGATGTTGGATATCGTTGATATGATGAATTTGACCCCTTGCCTAGCACAGTCAATCGCCTCAGACAAATATCGCCAACTCCCTCACTGAATTTGACAATGACTTTCACCACCTCCTGCCTGTTTTTCCAGTGGCTTCACCCCTCTCGGATCTAGCGATGCATGTCGCTATAACTACCACTTTCAGTCAATGGTAGCGCCACCCATCACTTGCTGGAATTTACCGCTGATTGGTAGTAAGACTGAATGTCTTATCTCCAGTGAGCTTGAGAGACCACTTGCCGATGGCAAAGTAATGCTCTCAACATCTAGATTCGGCAGGCATCTTGATATGGGTCTTTTCGTCGGTGTCGTCGAGAATCTTGGGAATCACCAACCGAACATTCAGCACCGGGACCGACACGGCACCTTGTCCCTTCGACCCGGAAGGTCCTTTCTGCGCACAACACAAAGCTCTCCGGCAGCTCGGGACGGCGCCGCTGTTTCTCTCCCATCACGTGCTGTTCTCGATGGCCTCGGTTGGGAAAAGCGGGTACTTTCACCAACTTCTTTCTCCTCGTCTCTCCCCTCCTTGCCTTCCCCAAATCGTGCTGCGGAGGAAAGAGGAGAAGAAGAACAGGAAGAATTATTTAGGCTAAAAACAAACGAAGCTTTGACCCCAATGTTACTTCGTCCTTCCGTCATTGAGGATTGGGGTGGTTGTAAGTGAGGAGAACTTCTAGAGTCTCGACTGACCGACTTTACCTGGATTGGCCCTCCCAGCAGGACGGCCCACGATGGCTTCACCGGGTGACCGGCTACGACTGTGGTCGGTTGGTTAACCCCAGGTTATTTCCCCGGATTTCAACCACACTAGCTTATAGTCTGGGCCTGGAACGAGGATTGTGGTAGCGATGATGTAGATCGTATCCGGGAAGATGGTGATCCGGGTATCTGGGACGGTTGTATTTAAGAACGCTTGTTCCCGTTAGCACAGCAACGAGATTACTCTTTTCCACTCACCTTGTTCTCTTCTCTCACCTGTGCTGTACACGTCTACTCGGCGTGATACTCAGAGAGCGAGCAGACCAAGATGGTGACCACTTCTTCCCTCCGGGGAGCCATCCTCTCAACCCTTCTCTCCTCGGGCTCTCTTCCTGCAGCGGCCAGCAACAGCTCACCTTCTCCCAACACCCTCGACTCCGATCTCACTATCATTGTCAACAATGATCTCCAAGGTAGGCTCTCGTCTTCTTTTCCAATTCCAGGCCCCCTGTTAACATTCCACACAGGCCCGTCCAGCCCCTCCGCCAACGCCTCCATCCTCCTCCTCTCCAACTCGGTTCCCTTCTCCCAAGCTTCCCAATCCTGTTCCTCTCTAGGCGAATCGCTCTACTCTCCCGAGCTCGTTTCCACGGCAGCCATCAAGCCCAACCTCGATTACCTCCTTTACAGCTCCGGAAAGTCCTCATCGCTCGGAACAACCTTTCGGATCGCCCCCTCATCCAAGAACCCGTCTGTGCCGAGGGTGATTGACGTTTCCCCTTCTGGTCGGATTTCCGTCTCCGATGTCAGGAGTGGTAAAGGGAAGGCAGCGGAGTATCCCGTTTTGTGCACGCAGACTGCACCGTTTTCCAATAACCAAGGACAAGACAAGAGTGAGAAGTGGCAGGTTGGTGTGGAAGGGGTGAACGGCAATGAGAGAGTGATTGGGTTCCGGGATCGCCTTTCTTTCCGGTTTCTGGGGTTGCGGTATGCTCCTAAGCCAGAGAGGTTCACTTACTCTACCCTGTACCGTGGAGATAGTGGAAAGGGGAAGCAGGAGGAGGTGAGCGGGGTGGAGTACGGGAGCCAATGTGTGCAGGGCGGTGGAGGAGCAGGACAAAGTGAAGATTGTCTGTTTTTGAATGTTTGGACTCCTTACCTCCCGGCTACTGCCGATGGCGGAAACAAAGGAAAGGGTAAGGGTGGTGATAAGAAGAAGAAGAAGAAGGATTTGAGGCCGGTGGCCGTCTGGATCCATGGCGGTGCCTTCACCGGTGGAACTTCTTCCGATTCCACCTTTGACGGTGGCAACATGGCTTCGCGAGGAGACGTGGTGGTTGTTGCGATCAACTACCGCCTCTCCACGCTCGGCTTCCTTGCGCTCGCGGATGGAAAGACCAACGGCAACTATGGCCTCGCTGATCAGGTCACCGCTCTGCAGTGGGTGCGCGAGAATATTGCCAAGTTCGGTGGTGACCCCGATCAAGTGACCATCTTCGGGCAATCTGCCGGCGCTGGCTCCGTTCGCGCACTGCTGGCCAGCCCCAAGGCCAAGGGATTGTTTAAGCGTGCTCTCCCGTTGAGCAACCTCGGCGGCATCAACTACGGCACCACATACAGCCGGTACTACACCGTCGCCGAGGAGATGGCCGTAGTCGGCAACGCCATCCTCGCTGCCACCAACTGCACCGATGTCGCCTGTCTGCGTCAACTCCCTGCGGAGAAGCTTACCGCGGGTACCGCAGCCCGCTACCTCGTCGTCGACGGCACCTACCTCGTCTCCCCCGAACTCGATCTCTCCCGCGACGCCGGCCCCAGCAACATCGACCTCATGATGGGCATCACCCACGACGACGGCGCGCCCTTCATCAGCTACCCATCCACCACCAACCAAACCGCCTACCTGCTCTCGCAAGGCTTCTCCCCTTCCCTAGCCTCACCACCCCTCTTCCCCCTCTCGCCAACCCCCAACGCCACCCTCGCCCTCTTCAACTCCTCCTCCCGCCTCGCGACCGACGGCATCTTCCGCTGCATCGACCAAGCCACCGTCCAAGCCGGGCTGGCCAACAACCGCTTCTCGCGTGTATTTTATTATGAGTTCGACCGGACCTATCAGACGGGCGGCTGGCCCAACCTGGACGTGTGCGAGCCTCCCAAGACGGCGTCGCACCCGTTTGGGGATCCGAGCAAGCCGTATCTGCGGTGCCACTCGGGCGAGCTGTACTATGTCTTTGGCAACTTGGCCAGACAGGGGTTACCCGTACGGGACGAGAAGGATTTGCCGTTTGAGCAGTTCGTGCTGGATAGCTTTGCGAGCTTTATCAGGACGGGAGATCCGAATCCTGAGGAGGGGTTCTTAAGGGCGAGGGGCTTTGAGAGTACGAGGAGGGAGACACAGAGGAGTGAGTGGGTGGCTAGTAGCAGGAGAGCAGGAGTCAAGTTGAAGGTGCTGGATTGGCCTAGTAGGTTGGAGAGTGGGTGGAGGGAGGTGCAGCAGTGTAAGGGGATTGGGTTGGGAGTGGATTATTACTTGTGAGAGGAGCACGATGGTGAGGCAGGTGGGCCAAGTGATGAGTCCAAATAAGGCAGTCAACCATGCGCTTGAAAGTAAATATGAAGCACAATCTTGATCATCGAAGAACACCTCAATCTCAATGAGTGGTCAGTTCAGAGAGTGTGTAAAGACCAAGAACATGACGTTGTCAATGGTGAATCGTGATGGCCTCTATCGATCGGACTCAGTCCAGGCGTCACTATCTTATCAGTTATCGCACCCTCCCATTCCATCCGCCCACCCCACCTAGAATTTCACCCCGCCAGCTGTCCAACACCTGTCTCCACCACAACTTCCCAAGCCCTAGCCCGTCCAACCCCACTAGCGCCAAACATTTCCCACCCATATAAAAACGCTTTCTGCTCCCCTCCTTTCCCTTCCTCTTTTCTCTTTTTTTTTCTTCAGTGGCAAGGACGCTCTCTCTACACCGCCATGTGTTGGGGAGTGGCCTTGTTTACTAACTACATTAATACTGGTGGCTCCGCATAGCGGCTTGCTGAGGGTTACTCTTGTACCATACTCCCGATGGGTCTTCCTCCGTTCCCGGCCTCCTAAAATAATGCTTCTCCATCTCTTCCCTTTACACTAGTCGCGGACGTCGAACATTCTAGGTCCGTGATCGTGGGGTGGTTTCGACATTTCTTTATTTTGAAACAAAATCTTTTTTTCACTATGTTCGTTCCTTGAGGGGGGCGACGTGGGGAAGAAGTGAGGTTCTGTCATGGATGGATGTGGCAGTGTGATCTTGAATGGATGAGTTTTGGAGACGGATAGATGGCTTTGCGCTTCCTGTCACTTTGATGTGTGTTGGTGCGCTGCGTGCAAAATACGTTTCGAAACTCGAGAGAGAGAATTGATCATTCGTGCTTTTGCGGTTGTCACCAGTTGTGTGTCTGTCCATATGTTGTTGGTTGCTCCGTGAGAAGGACTGCATGTCGGTTTGGGAAAGACGCGAACCGCAAATGTTACAATGTCGATTCGAGTTGAAGGTCGTCCATCTGTCTCGTTCTCACCCAACGTAAGTCGTGGGTGCTTGATGTTGCTGTTTGCGACTTCTACCATCGGGCCTCGTTGTTTGACAAAGACTACCAAGTAAGAAACCGACATGATGAGAAAATGCAATGCGTTAAGATATGCCAGTGCCATTATACACAACCACCTAGTCAACGAGCACTGATGAAGGCGACTCTCAAATCTTCCAAAGGAATCCATAAAGTCTATATGCAAAACCCATCTATATAAGAGACTCGCTCTCGACACCCAACACAACCCCTCTCACCACTTCAAATCTTTGGCATAGTCCACCACCCCTCCACCACCGCATTGACCAAACGGTTCGCAATAGCCGTCTGCGGCGGCAATCTCAACGCGCCCTCCACGTATCCCTCCGGCGCCGACTCTCCCATGTTACTCGCCCCATTGAGCAACGCCTCCTTGACCTCCTCCAGCGGGAACCACCGCGCATCCTCCAGCTCCGCATCATGACCCAAGAAGATCTTCTCTCCATCACCCGGCACCGCCTGGCCAATAGCACCAATCATCAAGCTAGCCGGGAATGGCCACGGCTGCGAACTGTGCAGCACCACCCGTCCGACCGTGACACCGCTCTCCTCCCAGACCTCGCGGCGGACGGCCTCCTCGATCGACTCACCCGGCTCCTGGAACCCGGCGAGGGTGCTGTACCAGTACTGAGGCCAGCGCCGGTTGCGCCCCAGAAGCACCTTGGTGCCGTCGGCGCTGACGATGGCCATGATCACGGTCGGGTCGGTTCGCGGGAAGGACAGGTTCGAGACGGTGCCCCGAGTGGCGCAGGGAGCGCGGTCCTTGCCCTTGTCAGTCGGGGGACACACGCGCTTGGTGCCGGCGTGGACGGAGATGGTGCGCTGGCCGCATTGGGCGCAGAAAGGGTTGCGGGCGTTCCAGTCGATTAGGGCGCGGGCTTGGCCGTACATGGCAGCTATTGTTCTCATCAGTATTCACACCCCTTCAAAAGTCCTGGTAGGATCATAAAAGACGTAAACTCACCATGCCCAGCCTCCAACCCCATCCCCCTAGGACTAGCACTCAAAAACGCATGTCCCTTCTCCTCCTCCATCTTCTTAATCAACTCCTCCGCCTTCTCTTTCGTTTCCCCTTCTCCTTCGCGAGGCGTAACATCAACAGCAAAATACGGCGTCCCCTTGAAATCCTTCCACTCAAACACATCTTGTCCCTCCCCCCTCTCACCATCCAAAAGGTCCACCCCCAAAAACACAACCACCCTCTCCCCTCCCCTCTTTCCCCCAAACACCTCCTCACTATCAAACCCCCCAACAACCTCCTCTTCACTCTTAAACACCTCCTCCCCGCCACCCAACAACCCCCTCACATCTTCAGGCGAAGCAAACCCCAACCTCCCCTCCTCCTCCTTACTGCTCACCATAGGCCCCAAGTTATTCATCAACAAAAACTTTGCCGAAGCATGGGAAAAAGCGGCGCGGAGAAAGAGGTGGTCGGATCGTAGCCAGGAGAGCCGGTTTAAGGGGGAGCCGGAGAAGTAGTTGGCTGTTTCGGGACCGAATTTGCGGGTGAGAGCGGAGGAGGGGGCATTGGGAGAAGAGGAGGATTCGCGGGCGAGGTATGGGAGGATGGGGAGGGCTGGTGGGGGCATTATGGGTGGTTGGTTGGGGAGGTTATTGTTGGTGTAGTGGGTGTGTGGTGGTGGTTTAGTAGGGTAAGGTTGAGGTTGTTGTGGTGGTTGGGTGGTGATGAGGTTGCCAGTGGGATGCCCGATGAGTTGACAGATGTAGGTCTGTATGCGGTGCAGGTGGTTAGGTAAGTGTCGGACACTGCAGAACGACATGAGATGAACAGGTGGTGACAAGTCTGACGAAGGTTGGGCCAAGATGTAGACTTGTAGAGCGGATGTTTATTCAAGCGGAAAGAATTATACTGCGGCATAAGAGGCAAAGACGGTTTGATTCGTCATCAACCACCGAGGTCGCGATTGACATCCATGTCCTAAAACTCCTAATGCGATGCCGGATTACGGATTTCCCATGCCTCGGGTGGGGCGGGGGCACAGCGGGGCAAAACTGGCGCCAGCAGAGCGATCGGGAACCGGAGATGTGGACGTCGTGCTGTTGATGAGTAATTCAATCTTTGTCGCCGCGATGTAACAACATGCGATCCTTGATAACAATGTCCCCTCTATAAGATGTCTCCAAATCAGTTCCCCGGCAGCCCGGATACCGTGAGTTTGGTTGTCCCTTGAAATCGAATGCTGTCGCAGATGCGCCGCTAACATTCCCGTCAAAAGCATCATCGTACAAATCACCGGGCAATTCACATAGCAAAAGCAAAGAGTATCAAATATGGACCGCAATTCCTTTAGATTTTAACCCTTCAGAACTACGGAGCTCCTCGTGTAGACCGTCCAACAGCGACACCCATTATCTCTCGCAGCTGCCCAATTACAGAAACCAGTATGACCTAATCAAAGGCTGACTAGTAGCTGTACCCCAACAAACGAGAGCCAAGAAGTAATCGCTGCCTTAGCAAGACGATACCACATTTAGTAGAGGCGATGGGGAGGGGCCATGGTAGCCTTGATGGTAAGGCTACCGACGTTCTGCCAGCCCTTCTTGAGGAGGGAGACAAGGTAGTTGATGGCCAACATGATGTTACCAACGAGCTGCTCCTGGGTCATGCCAACGTTGCCGACGGCGACACCCATGCAGAGAACCTTCTTGAGCTGGAACTTGATGGTGGACTTGACCTCGTTGAGCTTGGCGGTAAGGTCATCGGAGTGGGAGACGGGGGTGGGGAACTTGCCAGCTGTAGTGATGATGCCGTTAGCATTTTGAATCTCAGGTCAATCGGGAACTCGAGAAAACATACCCTTGGAGAGACCGGGACCGAGCAGACGGGGGATCTGCTTGATGAGGGCCTCGGAGGCGACGAAGGCATCGTACTTGCGAGCAAGCTTCTTGATGAGCTTCTTGTTCTTGTTGAGCTTCTTGAGATCGTCGACGGACATGGCGTCAACACCGCCGTGCTTGGCACGATCGATATCGTGCTGGTCACCGAGAATGCAGATGCTCATGTTGGGGCGGGGGATGCTGGGCAGGCGGATGGTGCCAGAGAAACGCTTGTCACGCTGGGGATCATAGTTCTTGAGGCCGATCTGGAGCTCGACGGTCTCGAGGAAGTTGCGCTTCTTGGTCTCGTTAGAGTACTCAAGAAGGTCAGTAACGTGCTGACGCACAGCGGCTGTCGAGAGTCAAAATAATCAGCGATTTGGTCATTTTGGGGTCGTCTTTTTTGATAAGAAACGATTCCCGGCAATTGCGAAAACGTACCGACGGAAATCTTGGACATCTTGGCCGTCTTCCTGTAGAATTTCTTCTATAGGTATGCTATGTTGCGTCTGTCGACTTGAACGAAGGGATCAGGAAAGGATTTTGTTGCAGTGGATGGTGGATTTTTGTGTCTTGTGCGGAGTCAGCTGCCGGGGAACTGCGCTAAACCTAATTTGATTCACTGGCTGGCCGGCAGATAGGTGGTCTGTGCACTTTTGCCATCGTCAATGCCGTCACCCCATTCGCGGCCCCTGAATTCACTTTCACATCACCACCAAGTCGCACGGCGTAAAGGTTCAAGAATGCAAAGATGGGTAGCAGGTTATACGATAACTCCGTGCTTGGTCCATTCCGACCATTCGGGGTGTAACAGCTAGCTACACGAGCACATACTCATTAACAGTATAAGCAGACAATTACTTCGCTTGACTTTCGTAGAACCAACAAACTCCACCCTTGATACATCGTGTCCTCCCATCCATACCCGTTGAAGCGTCCATATAAATCCGTCCCTCCTCTTGCTGAAGCCATGCTTTTCCGGTAGGGTGTGTTCCATCAAATTCATCCCTATACATCGTCTACTTCTCAACAGCAAAGCCCTCCGCTGCCTCCAACCGACTTAGCCGCTCACCCAACACATCCAAGTCGAATTGCAACGACCCCAACTCTTGGCCCTCAATCTCGCCGCTGTCCACAGCCTTCTTCACCTTCGCGACCGCATCCTTAAGCGGCGCAAACCAGCGCTCCTTGACCGTCGCATCCAAGTTCGGAGGCAGCACCCTCCTCCACTTGTCTGCCGAACTCCACAAGAATAAGGCAAAGTTCACAGCCTGGAGGAAGAAGGGGGCATTGGTACCCAACTCATTCACCAGCTTCTGGAGATCCAGTTCTTTGAGCGAGTCCATGTTGGGGAATACCACGTACTGAACCGTCTCAAGCGCCTGAGGACCAGCGAAGACGTTCATGTTTGTTCCAGCCCTCGATCTCGTGCCAGGTGTCGCAGTGCCCGGCTGTAGAGTTGGCGATGGGAGGGGAGCTTGGTTGTTCGGAGCCGCAAGATTTTGAGGTGCTGTTTGCGCATTGGGACCAGCAGCGATAAGTTCCTCGCGGAGCCATGTGACTGCGCACGCCTTGAGTGATGCGTAATCGCAGTTTTCGAGAAGATCGTACAGAATCTTGAGCCGGTCGTCGTCGGCTGGATCGGCGTGCAATACCAGTCCAGCAAGACAGCTCGCGGCATTGCGCACGTGTAGTTGTGGGTGGAAGACAGCAATGAGCGTTACAAAAAGGATGTAGCGCATGTAGTCTGAGGTAGCTTCGTCGGGGTTTGTCGTTTGGTTGACGAGCGGTGCCTTGGGAATCGCTGAAATAAGACCCTTGTCGTGAAGCCAAAGGCCGATGGTAACCAGGGCTTGCACCGTTCCCGGCGCTTTTAGAATTTGATCCTCGGCGTCATCTTGAAGGAACTTCTCGAGCATGGCCAAGTGGTTGGGGAAGATGTGCATATCGGGTACCGGGTGGTCGGAGTCGAACACGGTTGTCGAGAACACCCAGTATGCCAAGAGAATAACGCATCCGCCCGTCGACAAGCCAATGTCTTCCGGCTTGGCTACGTCTTCTGTTTTGGATAGGGGATCGGTATGGAGAGGGCCCTCGCTGACCTGGCTAAGGAAGGTCTTGTCGCAAGACGACAGACCAAGATCGGCGATCAATGCCTGTGGTATTCTTGGGTTAGCGCACTCGGCGATATTTTATTCACGGGGACACAGAGTCAACATACCACCAACTGTCCAACAGCGCCATCCTTCTCCGACAACGCCTTCTCTTCACGGAATCTCGCCATGAGGGTCTTGCGCCCAGGGACGATCTTCTCCGGGTTGTAGAACTCCAACAGCCTTGGTGCCCACGCCACATCGTTCTTGTTGACGAAGGACTCAAGAATGCATGTCGCAAAGCTTAAGAGCAACCTTTCCTGTATCGCAGTCTCTGTGGGATCCTCGGTTTCCTTATCTGCCTCAGGATCGGGGGCATTCTTAGTGGCATCCCCATGCTGATCTGGATTTGCGACATTGACGCTCGACTTGCGGGTGGGGAGAGGCGGCCTCTTGTTGCCGGCCAAGCTACGGACGAGGTTGATGACGGCCGCGGTCATCTCATGGTTGGGCCGGTAGGTGCTGTAGATGGTCTGTAGGGATGTTGCGAGGAATCGGCTCGGGTATTTTGTCTTGATGCGCTTGTGCAGGATGGATAGCATGTTGACCAGGGTGATGAACTTTTGCTTGAACGGCACCGACTTTTCGCCATTTGTCTCGCCCGCCTCGCTTTCGTCGTCGCTCTGATAGCCGTCATCCTGGCTGAGGAGTTCGAGGGTCTCGAGGACCTTGAGAATAACTTCACGGGGGTTGCCCAGTCGCGCAATCGTCTCCAAGCACTCGTCGGAGCCGGGAAGGTTGACTAGGTTATAGACCAAATCCCAGCCGATTTCCTGGGTGAGCTCTGCATCCTGGAGCACCTCATTGAGGGTCGGAAGGACGGCCGGGGAGAGGTTTGTCTCGACAATGGTGAGGTATGTGAAGCGGTCAGTAGCAGGGGGCTTGGCCTCTTTGATGGCCGCGATGGCCTTTTCGGAATCCATTGTTGCTGCCTAAGGGGTATTATCGTGGTTGTGGGATATCGTCGTGATGATAGTGTGGAAGTGGTATTCGTACAGTCGGTGGTGTCGTGTAGCAAACGAGTGATGGACACGGCGCGCGAAGGAATGTTGGGTAATGACGGGAGCTCCTGATCCAAGTTCTGTTGCGTTGCAATCGTCGGTGGTGGTTGTGAGGCTGTGCTGCCAGTCTGTGTGGGGGAGGGAGAGCTGAAAGTCTAGTGGTTCCTTGTTTGGGAATGGAGGATTGACATCAAGGTGCAGCAACCACAAGCGAACAAGCTCAATGTTACCCCGCACTCCACCCTGTCGCCAAGATGGGAGCGGCGACTAGTAGCTCTGGGCGCCTGTTTTAGGCTATGCAGACTATGTCACTAACTGCCCTACACCGGGGATGGGTTGGTCTGGAACGTGAGGTTGATAGGAGCTGTTGCTTTTTCTCAACGGTCTGAAGCACTCTGAGAAGACTTGAAGATGGTTCAATATCAGCGACTCAGTGGCACTCAACGCAGATTTTATTTCAGTTTTTTCCTCTCGTCAAGAGCCGGATGACCGGGTGGTTATGGATACCTCGTAAAGGACCTGAAACGATCCACTGATGACGTCCTGTTAGTACCCCTTCCCTGCTGTGTTCAGGTACCTGAACATCAGGGCCCAGGCAGAGGAGTTGAACCCTGAGCGCCGAAAGACAAAGACAGCCGGCGATTTTCAAGATTCCAACTTGAACAATCACCATTCAACAGAAGAGCCAACCAACCGTCATCAAACGAATAGAGCCTTTCCAACGGCTTTGATTTCACATACCAACAGATCTTAAAACATGTGAAAATGAGAAAGGTTCACCAACCTTCCTCCTCCTCCTCATCATCACTCCCATCCTCAACTCCAAAACCTTCTGGTCTCTCATCACCTCCTATACTATTCTCCCCTTCACCTCCCTCTCCATAACCTTCGTTCTTCTTCTGACCCCTCCAACTCCCATGATCCCACGGATCCCTCGCCAACCCCTTCATCTCCCTAGCCTCCTCATCCCCTTCCCCCAACACCATCGCCCCAAACTCTACCGCCATATTCGCCCACTTCATCGCCATCCACGCCTCTCCCACTTTACTATACTCCCTCGCTGCAATCGCATACACTTCATAAACCATCCCCCATAACCCTTCCATTTCATACAAACCAACCAGCAACTCCGCCATCTTCGTCCTATCCCCTTGCCCTTGTCCTCTGCTCCCCGTCTTCCGCCGTTCCTCCTCCTCCTCCCGCCTTCCTACTTCGCTTCCACCATCTTGCCCTTCCCTCAGCAGTCTCCGAAATTTTTTGATCAACCTCACCCTCCGATCCGACTCCTCCACCCTCACCTTCGACCGCGAGCAAAGCTCACAAGAGCACTCAAACCCCCACACTGTGCTCAGGTGTTTCTGCCGAGCCTGGCGAGATTTGAGCGGGTTGATGTACGAGATGGTGATTTCTTCCCCAGGCAAAATATCTCTGACGGCAGTAATCACTTGAACCAGATCTTTGTTGCTGTTTTGGTCGATGCTGTTCCAGTCAAAGCGGTAATCGGCGTTGGGCCGGCAGTCGTGGTTGAGGCGGGAGATGGAGGAGGCGAAGACTGTGTACCAGAGGTCGTCGGCTTGTTCTGGGCCGGGGAGGATGAAAAGTGAGGTTGGAGGGGGTGGGATGTCAAAAGCGTTGGTGGTGATGATGGTGTCAGTCAGGGCTATTCGCGAGAGACCGTCGGTGGCATTAACAGTGGACTGCGTGGAAAGATTGAAAAACGCCGAGCGATGGGCCGATGGGAGAGACGAGATGGCGGCCGCTTGGAGTGAGATGTAATCGGTGCGCAAAAGCTCGTCGAAGACGCGGTAGTCGATCATGATGGTAGGGTGAGAGGAAAGGATTAGGGAGCCACGAGGGATGCGGGTGCTGGCCATGAGACCCAGGCCTTTACCGGGGATGGAGCTGATGGTGTACTTTGCAGGGCTGGGTTCGGTCGTAGAGGGTAAGGTGAAGGATGGAAGGGAAGCAAGGTAAGCGGCTCGTTGTGCGGTGGTGATGAAAGAGATTCCGTGGCCGTTGGCGTAGGAGGTGTCTGTGAAGACGCAGAATGCATCATTGGAGCTGATGCTGTTGAAGCAGGGTGTGGTATTGCTCCAGGTGTGCCCTGTGGGAGTGTTGAGATCTTCTTGAGGATGCGATGTGGTGTTGTTACCGGCGTAGTAAGTCAACACATCGGTCTCGCCAGTCCCGAGAATGCCGGCAGCTGGTAAGCGGAGAGAGTCGTCTCCTAGTCGCTCTGATCCGCACGCTTTGTGACCATAGGCATGATCATGAGCCTCGTCGACATCGGGGTGTCCATTCTCATGCGCCAACGCTATCGATGCGGCTCCGACCAGGAGGAGCCCAGAGAACTTCATACTTTCATGATACCTTGGGAAGCAAGTGAAGCATAGAGCAAACAAACCTCTCACAGCTTTCTGTCAAAACGTAGGAAGCTACTCGTGTTTGCCATGGAAATTTCCCAAAAGAGGTCTGAACAGTGTTCTTTCATTCAATTTCATTCCAACAATCAAGCCCAGTCTAGGCCCCTTGCCCAACCCAACAATCAGGTCAACCCGCGGAGGACAAAGAAGATCCATATATCTGGGTTTGGCGGCTAGAAACGCGCCGAGTTTCCCAAGTTGTCCAAATACCTTTATCCACTAAACTACCTCTACGAACCTCATTCCTACACAGATAGATTGAAAGTTGCGGGTGTGTTTGGTTAACCTCTTGATCATCAGAGCCGGGAGACCAGAACCCGAGATGAAGTTCCCTTGAGCAAAGCTTAAGAACCCAAGCACACCTACGCAATGTTCCAAAGGGACGTTGAGTCTGTGGCACACTTTTAGGGGTCCATCTTCAACATTCTATCAGTAGAAGTACTCGTCAGGTCTAAAAGCGACCGTTTTTGACCATGCTTCGCCTGTTCGCAGATTTGGCAATTCTAGCCTTGACGAGTAAAGCAAACTGCTCTTGTGAACAGCAGATCTGTAGGCATCGGAAGAATCCAACACAGTCTTCCACTAAGGGAAACACCACCTAGCTACCTCTAGTGTTGCATTCAATTCCCTTCCCCAGGTTTTCCCCGGGATATTAACCATACATCCTGATATTTTGGTACGGATAAAACCAGACTCCAAGTACAGTAGTAAAAAGTGCGGGTTGCATTGACGGGCTTCACCATCCATCTGTTGCTGATAGTACTCCTAATCTTAGCATGGACATTTTTTTTCACAGTCATAGCAGAGACTCGAATCCTTGGTGTTTGGAGCAGTTTGCTACTCTTTTGGTTTACTACCATTGTTTGTATCGAGATTTGTGTTCCCTCTCAGGCCTATGCTCGTTATGATTTACCCAGAATCAAAACCTCATGAGCCTCATATAGTTTGGCAAGTACTGAAACAGAAGTACCGTACCTCTCTACCTCTCCGCCTCTTTACCCCCCCTACTCTCTGTCTCCCTACCTGACCTCCCGAGGCTCAGTACTTTACTCTTCTTTATCTCCCTCCCTCACTGAAAAAAAAAGCTACGGAAATAAGCCTCGCGTCGCGATGAACGAAAATGTTACCAAGGTTCAGTACTTTGCTTCCCCTTTCTCTCTATCTCCCTGAAGCGAGACGGAAATAAGACTCGCATATGGTGGAAATGTCTCACTTGCCTTAAAATTGGCGTGGCGTGCGGTGTATGTGTACTTTCGACTTTCTGTTTCGACTTTTTGGCTTTGTTTCTACTTTGTTTGCCTGTGGCCTCCTTGGCTCCTTCCTTGACATGAGGCTTCTACATCGATGGAGCACGTGGTAGAAGTACCTAGAGGTATTCCTTGCAAGGATGTTAGGATGTGTGAAACATGTTGTCTCAGCCTGAGGGGAGCGTGGGGAGTATGAGTATTTTCATAGGGCTAAGAACGAAGATGGAGATACCTAGGTACGCTGGCTAGTACTTCTGGAGAGGGAAAAGATCTTTGCTTTAGCTACTGACCTACCTACTGAGTCTTTCAGCATTTTGAATTGCCCCTTCAGCTTCTCATGGATGTTGCTAGGCTGGTCCAGTTCAAACCTCGGGATCTTCGTCTTGTGTAAATTAGTCTGGTTCAATCTCACCTTGCATTATCCGTAGTCACCGCCTGCCAGTCTCACTGACAGCCTGTCAGTCAATCAGTTAATCAAGTCTGATAGACCTGCTGCACTGCAGTTGACAACTATGTGTCATTTGCCTGGACCAGGCTCTCGAAGTACAGACACACCGTCCGCCCAGTCCTTTGCCCTCACCGACCACCGTTGGGAAAATTCCGAGACAGAAACAGTCAGTCGGGTATGTATGTTGTATGTTGGTTGCCTTTTGATACCCTCGTGGCGGCACGACGTATGTTGCAGGCTGAGACACATGAGAGGCGTGATATCTGGCGCGCGTATGCGAGGAAGCGGAAAACGTGATGAGGCGGGTGGATTTGAGACACACATATACACACATGCATGGGCATGGGCATGGACAAAGTACGGTACCAAATGAACTAGGGACAAGGATGGGTAAAAGAAAGTTGAATACTGTATTAGGGAAAAATTCTAGAAGAAAGATAAGGGAAAGATAAACCAGGGAAAAGAGAGACTGTTTGGAAATCACAAGGGCCGCCCCATTTTGTCTTTCCATCTTTCCTTTCTTCCTCCGACTGGTACTGTGTAGCACCTTATGGTGATTCCCCCGTAGTTATTATCCTCACCAAAGTAGAGAAAAAAACATCGCAGTGAAATATGAAGAACATGCAAAACAGAAACCGTGAAATCTTTTTAGCGGTGTAGGGGTATAGTCAGTAAGCCAAAAGAACTTCGTGCGAAAGAGACGGGACGATCCATAGATGCAGGAAGAAACAGAGACAGAGTGAAAAGCAGGTGACCTTCCGTCATCAAGTCGTGATCCCTTATATAACTGAAGCAGCAGCCTGGTGTCACTGAGACGTGAATGTCTCAAAATGACTCTGGTCGGGACTTTGGGACAGGGTCCCCGTGGCTTGTCAAAACACGTTGACATGTGTCTTGTAGTCGGATGTATCTTATCGGTGTTAGATGTCAGCATTCGCCCAGAGATAACGGTGAGTGGCTAGAGGAAAAAGTCAAGAGCAAACTCACCGGTCTATTTCTTGGGAGGAGGTTTCCTTGACCCTCCATTTTCATTATCTCCGTAAAGGATGATGCCGATGAAGCAGCTGAGAGGCTCTTCCGCTTGGCGAGGGTCCTCATCATCTGGTCCATACTGAATTGTGCCTCTGGCGTGCTTGGCAGTCTTGGGGTCCGGATCATCGGGGCCGTCCATCATGGTCGGACTTTTCCAATCGTATTGAGTAAAATCGGTGAAGGACATGTAGTTGTTGACCATGTTTTCGGTGGTGAGAAGGCTGGAGCCACAGTCAATGGTAGATCTGATCATGCTGAAATGTTGATAGCCGGTTGAATGCAGAGAAAGAACAATGTATATCCTAGGTGGGTATGTAAGTATCGTTTATGAGGCAAATGAAGAGAAGAGATAGTGCTTCTGTTGGGTTCCCTGTGTCGAGTGTCCAAGATATCTCATCATCTCTGCCGACATAGGGGCTTATATATCTCAGCCGTCCGGACGGACAACGCTTTGGCCAAACATCGTGACTGCCATGTTAGGACATCATCTCGCGATACACACAACGCTTACCTGAGGGCCATCCTCCTTGGCTCAGCCGACAATCCTGATCTCGATCAACTACTCTCATCATCAAAGCCACCATGACCTTGGTAGTAAACACCAATGCCAAGGCTCACAGCCCAAGTCAAGCTCGCACTTCCACCTCTCCGCAGGCTGCCATCAGCCCGAAGGCAATACAAACTATCAACACACGGTTGAAGAAGACGATCCGTACGACTTTGGTCTACCGCGTCACAAGTTAATAGTTTGCTGCGGCCTTCCGTACGTTATTTCTCAGAGTAAGGGGGTAAGCTAAGGAGTGGGAAGGAGTCAGACCGGGGAAATCTTCCTATTCCTCGGTATATTGACACACTAACATCGTCCATCCCGGCGGCATATGGCAGGCTGTCTTGGTGATGGTTACCATGGAGGCCATGAAGGGGAAAACTGCCGGTGTTTCGTGATGCCGTGAAGGCAAGAGGATACGGTACACTGCTTCCTGGGCAGGACGATGTCTCTGACCGCCAGTTCCGATAGTGGTTCACAACTGGCAGTGAAGGGGAGGTGTGAAGCGGGCAGAGCCGCATTCAACGGAGCAACCGGCATATCTGGTCTCGGGAAGTGGCTGCTGGAGCCGAGCCCAAACCGGCCAACGTCGGACCAAATGGTTGAAAAGAGAAGGAAATCTCTCGACCCTCGGGTGGAACTTCCTTGATCCCCGGTGGGAGGCGCCTGAGTTGGTAGTCACTCCCGTGTTCAGCGAGTCCAGGGGCTTGGAGTCTATACTTGACTATGGTACAGGCTATAGAGTAACCCAATACGATTGCGGTTCCGCCTCTGATTGCTGAGTCGGGCGGTTATCGAGTCGGACAAGGGATGTAGGAACGACTTGTGCGTCAACCTAAGATGCTGTAGTGTTCTAATGCCTGACATGGCATGACGAAGCAAGGTTTGATTGACGGATATGCGCACCGTGGTTTTGTCTTCTGGCCTCTGAAGATGTGATTTCAGGTGCCCAAGACCACCAGATTCGACCCTTTGCATATCTGTAACTCGAGATTTGCGACCTTGGTTGCTGGATGTCTCAGTTGCGAGAGGGGTCCGGAGCAGGGAGGTGAGGCTATCGCCAACCACGGTCGACACAAACTTGCATACTTCCCGTTTACCCATACCCATGAGTGACCCATTTGGTCGTTTATTCCGACAGTGGCGTAGAGCCCCTCACCTCTCCGCAGCCGTCCAGACTCCAGAGTGTCCTGTTAACCCCCACTGACTGTAGCTGTCCGTGAAGTTTAGGAAGACAAGACTCAGAGGGGCGCTTCCCAGATACACAAGCGGGAGCTTCTCAGGTAGGACGATGCCGGCAACTCCTTCCACGGAGTATCTCGATTTAGGCGTGGAGCAGCTTGACAGCTCGGACGGACGGCGAAGACGGCAGAGGATGGTGTACGGCAGCGGTTCGTCAAGCTGTAGCCAAATACGAGCACGGTACTGATCCACGAGGCATCCTAGACCCGTCTTGCTCTGTTACGTGGTACGGAATCTATCACCTACACAAGGGGAGGCACACGGTGAGGATCTAGGGTGAGATGCCTTACAGTTATTGCGCCTCTGTGGCCATCCGTATTTGACATCTTGGTTCAACGAAACCGAAGGGAGTGGCTCTTTCGATTTGATAGAGAACGCTTCGTTCCTTGTCACCCAGGTCACCCAGGTCACCCAGGCACGGCGGCTGGCTGTCATTGTACGTAGTAGTTGATGCCGTTCACATGCTGCATCTTGTTGGGATTGGAGATGTAGAGAACCCCCCGCCGACCGGTCTCAGAGCCATTGGGAAATGAACGCGCTGATGCCGTGTTGATAGCGGGAAGGAGACTCAAGTTACTCTTGCACTCTTATTGACCGACAGCGAGTGGAGGAGTCAGTCAGTCTCGGTTGATTTAAGGTGCGTTTATAAGTGTTTAATGAAGAAAAGAAGAGAAAGTGGAAAACTGCGGTTGCGACGATTTGGTTTTGTACCTTGATTGCGGGCGGGCAGGCAGCGCACAGGCCATTTGCCATCTGTCTCGGACCGACACTGCCGCCCCTCCGCCCAAACAGCGGGCGCAATTCATGGTGGGGTAAAGATGGTGCACGGACCATATGCAAATGTCAAGACAAAACAGCGCCGAGAATTTGAAATTTCAGTTCCCTTTCCTCCTTTTCACAGCACAAGCACAACTCCAGTCTTCACAACCAACAACGACATTTCTTTTTCTCAATCCTTCCATACTCTGCGCAACGTCGCAAGAGATCCCCGTCGGCCGACCTCAACTACGTTTGGCTGTCATGTCCAACATGCCGGGTGTCACTCGAGAGCTATTATCGTGTCCTCCTGCTCCCCGATGCAGTTGCTCCGGCAGCCAAACAACGGTTTGACGGCGGCGACACTCTTTTTTGACTGACCTAATGCATCCCCCTTCACAGCATCATATCACAATCTACAAACACAAGCACATACACACAAAACCCACAACTTGCCTGCCTCTGCGCTATCTCTCTGTGCGCTCTAGGTTAACTTAATTTTATCGTTCAGTGGAAGAAAAACCCCAAGGCCTAGACAGCCGGTCTAATCCACCCCGCTGCAGCTGAGTGTTCTGTCCTATGATCACTCGCGTGCTGTAGCGGGACTAAAAAGGACAAACATCTCAACTCCCCCTAGCATAGCTTCTTTTTGCCTGACTGTTCTGCGTAACATCTACACTCGTATCCGTGTCGATCGCTGAGTGAATTCGCCCGCAGTAGATGCGATTGAGCTGAGGCTGAGCGTCTGGTGTCAAGATCCGTACATGCGCTTCATCGACGTCAAGGTCCTCTCTTCGTGCGTACCCTTCAAGGATCCTACGCGTGCGCCGTCCCTGTGGCTGACTTTCTCGGACTTGATACACGGTGTTGCGTCAACTTCGATAGAATAAAGCGAGCAGCATCGTACCATACCGCACCATGTTCCTTGAACCTGAACATAGCAGAAGCAAAACTCTCCTCGGATGTTGATGTTTGGTGCTACGAGCAAGAGACCGAGGAACGAGGTATGCGCAACGTTTCCTGCCATCTGATGAGAGACGGCAGAGTCACAGAACACAATCTTACGGTGACCTCAACATCTTAGCAGCATCACATCTCGTCCGTAGTCCAGGGCATCTACAACCGGGTTAACGCCATGACTCAATCAAGAAGAAATACGATGTGCTCATCATCCATTACACTCACTGTCAGCTCAAGAGACTCAGCCTCAAGTTCTGTCCAACTCTAAGGACCTCTGCAGGGTTTTGGTACTAGCCAGTCGGTCTTGATGCCGCCGACGCGCCGAGATCTGGTGATACCATCATCGACAGATCGGTAAAGATGGCGACCGCGTTGCGTCATGCCCGGCCACTTTTATTCATAGCGGCATGAAGGGGATCCAACAAAGACCTATGAGAGGGCAAGTTAGCCATCCAGCTCTCCCAACTGTACCATCAAGCGATGAGAGACCACCACCAAAGACTGTGTGTTTCTACGCACAGCTGGTTGTATTTGGTTTGTCTCTTTCTGTTTTAACACTACCGCTTTAACCTCTAACGAGACATCAAGATTTTTACTTTCTACCTACGCGCCAGAAATGCACAAGTAAGGGAGACCTGTCTCTCCAAACAAACCCATACTTGCACCCATTCGCATAGCAAACCACCCCCCTATCACAACACCCAACTCATTCACAACCACCCCAACCTCTTCCACAAAAAGCTCCCTCCACCCACCAACGCCGTCACCCCCGTAAACGCAATCAACCCTCCATACCCGCTCCCATACCCAGCCAACGCCCTCCCCTGCCACGGCAGCCCCTTAATCAGCGCCTCGCTCAACGGCCCACTAACCACATTTCCCACCCCCCTCCCCAGCGCCAGAAACGCAAACACCATAGTCGGATCAACCGGCTTACTCCCGTGTTCATTTCCAGTCTCACCAGAGCCACCATGACCCAACTTCGCAACCTCCCTCATAATCCCCGGCCACGCACTCGTAAAGCTGCCCGCAAAAAACCCATACACCACACAGAAAACATACAAAACCGCCAGGTTGGTGCCGAATCCCCAGAGGAAGAAAGTCCCCAGCACGGTGCCCGCTGTCGATAGCATGATGCAGGTCGTGACGTCCAGCCGGTCGATGAACCAGCCCATGGCGACGCAGCCGAAGACTGAGGCGACGTTGAGCAGTAAAAGAGTTAAAGAGGTGAGGAACCCTTGCGCTTGGAGAACGGAGCGAGCATAGGAGGGGAGGTAGATACCCGGGAGGAAGAAGCCGAGGGCTTCGATTATGTTGAAGAGTTGGTAGAAGAGAAAGGGGCGGGTGAGGACGAAGTTCAGGGAGGGGGTGTAGGGCGTTGGCGTTGGAGGGGGATGAACGTGTGTGTTGGTGTTGGTTGGGGTGGTTGTCCCAGAAGCCAAGGTAGAAGAAGTTGCTTCACTTCCCGCAGACTTGCCACCAACAGAAACCCTAGGCTTCAAAAACCACGCCAACGGCGCCGTCAACACAAACACCGCCACCGCCCAGATGCGCAACGTCGTCTGATACCCGTACTTGGACAAAAAATGTTCCAGCAACGGAGGCAGCACCACGCCCGCCAGACCAGTGCCGGACCACATGATCCCGTAAGCCAATCCCTTCTTCTTGACGAACCACTCATCCAGGTAGAGGATGCAAGGCGAGTAAGCGATCGAGCCCCCGACGCCGTATAAGATCCCCTGGGTGACGATCAGGTGGGTGACCGTCTGGGAAAAGGACGACATGGCAAGGGCGAAGCACATGACTAGCAAGCCCACGATGGGAGACCATCGCGCAAACCGCGGGAAACGCCGGAAGAAGGCCATGATTAAGGGAGTGTCGAGGTACATGATGCCCATGGCGCAGGTGCCGATGACGGCGAGGTTGCTGGAGGTGGAGAAGGGTGGGTGGGTGCTGTAGTAGTCTTGGAAGACGCCGAAGGAGTAGGGGAAGCCTAGGTAGTGTAGGGGGTTAAGGTTAGCATTTTGGCTTTGGCTGATGTACCTACCTGAATAGAGGTAAGTGATGGTAAACGTACCCCAGACTAATGCTTCGACAACGAAACATGCGGCTAAAAAGAGCCAGGCGTCCTTGCCGCCGTCGACTGGCGGTAGCTGGGAGAACTCATGTCTTGCAGGTTCTTGGATATCTTGGGGCTCCGGAGTGCCGGTCTCAGCTCGACGGATTGGGTCGAGGTCCGTCTTGCTTTTGGTGGTTCGATAGGATGGAGGTATTGAGTCTAGTGGTATATCGAAAGTTGATTGGGAAGCCATCTCGAGGTTTCTGGTTACCCGCCGAGCTTTGGTGGAATACGTCGTCTTATATGTAGACCCGAACCTATCTCTTCCTAATTGAGAAACTCAATCTGGAGCAATGGAGATCAATGGAAATACCAACATCTAAAGGGACACTTCCATCTTTTATCTTCGTGCCAAACCAAGGATCCAAATCTCAAGGTAAGATTTTGGATCACTCATCAACAATGGCGTATCAACACTTGTTCTCCATAGGCCCCACAGGGTCCACAGCAAATGACAAGCGTGCGCCCTTCGTTGGCAATTCAACGTAACTCTGCGCTGCCGTCAACTTGGAGGCTAATTCTTTTGAGGGAAGGATTCCCGCCGCGTTGGATGACAGGGGACCGGTTGCTGATAACATTTTTCTTTGTTTCGAGAATGGAACAGTTGAGCCTCTGATGGCTGCCTTTGCCGGGGATAAGGCGCCGACGAGGAGGAAAGTTAGTGTAGCCGTGGACGCTCCTATCGCGGAGGCAAGACCGCCCAGGACCCTGATTGTTGCGATTCGTACCGTAACATCGAGTTGGAGCTTCGTCCTATCGTGTAAGAGCAGACCGCTTTTTTTCACTCGATGTGGCTTCACTCAAACTGTAGGTATAGCGCCGGGAATATCTGGCTTCGACCAATCTGCTCGTGAGTTGATGCGGGTCACAGGATTTCTTGGGAACGATCCAGTAACAGGATTGGTTGAGTAAAACCATATCGAGTAAAAAAAAAAAGCGGTAATCCGAGGTATGAGATTTGGGCTTTTCAATGACTTGAATCCTGAGAAGCGGAAACCAATGTGGTGATTTTGATGGACTGATTGGACTGAAGAAAGGAAGAGGAAGAGGAATCTTCCGCTAAATACCCCAATAACGAAAACCCAGGTGGGAACGACTTAGAGTGGATACAATCCTTCGACCTCAAAACCTCTTTCTGACCACCATTCCACGTCCTCAACCGTCGAGCATTTCTTCCCCCCCCATCTGGCTATTAACTAGCCAAATTTCTCGCACCTTTGCTCCACCCGTGAACAAAAACGTTGCTTCGGAATTACGTTGTGAGGGGACTTGAAATAGAGAAGAGCAAAAAGAAAAAGGTGAAGAGAGGAAAAAGACAATGTCAATCACATAATGGCCAACTTTATAGGGCAACAACGGAGAGCCGAGGCATGACCGTCTCCACCCCCGCATTGTGGGGAACACCACTTTGACAGTTCCAAGCCCGCCGGCCCCGCGTAAGCAGGGGTTCGTCTCATTCTCGGCATCCGGGGAAGGACTTCCATCTTTTGAATCTTACATATCAAGATCTCTCTCATTTCTTTCCTTTCATTCTTTTTTGAAACCCAGCCTCTGTCAAAGTAGTTGTTTTCAATTCACCAGTACAGACAGAGCCATGGCGGAACCATCAGTCATTAACGTCGAGTACAAAGGCCGACTGGCCATCATCACCATCAACAATGAGAAGAAACTCAACGCCCTCACCCAGATGCAATACTACGATCTGGCTCAACGGCTACGCGAGGTCGCTACCCACGATGAGGTTTACATTACCTTGATCATTGGCACCGGTCGTTACTTTTCTGCGTAAGTCAAGTTCTACTGCCTAATACCCCTTACCCTGACCGCCACAACGGGCATCATGTAGCACAACATCAAGCCCCCAAAGCGTTATCCATTCTGTCACTTTCATAACATACCAAAAACTAATATTCATTCCCATACATAGCGGCGCCGACGTCTCTATCTCCAAATCCAACATCCCCCACTCCGAAGGTCTCTCCTCCCAAGACGCCATCCACAACCACTGGCTCCGCAACTTCGTCGCCAACAACCTCAACATCACCCAAGCCTTCTACACGCACCCCAAGATCCTCATCGTCGGTCTCAACGGGCCCGTCATCGGCCTCTCCGCCGCTCTGGTCTCCTTCGCCGACTTCATCTACTGCGTGCCCACCACTTTTTTGCTCACCCCCTTCTCTTCTCTCGGTCTAGTAGCCGAAGGAGGCGCCTCCCGCGGTTTGGTCCAGCGATTGGGCTTGCCCAAGGCTAACGAGGCGTTGATCATGAGTAAGAGGATTACTAAGGAGGAGCTGGTGCAGACGGGGTTTGTGACCAAGTGCTTTGAGGAGGTGGGCAAGGGGGAGACGGAGAAGTTCAAGGGCTTGGTGTTGAAGGAGATTGAGGAGCGGTTGGGAGACCATTTGGTCGGGGATAGTCTGTTGGGGATCAAGAAGTTGGTTAGGAGGCCGGAGAGGGATGTGTATGATGCGCAGAATGTGGCGGAGGTGATGGCGGGGTTGGATAGGTTTGTTAGTGGAGTGCCGCAGGGGGAGTTTGAGAAGATTGCTAGTGGGAAGAAGAGGCATAAGCTCTAAATTAGGGTGGTTGTGACGGTGTGTGTGAGTGTGTGTGTCGGGGCAGAGGGGAAATGAGAGGAATGGTTTTTGTATGTAAATCTTTTTGCAAGAAAGAAGAAATCCAAAGTTGAATAATCCAAAATGTCACCCTAAACGCTCATATATGCCCACTCATTTTCCCTTCCGTTTTTCGTCATATCCGCCAAACACTTTTCAACCCAAATCCATAGAGAATCCATCACTTCATAGCCTCCCACTCTCACTTCCACCCGCACCCGCCGCCACACCTCCCCTCACCCTCGCTTCCCTCTCCGCCCTCCTCCTCCTATCCCTCATCTCATCCTCATCCAACTTACTCCTCTCATCATCACTATCCCACCCCCTCCCATCACTTTCCTGGCCCTGCTCACCGCCCCCTTCCCCATCCTCACTAATCCTTCCACTCCTCTCACTAATCACACTACTCCCACTTCCACTCTCACTCCCACTATCCCACTCATCATCATCATCATCCTCATCCCCCCAAACCTCCTCCTTATTATACAAAAAGAACTGCACGAAAATCGCCCCATCCAACAACAAGGTCCCCGCGCTGCCCGCCAACCAGCTCATATTCACCAGCACATAGCGCCAGTAAATCTTTCCTTCCTCTCCATCCCCACAATCGCCAGGGCCAGCAGCGCATTCGGACGAGCCGTCGTAGGCCAGGATGGATAAGACATAAGTCAAGTTACCCAGGCAAGCGAACAGGAAGAAAAGCATTGAGACACCCTCGGTCGATTTGCGTCGGAAGTTAAGCAGCAGCTGAGGCAGCCGCGAGCCGAGGTAGAGGATGGCGGAGAGGTAGCCGTAGATTTGGCCCCAGAAGGAGAATTCGACTCCTGTTTTGGGGAGGTCGCTGCCGTCCTTGGGTGGTCCGGAAGATGGAAGCTCAGTTGACGGTTGTTGTGGGTAGTACTCCCTAGACAAAAACCAACCCATCACACCAGCTGCGCAAACCATCAAGATGGCGAGGAGGTTGAACAAGAAGGATTGCAGCTTGGTTGGACCGGTAGCAGCAGATCGCGATCGGTTGTTGCCGTTACGGCGCGGCTGGTGCAGGATTTCGGCTTCGAGGTCGGCGGGGTCGACGAGGGGGACCGCGGGCGAGAGATGGGACCAGTTAGATCCGCGACGTTCGCGGGTACCGTCGTAGGGGTAGAGATCGCCGCCGCCGCCGCCGCCGCGGCTGACTCCGAGGTGGTGGCCGTGACCGGTATGTCCGTTGTTGTGGTGGTGAGTTAAAGTAGTGCTGGTGGTAGTGCTCGCGGATGAGGATGCCACGCCTGTGTTTCCTCCACCCAGCAAAGCGGTGCGTTCATCCGGTCCAGATTCCAAGTTCTCTCTTTCGTTTCTCCCATCTCGCGAAGTACCCCGGCTTCCATCGGCCCTACCCTTGCCCTTATTCTTCCCGGCGCGTCTGTCTCCATCGCGCTCCGAAGCTTCACTGTCGTCAGAGTCAATGGCGGGAACCACTTCATCCCGCCAGGTGAAACCCCGATAATAGAAACATTGCCCTAAAAGTACCACGTCGGCAATGGTGTAGTAAATAGCCAAGATGAGCATGGTCGGTAGGACCCCTTGCAAGACGGCGCCCAGGATGTTGAAGACATCGCCGGTTAGCCAGATGATGATGAATTGGATGGATAGCCCGTCGGCGGATGAGCGGCGGAAGTTTTCGATGATTTGCGGGGAGAAGACGACGACCCAGCAGGCTATTGATACGGAGCTGTTTGAGGGTTTAGTGAGATAGCCTGGGAGGAAGAGGAGGAGAAGAGAATGGGAGTGAAGTGAATGGGAGTGAAGAGATGTGAGACATACCCGAGGATCCCCGATATGGCCTCGACGTCGAGGTTGAGGAGTTCGGTCGGGGGCGCCATGGTGGCTGATGTCGTCCGCGAGACCGTATGCTATGTTGTCTCACTCTTTGTGCGTCCGCTCTTTAGGTAGGTTGGCGATGCTTGTGGGTTGAGGCGTAATGGAATAGTTGATGATTGAAGAGGAGCGTTTTTTTTTGACGCCCTTTGCTCTCCCGCCTTTTTGATTGAGTTGATTGTTTGTAAAGTTCGTTGGAACTTGGAAGCCCAGTTCACCTCGCTCTTTGTTGTGTCCCTGTTTTGTGTGTCCGGTAGAGGTACGTCACTTCAATTGAGAGCCCGGAGGATTCATGAGCTGTCGTCCAAAGGGATAAAGTACAAACTGAAGTGAATCTCAAGATGATGATGCAAAATGAAAGTAAACAAAGGGGAGTGAACAAAAGAAAGAGTCAATCTGGTTGCTAGTCAATTGGAGTCATACATGATGAAAAAGTCTGAAGGGTGGCATGACTCCTTTGCCTCCTCATCCGCAAACCGGTCCGGTTGCCCCCAAATCCGGGGGTTTGACCCGCCATAAAAGACGTGTAATGCGTCTCGGCGGCGGCAAAAGAGCCCTAGAACATGCACGTCTCAGGCGGCTCAAGCACCCCGGGCTGTGGGGATTGTGGGGTACGTCAACCGCTGGATGAAACTCGACGGTATGGTGACAACCAGGAACATCCAACAACGGCATGAGGATCTGGACAACAGACTTGGACAGGGTTCCGGTACCGGCGACCTCCGGTACACATATCACGGATTTTGTAGCTTCGATAGAGGTACCGAGTGTGTTCAAGAAACATGATGCCATTGCCATGTGCAAGCCCCCTTTTTTCCATTTCCGTAGAAGCCATGATTATCGACAACCCAAAAATCTATACATGCATGATATACCCAGAGTACTACAAACCAGTCCAACAACCAGGACGACCAAACCCCAATCAAGAAAGCTTGACACTCTTGACCAAGCCCGTCTTGATACCCGACATTTCTCCCTGGTATCCGCCCTTGCCCTCGCCGCCCTTGTACACGGCCTTGACGCTCTTGAGCTTCTTCTGCTTCTCCGCGTACTTCATCCTCTTCTTGACACGCGGGTTGCGGTTCTCCTTCTTGCGATGCGGCGTGAGGCCCTTGTTCTTCTGGATCTGGTAGTTGATCTGGCGCTTGCCGTCGGGGCCGACCGTCGTTTCCTCCACGACCCGGGCGCCCTTGGCCGCCGCCAAAGCCTCGTACTTGGCCGCCTTGTCCTCCTTCTTCTTGGCCGCGTTGTGCGCCACCATGTCGTAGTACTCGTCCTCCTCGCCGCGCACCTGCTTGGCAACGGTCTTGTCCTCGTCGTCGCTGTCGCCTTCGCCCAGCGCGGCGCCGTGCTTGCTGCCCTTCTTGCCGCGCTTCTCGGCCTCGGCGTTGAGGCGTGCTTGCCTGTCTCTCTGCGGAAAAGTTAGTAAATGCTGACACAAAATGATCAAGCGATGGCCAACTTACAAGTCTCTCACGGTAAGGAATATCGTCATCACCACCGGCGTTGCGACCCGCATCCGCACGCTTAGCGGACTTGGACACGATCTGGGAGGTGTAGAACTTGAGACTCTTCTTGCGAGCAGCCTTCTCCTTGGCCACGTGAGCCTCAAGGATCTCCTCGTCACCAAAGTCGGAGCGCTCATCATCATCATCGCGCTTGTCGACCTTTGCAGACTTCTTGCTGGCCTTGGTCGCCGTCTTGGTGGTCTCGAGCAGGTTGGAAAGATCGGCAAGAGACTGCTCAACAGCCCTGGCCTTCTTGGCCTTCTCGGCTTCCTTCTTCGCCTTGGCCTTGAGCTCGGCCTTGGATTCGCGCTTGCTCTTCTTGAGCATCTGCTTGAAGTCCTCCATATCGTCGTCAGACAGGTCATCGAACTCGCCCTCGTCTTCGGGTGGCGAAAGCATGCCGCTGGTCGAGGAGACGCTCTTAAGCGGCTTGAGCTCCTTGACCTTGAGCCAGGCCTCGCGACAGCTCATTAATGTGCCCATAACCTCGTGGTCTCTGAGTTCCGTAGGGCTGATCGTCTTGGAAACACCTTGGCTGTCTCTTGCTGGCGAAGTCAGGATGGCGAAATAGCTGGCGAGCGAAGCGACGTAGCACCCAAGAGTCCAGAACTTGACCATCTCCAGAGACTTGGCAGGCTTGCCCTCGGCCTCCTTCTGGAAAGTTGTGAGAATCGGCTGCAGCTCCCTAAACTCCTCCGCCAGGTAGTCGAACTCGGGATATCGGCTTTGTAGAAGCTTGTACCTCTCCTCCGGCCCCATGTCCTCTGTTACTTCGACCTCGTTGAGCTTTTCGGTAATGACGTCCTCCTCTCCCTCGGCCTCCTCCTTGGTTCCTAGCCACTCGCTCTCGTCGAACGCGAAATCGGCCTCAGACATCTTGGCCAACTTCTTCGCCTGGAGCCTCTTTGCCTCAGCCTCTTCCTCCAAAGCATCGGCCTCGGTCTCGATCTGGTCGGCATTGTAGTAGTCCTTCCTGGAGGAACCCCACCATCCTTCGTCGCCTTCTTCCTCCTCTTCACCACCCATCTCTTCGTCGGAAAGAACTGTTGTCTTGACCTTATTGCCCTTCGCGGGCGCGGCATCTTCGTGTTCGCTCTCCTCGTCGGATTCCTCCTCTTCGAAAACCTCCTCGTCAGAAGCCTCTAGGAACTCCTCCTCCTTGTCCTGGCGCCTGCGCTTGGATTGTCTGCCATCGTCGCTGTCGTCAAAGTCGATGCGATCCTGGTTCTCCCAGTACTCGTCTTCGGAGTTGGCGACATCTTTGTAAGTCTTGACGGTAAGACGGGCGTCCTTGGCGTCGACCTCGCGAGGCTCGGCGGGGCCGGTCGGTCTCGGGGCCTTTCTCTTCTTGGCCATTTTTGCAATTGTGTCGCGCTGATCGGTACTGATGAATTGGAACGCAATTGTGAGATATGTCGTGGTGAAAACGCTGTCAAAAGGCACCTGGAGATGCTCGTTCAATGTGCTGTGGTGGGTTTGTTTGCTAGGCGGGCAACAAATGTTGAAGCGGCAGAATTTTTTTGCCCATTGTCAATTTGCGATCCATTCCCAGCGGAACCTCGACCGCCTAGCTCCACTCCCATGCAGCCCGCCTGACCCCACAATTGGAGATGCTCCACAGGTACATCTGAAATGGTCAAAGCTTCCTCAGGGTCGACGGGAAGCTCCAAGATGGATTTACCCGTTACGTTGACATGACCGCAATGAGTTAATGAAGCACATAAAACATGTTGCGAAGACTCGAAAAAGCAGACTTCATCATTGTTGTAAGAAATCTTGGTGGTTCCCCGGACGGAGCGCGAAAGCATCGACCATATCATCATCCATCAACAAGTCACTTACAGACAGGGGTGTAAGCTCCAGTGCTGACCGCTGACAGCATCCACTAAATCTACGCCGTCCAAGTAAAGGTACAACAACCCGATCTTCTTCTTCCACGATCTGAGGATGAATGATTCTTTCCTCGCAGTTCCGTTCATGGAACAATTAAAAACCCTCAGCACCTCCTGGTCTCTCCCAGTCGCAGCTATCGTCGCGGCCATTGGCATATTCGCAACAATGGGTCTCTTTAGCTCCAAAAACCACATGCCAGTCGAAGGCCGGGTATGCGCCCCGAAGCCCAACCTAACCTGACCTGACTTCAACCAAACACTAACCCCACCCTGCCAAACCTCCAGACCGTCCTCCTAACCGGTGCCTCCGAAGGCATGGGCCGCTCAGCGGCCATCCAACTCTCGCAAAAGGGCGCCAACGTCATCCTCGTCTCGCGCAACGTCGGGCGCCTCGAGGAAGCCCTCGCCGACGTCCGCGCCGCCGCCAAGAACCCGTCCACACAACGCTTCACTTACATCTCAGCCGACGTTTCCGAGCACGACTACGCGGCAGTGGTGATCGCCGAAGCCATTGCCTGGAACGGCGGTCGCTCCCCGGACATCGTCTGGTGCGTGGCCGGCATGTCGACCCCTCTGCTCTGGACCGACGACGACAGCATGGCGGCCGCGCGCCGCAACATGGACGTCAACTACTTTGGGTCGGCGGAGATGTCGCGGGCGATATTGAGGGAGTGGCTGGCGCCCGAGAACAGCACGGGGCCGAAGGGGGAGCCGAAGCACTTGGTGTTTACGGCGTCGATGTTGGCGCTTTTTGCGATTTTGGGTTATGGCCCATACACCCCGACCAAGTGGGCGTTGAGAGGACTGGCGGATACGCTGGCTATGGAAGTCAATTACTACCCGGATAACCCGGTCAAGGTGCATATTGTGTACCCCGGCACGATTGTGTCGCCGGGCTATGAGAGGGAGAATCAGACGAAGCCGGATATCACGGTGGAGCTGGAGAAGGATGAGCCGGCCGAGAGCCCGGATACGGTAGCGAGGAGGGCGATTGCTGGGCTGGAGGCAGGCAAGTACTTTGTTGATGTGTCGTTCTTGGGCAGGCTGATGCAGTGTGGAATCATGGGCGGGTCGCCGAGGAATAACTGGGTGTTGGACACGGTGATGGGGTGGTTCATACCCATCATTTACTTTTTCGTTTTGAGGGGGATGAACTCGACGGTTGTGAAGTGGGCGAGGGAAAAGGGGCATCCTTTTACGCATCCGAAGAAGAAGTGATGCGACGGTTGGATGTGTTCTCTGGACGACGGAGACGTATATGATATCTATGAACATAATACAGTGTAATAACTTCGTCGGTAATAGACTGCTGTCAGCCTGAAGACAGTCTGTACAATTCCGCTCGTCTCACTTGCTTTCCGATCTTTGTAGAGACAGACCTCGAAGTGAACCTAAGACTTCTTCATCGCATTCCTAGCAAATATCGAGACCGGTTTCGAGTAATAAAAGCTTGGTTATTAACGGCTCTTCACGAGTGCCTCTCAGTCAAGCAACAAAAGAGTCCTCTTAACTCTAGACGCAAGGTACGGCAGTTAATAAGAAGACAGAAAAAGTCACATTAGACCATGATATGCCCCTGTTACGGGCTATGTGAATCTTCTGCCTGCTCTTATTTTCTACCACCTCTATTGGGTCAAAGAAAGGCGTGAGCTTCGGTCCAGGCCTTTGGACCTAAGCTCGAGGTGCAGTTCATGAAGGTGCGATGCTGGAGGACGGCAGCTGCTGTCGAGAACCTGCAAGATGCCCCATTCGATCAGCTTGAACCCTAACCCTCCCCTTTCCATTGGTGGACATATAAGCAGGCAGTGTAGGTACCAGCTGGTGTTGACTGTCCAGAACTCGGAACTTCATCCGCTTCCCATTTTCCGTTTCTGCAGTTACCTCTATCCAGCACCGCACAGAAACACATCATATCGATACTGTATCAATTATCCCCATTCCACCTGAATTCTCTCTCACACTCCATTTCTAGACTTCGGGTTTTTACTGACATCTCTGACACCGCTCTGGTTGGTGCGAGGGACGTGCTAGGTACTGACCATTCCGGCCAATTGGCCATCAACGAGGATCGAGGGGACGGATAACACTCGGTGATTGGACAATCGTCTCCGCTGTCAGTGTTTTGTGGCTCGTGCGCCCTCCTAACAGTTGGGCGTCTGTGCACAGTTGCACAAGCCGGAGTGATGGACACTGGCACGCAGTTGCCGCCACCTTCTGGCTGCTGGTTGCCTGCCGGTGACTGCCCGCCAGCTAAAATGTCGCGTCCGTCGAGCGGTGTCCCGCCGATCCAGCAGTTCCCTGGACACACATTTCTCTCCTCTCCTCCCCAAACTTGTCGCCCGACTTTGGAACACCAGCTGATGACAGCTGCTCAACACCAACTCACCCTACCAAGCGCCATTACCAGCCCATACAGCGACGAGCAGCTCGCGACACCTGGTAACCGCCTGTCATTGCTGCCAACTGGTACCAGCAACCCGGACCCCAAGCGGAGTATGAAACCATCGCCAATCCGCCCTGTCGCTGGCCCCGGATCCGGTGTCCAGCGCGGTGCTGTCGGTGCTGTCGGTCAGGTTCCCGGAGCTGTCGGCCAGGTCCAGGTCGGCTCCGTTGGACTCCAGGTCGGCCCTGCCCCCGGCCAAGGCCAAGTCCCAGCCTCGCGACTCACTCCGGGCCCCGGCCCAACCAAAGTGACCAAGCCGACCACCCCGGCACGTCCCCGCGCTGTCGCCAGTCCTCACTCGCTGGTCCGAAACAGCCAACTTGTCCAGCAACTTGTTGCTCACGAAGCTCAGCTCCAGCAGTTCCAACAGCAACAGCAACAGCAACAGCAGCTGCAACAACAGCAGCAACAACAACAACATCATCATCAACAACACCAGCAGCAACAGCACCAACAACAACAACAAAACGTGGCTACCAACTTGAGCCCCGACCAGGACCCTAACAACGTTGGCCATATCCATCCCCAACTTCAGGCCCAGCTTCAACTCCAGCATCAGCAGGCCCAGGAGCACGACCTCCACAACCATCACCTTCAACAGCATCAGCAAGATCAAAACCAGGATCATCTTCAGCACCAACAGGAGCAACACCAGGAGCCTGATATTGACCAGGATTCCCTCAAGCAAGATCCATCCGTCTTCGACGACCCTACGGCCAGGATGGGCACCGAAGAGTATGCTGCCGCAGCAGCTGCCGCCGTCATGGAGACTGGTCTTGGTCAGCCTGGTTCCGTGAATGATGCCACTGGCGAGCCGGATGTTGACGCCGAGATGGATGACCAAGATGCCTCTGCCGCTGCAAACTCGGGACTCGGCGGCCATGTTGATCTTACTGGTGCCAACATGCTAGGTAACCCAGGTGCCCCTGGTGGTGTGCCTCAACCCTCTCCTCAGGACCACTCTCAACATCAACAACACCAGCACCAGCAGCAGCAACATCAACACCATCAGCAACAACAGCAGCAGCATCAACAGCAGCATCAACAGCAACAAGCTGATATGCTTCAGGGCCTCGGGCAACCCCAGGCCCATCCTCATCAACATCAGCACCAACCGCCTGTTGCACCCATGGGCCAGCCCCAGCAGATGCAGCCGTCCCCCCATCAGCACTCGATGGACCCTCAGCTGTCCAAGAGCACGGAGGATATGGCTCATGAATCCGGATATGGCCAGCTTAACGTCGAGAGTGCCCTTGCCAAGAGGTTGGCTCGTGAGCCAGGTCATCGTCTTGCCCAGCAGAGGCGCCCTGAGCAGGTGCTGAACCTGGCACGTAGAAGCAATGTTGAAGCTTTGTTCGCTCACATTGCTGGTGAGCCGGCTCGCGTTCCCTGTAAGAATTGCCACAAGGGCCACGGTCCATGGACCAGCTGCATAGTGGTGGACGGCCAGATGTGCGGCAGTTGTGCCAATTGCTGGTTTAATGCCAGTGGTGCCAGGTGCAGTTTCCACGGTAAGGTTTCCCCGATTGTCTTGTGTGTGTGAGAACCAGTTACAGTTCTAACATTCCGGTTATAGAAACGCGCAATCCCCAAAATGCTCAGCAGCAGCAGCACAATACGGCGATCCTGCCGAACGGGGCAAACGGTGGGATTAATATTCCGGCTGACCCCAATGCTTTCCGCTTTGGCACTCCTCACCCGCTCGGCACCCATGCTGCCCTTGCTGCTCCGGCTCCCGTGAGCGCTATCGCTCCAGCAGCTCCCTCGATGAGCAATCCAATGCTTCAGCACATGTTGAATCGGGCCCTGTCCGAGGTACGGAGCGCGGACAAGGCTACCCGGCAACTTATTCTCATCGAATCCACTGCCAAGAAACTGGCATTGCAGGTGGTCGACTATGAGGAGCTTATTAGCTCCCAGGAGCAGTTAGGCAACGCCGGAGGACCTGGCCAGCAGGGCTTGGGTGAAGATGCGGGTGCATAGGAAGAAAACGCTCCTGATCTACTTTTGGAGAACTTCTCACCCGTTCCGGACCTAGAGGACTTTATGGATATGCATATGGCTCCGTCGGCTTCATCATGATTATTCGGCTTTTTCACGACGCGAAAATCTTCCCGTTTTGCAACTCGGCCATCAATCCTAGACCCAGCATGGGTCATTACTGTCCGCACCACAACTACACAGTCGCCTGGATATACTATTGCTACCCGATTTGCATGCGAAAGTATCATCACCCCATATTTTACCGTTCGACATATCACAGCGAATTTTGGTTCCTTTCGACGGACCAAGGATCATGAAAAGCATTATCCACATAACACTACTACCGACACTTTTTTTCTTCTTCGCTTGGGACTTCCTAGAGGATTTATCATCAGGCTGACCGGATGGAATGGGGGAGAAGACAAATTTTAGCCGGGACAGATACCTTGATCTTTTTTCTTCAGACTTGTATGTCATGATAGTGGCACGGATGCAAATCTACCAGCGATACCCAATCCCAACACCAACCCTCCTCTTCAAAGCAGGAAGCGATTTGATCCTGTCTCCAGGCTAGTTTTAGCCTTTGCCTTTTTTGCTTTCATTTCCCTCTCATGGCCTTGTTTATCATATCTTAACCTTTTATTTCTTGACCGTGTTGTTTAATTCACAGATATTGGGCTCTTGATAGTATCACTTTTGGATTATGCGGCGTCCTTTCTGTCAAGCGTCGTTGATGACGTGCTTTAGGCGGGGTTTGGTTAACTACCCGACCGTCATGGTAGTTACACGTTCTTCTATGTGCTGTACCTGAACGGAGACGGGAATTTGGACTGAGGGCAGGCTAACTAGGACCAAAGAACAGCAGAAGGGTAGGACAAATGGTGAAAACAAGAAATGGGCATATGAGGCGTAGAGTGAGAAAAGAAAAGGGGGAAACCGGCACATCGAAAAGTCAACGGAAAAGCTTCTTAACTGCGTGACTATTTACAAGGTTGCATAGATTACAGACTGATAGGTCAAATAAGTTCGTTTAGCTTCCTATTCCTCAATATGTACCTGGCATCATGTGTTCTGATGTTTGTATTCGTTCGTCTTCACCAGTGTATGCCGACGAACCGAAAATGGCAAACCGGCTTGGTAATAAGTTGTTAGGCATATACAAAGGAAATGTTGCTATGGTAAGCTAAACCTTCTCCGAAATCCATTTTCTTCTCTACTACAAATCATCTCATCTCCCCTTCCACAAACATTCGCAACAATGGTATATTCTGATCGTCGTGTCCAAAGCATAAACCCACCCGTCCATTCGACCGCGCAAAATCGCTTTTTGAACTCGCTCGCTCATCTCAAGATCATTACCATCAAACCCAGCATTATCCAACATATCCGACGTCATTACCCAGCATTAAACCCAAACCCGCATAACTCGTAACCCCCAAAGCCATCCACCATCTGCCACAACCCCCCTCACATAACAACACAGCACTTCTTGAAACAAGCCCCCAACAAATCCCCCCAAATATCGTCCTCCTGCTGGTTCTGCTGCTGCTGCCCTTGCTGGTGATGTTGTTGTCCTTGCTGTTGGTGATGTCCCTGCTGCTGCCCCGGATACCCTCCCCCTCCTGCATACTGGTTCGGCCTTCCCTCGCTCTGATACCCCCCACCGCCACCAGGCTGATACCCCGCCGGCTGCTGCGGCAAGCCAGGCACGCCATCCACTCTCCCACCCGTCAAATCAACATAAATCCTCCCCTCATTCTCCTCCGCCGCAAAGTTGAGTCCCATCTCGCGACACACCTGCTCCACACGGGGGGCGATCTTCCTGACGCCGCCCGCCGAGTGGTTACCTTTACCGACGATGACGTGCAGGTGCGTCTGCCCGCGGGCTTGGGCGTCGCGGATCCGCGCTTCAAGGATGTCTTCGGCTTCTTCGACGTAGAGCCCGTGCAGGTCGATGGTGTCGGCTGCGACTCGCTCGGTGTGGTTGTTCTCCCGGAAGATGAACTCGGCTGCTTGCTTGTTCAAAGCGTCCCGCTTGGCTTTGTGCTTCTTGCCGAGGTTGGAGAGGTTTTTGGCTTCGGCGCCGTCGCCGCGTTCGTAGGCTTGGTGGGCCTGGGAAGGAAGGGTTAGTTAGGTACCTAGGTGGGAGAGGGGAGAGGGGGGGTGAAAAGGGGTGTGGTTTTGGGGATGTGAGATCGGATGAACCAGCAGGTGAGGTGAGATGAGATGAGATGAGATGAGATGAGATGAATTGGGTGAGGGTGGACAACATACCTCGTCATAGTACCTCTTCATCTTATCACCCTCCGCCCGGGCCTCAGCGCGCAAGCGGTCATATTCACTCTCAATTTCTACACTCGTCCTGTGGTTGAAGGCTGCGGATGTGGACAACTGGGTGAGCTCATGTTCTTCCCTCCTCAATCACGATGAATGGGACACATACCTCTATCGCCTAACCTTTCCATAGGAATCGCCATCTTTTTGATTAAGTCGGTCTAGCTCAGACCCGAACTCGGCTCTGATAACTTGAAAGACGAACGTGGACGACAAACAACGTCTGGAATCGGTTACTCGGGCGGTTTCTGTACAACGAACGACTGATCCGTGGTTCCCGGCGGATAGGCTTCTCACAATGCGCTCAACGAAACGAAAAAGGGTATCTCAAACAACAGCAGCCAAAAAGATGCAAACCGGACGATGAAGTCTTTTAAAAACTACAACAAAAAGCAAAAACCTCTGGTTCGCCAAGTGTACAGACTACGGTACAGGGGGGCCATCCTACCGTGACTGTTTATGCGCGCGGATGTGTGTGTGTTCAGGGGGTCGGGGGACCATGCTCCCGGACCAGCTGAAGGGTCGCTGTTTGGTGGCTGGGAATGTGTTGTTCTAGGCGCAGCGCAATTGACCAATCAGAGCTTGCTAAAGTGGCCGCGGCAGTGGGAACTGGGAACTGGTCCCCTCTTCCTCACCGAAGCCAAGCTTTTATATTTGGAACTTTCATCAACACATGTTGGACAGGAAATACGATTCCGTGTGGTAGCTTGAGGTATCAGATCACGGTTTAACCTGTCGATATCATTTCACTCTTTTTATCACGGTCTTTTTCGCTATCACTTCCAATGTGGTGCTTTTCATCGTCTTCGTCTTCGCTCAAAGTCATTGCAGGTCGACATCAACACGATCTTCATCTCGATGTATATACAACTGTCAGTCCTCGTGGACTCGGCTCCCTTGCCTCTCCCGGGCCGAACGCCTGAATCTACTGAGCATCCTCTGGCTTCTGCGCCCATACATACTTCCAATGATAGTATCCATGGATGCTCTTATCCTTCAGCTCGCGGCGCATATGAGCCCCAAACACGGCGATCTCCTCTGGCGTCCAACCCATGACGTTGCCGAACAGATACTGGACGACGCCTTCGACATCTGCCGAGAGCGTGGCATAAGCATACAGTCCGACCTCCTTCAACTTCTTGTCATCCGACCAGGGCGACAACGGCATCTGAGTTCACGAGTTAGCTAAATCCCGGCTGATTAGGCAGGTGTAATGATTGACAGGAAAGACCGAGCATATGCGCTGCCAATGTGCGAAAGAAAGCGTTCGGTCCTTACTGTCAATCACCTGGCTGATAGGGTATTCAACTCACTTTCATCCTTTTCGTCTGGATGTTAACAAAACCAGCCGCCTTCAAACCTTCCTCCATGATATTGTCGTCGGCAAGGGTAGCCGATCTTCCAATTCTCCGGGCAGCCTCCGCAAGCACTTTGCCATACGTATCCATGGCAGACCCCGGGACCACACTTCCGTCGTCAGAAGTTACCACGGGGGAATGGTCGTAATGTTCAATCCAACCACCTGGCTTGCAGACTTTATACGCTTCTCTATAGAAGGCATTCCATCCTCAATGGCGCCGACCAAAAATCGGATGTGAACTAGATCGAAATAATTCGGCTTATAAGTCCACTCCTTCGTGGCATCATCGATCTCGAAGCGAAGATTGGGCGGCACCCAGCTGGGTTGCACGGGCGAGATATCGGTGCCAATCACCTCACAGTTGGGATACTTGTCAGCGAAATCGATAGCCCAAATGCCTGCGCCCGTACCGATATCGATAACACGTTCAATATCGTCTTTGAGCGGCGACATGTGCAACTTATGATCGTTGAGCAGCTCGACGCCGTGATAGTAAATCTCCAAGCTGTCGAGATGCTTCTCGTCGTTGGGGGCTCAGTATTCTGTGTCCGTTACGGCGTCGCTGTGATAGGTCCGGCCGTTGATAGTACGGTAGTTGAAAATGCTCGAGGAGACGGAAGCAGTTGAACTTTCGACATCGCTGCCCAAGCTGGAGTCCGCATCTTCGGAATCCTCTTCTGGCATTCCCTGTTGAAGCCAATGCGCACCGGTGAGGGCATCATCTGTGCTGGCTGGTGCGGCCGGCGATGATACGCCAGCAGCCTTCGGCGATCCGGGGCCGGGAGATGCCGGGTCAGCAGACGTAGGGCCAGCGGACACGGAGCGGGGAGAGGCGGGACCAGCAGAAGCGTGGCCCGGAGACGCGGGGCCACCAGGCGCCGGCTTCGGCTGAGGTGAAGATCCAGGAGCCGGCGATTCGGCCTTTCTCTTCGCGGGGATACTCATGGTTGGAAGCTGACTCGCAGGTAAGACAGAGAGAAATGTTGAGGCGTCCGAAGAAAAAAGAGACGATTGAGCTCGTGGAAAGCGGACGGTACCGAGTCGCCGGCACTTACAGACCTTTTGAACCTAAGAAATCCTACCCTCTAGCTGCAGGGGCACGAGGAGGTTTTGAGGACCTGAGCCTAGGTAGGAAGTTATAGGCCGTCCGGAAACTTTTCGAAGGTTAGCCCACCGAAATAGTTGTCACACGTGGTGGCGTCCTGCGGCGCCCAGAAACATTGCGATTTAGGCCTGCAGCTTTCACAGTGTGTGATATTCTGACCTCCAGCTGTTCAGCTACTAGGTGTGTGCATGATAAGTCGCGAACGAAACCCCGAGAGTATCAACCAAGGAGTCGTACGACTTTCTCCATATGTCTTATCAGTATCGCTTCATTTTATCAACCTCCTGTAGCTGGAAAAAGATGTGGTGTTTTCTTGTCCATAAGCATCAGCATATCTTGCCAGTCACTGTCGGTCTCACTCTCCCTCTTCGTTTGGGGCATGTGAATCATGCCGTCTCTGGGCAAGTTTAACTCGTGAGGAGTCAACTCGAGACTTGTTGCCGTGGAAAGAGGATCCAAGGTGAACGAGATCGAAAAGCACATTGAGATAAGAGTCTTGGTCCTCCCGCTTCGCTACCCACGACGTGCCCCGTTAATCCCCGGCTACACCAACCGGCTGTGTGGCAGCATCGGGAGCGGTTCCGTAGATGTGGGGCCCCCGCACCGGACCGCGGCATTGATCTCCAACTCTGACGTCCCACGCTCCCTCGGTATTTCTAGTTCATCGCTGATCAGTAATCACACGTTCGCGGCCTGAATACCGAGAATGACCTCACTATGTGGAATCCGCGAAGCTACTTTTGGAGAGTAGTTAAGAGATCAATTATATAGTCCATCAAGTTCCCTCTCCTGAAAACAATCCGCATATCTATCTCTCAACTTCCCTCTCCTCATTCTGCTCTTCCTTCGTCATTTCAGCTTCAATATACCAGAAGAACCACTCCAAGTCCAACATCATTTTAAAGCCTCAAGATCATGGCTCCCTCAATAGACAAACCCGTAGCGACTTCGCCCATAGACAAACCAGTGGCCCTCGTCATCGGTGCCTCACGCGGAATAGGCCGTCAAGTAGCCATCGACCTTGCCAAGAAGGGATACGCCGGTAAGCATTCACTCACTCCCTTCGCTGCATCATCATAACACCTCACTAAAACCACCTCAACAGTCGTCGTCTCCGCGAAATCCACCACCTCCCCCTCCGCCCTCGCGTCCCTCTCCCCCTTCCCCCCCGACCCCAACTCCGCCCTCTCCACCATCACCACCGTCGCCCACGAAATCACCACTCTCCACTCCGGCACCGCCCTCGCCATCCCCTGCGACACCAGCGACCCCACCGGCTCATCCCTCAAGACCCTCATCTCCTCCACCATCAAAGCCTACGGCCACCTCGACGTTCTGGTTTACAACTCCGGCGCAATCTGGTGGTCCTCCGTCTCCGGGACCCCGCTGAAGCGGTACCAGCTAATGCAGCGCGTCAACGCCGATGGGCTTTATGCTGCTGTTCAGTACAGCTTGCCGTACCTTCACGAGTCTACTTATGGCGGGAGAATAGTGGTGGTTTGTCCGCCTATTTATTCACGCTTCTTCCGGGGCAAGACGGCGTACGCGATGGGTAAAGTAGGCATGAGCGTGCTCGTCAAGGGTTTAGCGATGGATTTCGAGCGGGAGGGCGTGGTTTCCCCCAAGACGGCCACAGGGGAGGGGGATGGAGTGGTGACGAGAAAGAGGGGGATGGCGGTGAGTGGGATTTGGCCGGCTGTGGCTATTGAGAGCGCTGCTACTGCTGCCAGGCAGAGGGAACAGGAGAATCCGGAGGAGTTGAGGAGGGATTTGAGAAGGGCGACGATTTTTGCGGATGCGATACTGGGGATTTTGGATAGCCGCGCGGAAAAGGTGAATGGGGAGTTGCTGCTTGATGAGGATTTTCTGAGGGAACAGTGTGGGGTGACGGATTTTGAAAAGTATAGTGTTGTGCAGGGCAGCAGGCCGAGACGGATCATGCCGAGGGTGTTGCCGGATTTGACGGTGGAGGAACAGGATGATGAGGGGGTTAGGTATGATAGTACGAAGGAGAGGAGGAAGGGTGCGAAGCTTTAGGTTTGGGGGTTGCTGGAAGGGAGTAGTGTGATTATGTGGGTGGTTGAATGTTTGGGATGTGATGTTTCGGTACGATTTTCCTTAAGTAGAGACATAATATAAAAAATATATCACGACCTCCGATCACATTCCCGCCTCCACCGATCACGAATTTACATACGACCATAGGCACTGGGCAAAAACTCGGGATCCCGTCCGCTCTCCCCTAGATAAGCCAGTGACCGCCAGGCTAGTAATCGGATCGGTGACGACCGGTGAATAACCTGGTGTTGTATATCTCTTTCCTTTTTGATCTTTGTTCCTTCCGCTTTGTTGTTTTGGGCCACTCAGGGAAAGAACGTCGCATGTCAAAGTGGGAAACTGCGGGTCAGCACCTTCTCACCTCCGCCTCTCCGCGGAGCTCATTAGTCCGGATTCTGGAAACGTCGTTAAAGACGAGAATGTGCGCGATGCTGACGAAAGAAATCAGTTCCTTGATATCTGCGGACGTGACCATTGACAGAGCGAAGTATCGTAGACTGTGGCAACGGGAGGTAAAGTGGACTCATTCAATGCAAGGCAATGCCAGGCAATGTTAATCAGTAATGAATGCATGACAGAAGCAGGCAGGCGCGTATGCATCTAGAACCAGTGCACACTTGCCCCTGCGCATGTGCTTCGCCCCTTGCCTTATGCTTCATGATGTATGCCGTTTTGAGCCTCTTTTTGCTGCGCCCCAGAAGGTTCGATGTCGACAGCTGTCTCAAGGGTAGTGCTGGCTGCATCAGTGACATGGACATTAGGCACGTACGTAGGGATCAAGTCCCGTGAGGATGATAGATCGGCGAGAATGCTCACGTCGCGGGAAGGCTCGATTTATTCATCAGACTGCCACCTCTCATCTTTATCAAAAAGCAGAAAGCAAGACAAAACCAAGGTAGATATGTAAAGTGGGTATATTCACCAAAACTATCTTTCCAATCCATCGCCGATTTTGTATGCTTGTATCTGCGTGTGCATCACCCCTTTTTCCCTTCTCTAACCAACCCACCATCCATCTATATGTTCATGTTCCGCTCGCCATCCATCCAATCATGCGGCCGAGTAGTTGGTATCGTATGCAGAGAATGAACAAGATAAAAAAAAAATTAAACCAAAGTAAAAAGCTCGTAAAACGCGTTGCGTCATGCATGGAATCATCCCATCCATCTATCCAAAACCCAAGTGGTATATCCAAATGCAAAATAATGTGCAACGACGTCAGGCGTGTGACCGGTCGACCGTTTCAGGGAAAAGTGAGTGCAAGAAGCCAAGATCAGAAGTGAAGTGAGGCTGAGAGGTAGATGAGGTGAGATGATAGGAAGAAGTAAGAAAGTGGTTAACGTGACCAACAAAGTCAGCCACTCTTCAACCCCTTTTCATAACTCAAACCCTCTTCTCACCCTTCTCCTCCTCCATCTCCGTCGTGTTCCCCGACCCGTTCACCGTCCTCTCATCATCGCTCATGACCGAAATCGCAGGGATGTTGGCATAAACCTCCTTCGTCTCCAACACCTCCTCGTTCTCCTCCGCGACACCGGCAGGTACAGCAACCTGCGGCTGCTGCTGCTGTGCAGCAGCTCCGCTCCTGCCCTCCTGCTGCTCCTCTCTCGCCTTGGCAGCCGCCATCATCTTCGCGAGCGCCTGCGCCGCCTCAGCAGCATACTTGCACTTCATCCTGACCAAGTGGCCGTACTTCCAGAAGAAGAAGGGGAACGGCACGCAAGCGAGCGCCAAAAAGGCAGGGATGGTGGAGGCCCAGTGGATGCCGAGGTCGGCATACATGTAAGTGGTGAAGAGCGGGAAGGCGGCGCCGAAGAGCGAGCGGAGGACCGAGTTGGCGGCCAGCACGGAGGCGGCGAAGATGGTGTACGAGTCGATCAGGTAGCCCATTAGACTGAGGAAGACCATGACCAGGCCGCCGGCGAAGAAGCCGGACGCGATGATGGGCACGATCCAGTGGACTTCGGGACCGTTGGTCCACGCGAACCAGAAGAGGCCGACGGGGAGGAGGATGGAGCCGACGATGGCGAGGGGCAAGCGGGCCTCGGGGGGCGCCATGCCGCCGTGCTTGTCGGCGACGCGCGCGTAGCGCTTGTTGTCGAACATGGAGTAGCCGACCGAGAGCATCATGCCGACGGCGACACCGACGAAGGCGAGGCCGCCGATGCCAGGGCTCCAGCCGCGGATCTGCTGGAAGACAATGGGGAAGGCGGCGAACATGAGGTAGAGGGTGCCGTAGACGATGGCCATGTAGAGCGAGGTGAGTAGGACGATGGGCTCGGTGAAGAGCAAGATCCAGGGGCGAAGGAGCGAGATCTTGATTTGTTGTCCGAAGCTTTGGTGGCGAGTCTGCAGGTCGAGGCGGGAGACGTAGAGCTTGCCGGTCTCCTTGGTAAGGTTCTTGGCACGGCGACGGAGAATGACGGGGGCGTAGGTCTCGGGGACAGTGAGGGAGCAGGCGATCCAGAGGACGCCGGTAAAGATGGCCATAACACCTTCAACCCAGCGCCAGCCCTCGGCTTGTCCCAAAAACCCACCGACAATGGGGCCGATGGAGGGACCCAAGAAGGGAGCCATGGCGAAGACACCGGAAGCAATACCACGCTCTGTTGAGAGTTAGTATGATAAGCGATATAGAAGGGAGGAGGCAGACATACCCTTGGCAGTAAACATGTCAGCAATAACACCACCCGAGTTGGTCAAGGGCGAGGCACCAAAGGTACCGCCGAAGAATCGGAGGATGATGAGGGTCTCGATGTTCTGGGCACCAGCAGCGCCGGCGTTGAATGCTGTCAAGGCCATGTAGGTGAGGAAGAAGAGAATCTGGCGACCGTAGAACTCGCTGAGAGGCGCCCATAGTACCGGTCCGACGGCGAAACCAAGGACGAAAAGTGAAACACCCAAGATGGCGACCTCTGTGCTGACCCCGAACCCAATGATGATCTCCCTGATGCCTCCAGAAAACGCGGTACTGACAAAGGCTACGGCCAAGGTGGCGACGGCCTGTAGGATGGTGATGGTCCATTTCTTCCAGTTGGGATATTGCATGGCGTTGTGTCCGTCGACGGGTAGGAAGTCGACGATGTAGGGCTTCTCGTGTGTGCCCTCGCCCTCATACTGGTGGTTGCGGACGGCATCGGTGACGCCGCCAGGGTTGAGTAGGAGGTACCAGTGAGAGACTCTGCTGACTTGGGTGTTTTGACATTCGATGTCCATTGCTGTCGCGGTCGAGGACCCGGACGACTGTGGTGTGCCGGCAGCCATGATGACTGATGGTTAGGCCGGTATTAGGGAGTATGTTCGAATAGGTAGACGCTAATACAACAACGATAAAGAGGGTATAATGTGTACTCGAAGTGATCGACTGCCAAAAAAGGCAAAGTGAACGAGATGGGTTAGAGCCTCAGTAACGAACGGGCCATGCATGTGTTGATCAACGCTTTGATTATATGACTTCTCCCTTCTTGGGCAAGACGAGCCGGGGACACAGCCTTATATTTATTCGAGACAGCAACAAGCAGGCATAAAAGCCACCCCGGTACTGGATGGTCCCGATGTGCGTCAACTCCACCTTGTGGCTCCTCGTGGGCCTGGTTCGTGAATCTCATCCGAACAGGGTACGGAGAGTTGCGTGTAAGGCTCCATCATTGCCGGTACCAGATCCACGAAACGATCACCGGTAAACAGCCATAGCCCTGTATTTGTCAGTAACCAGGGGGCGGATGCCGTATGGATGGACCCATAGTCGGGCCCAAAACCCGCCGGTACCTCGGATCTGGCGATATCTGATTAGCAACCGAGCGGTGACACCTCGTAGTAACTTTGTGAATACCGAGCAAGATGGACACCATGACGAGAAAGGGATGGTATGTATCGGTAACAGCGGGCGGAGCAAAGTGACAGCCCAGAGCTGAATGGAAGTGCAGAGTGAAGACGACGGGACCAGCCAAGCCAAGGGTTCGAGGGATCGGCGCCGAGAGAGGCTCTTCGCCGTCCAGTTCGTCCTCTTTGGTGTGGCACGTCATTCCCTGCGAAATTCCCAGGTCGTGCGGTGCAGTCACTGCGGTGGGGGCAGTACGGCCACGGGTGAATAGCCAAGCTCCGTGATCCGTGAAGGAGTCTAGGTAGTGTAGAGTAGAGTCCAAGGTGTCCCGGCCTCATCCAGATACCTAGTATCCTAGAACAACACTTTATGCCCCCCTTGTGTTCTAGAAGGCCATATGACTTCCAACATGCCGTCTAATAGGCCGGAGCAAAGCGGATATCAAAGTCGTGGTACTTGGGACCTGAGGATGGGGGTTTGAGGAGGAGACACAACGGAATGAACGACGGGCGGAAAACCCGCGTACGAGTCGCGAACTCCCATGAGACCCCAGACAGGTATGAGCTGGTCCCTCACGGCCGTCCTGCTGTGCGACTGGGAACATCTTGATTGGGTTGCCATGTCGACGGTTTGAGAAAGTGGCCTGACAAGGCTGCCGGGTGTCGCACGGTCGCACCAATGACGAGAACAAGAGGAAAGGGAATAGGCCGGAAGAGGCAGTGTTCATTGCGCTGTTGGTGTTGTGCATCTGGACGGCATTTGCTGACGTTATCGCACGGACCCGATCAACACCAACAACACTCAATGCTCAAGAGGGTCGAGAGGGTGTATCGGGTCTTTCATTATCGCTGACGAGGGGATCGAGGGGCATCTCATGTTGTTGCTGTTGGTGATGGATGATGGGAATGGGGCTGGGCGGGCGGAGAAGTGGACTTTCACTTCTCGTTCTCGGCCGAAAGGCAGCCTTCGATATCGAGGTTGACCGGTTCGATGTTTGATGTTGACGATGAGTTGGAAGTTGCAAGATTGAAGACGTTGCCGCATTTGCCAGCCATCCGAAATGGCGGAAGCTTGGTCTGTCAGCGTATCGCATCATTGCAACTGCCCTACAGCACGCTACAGCGCCTTACAGCGCCCTACGGCGGCTCCTTCAGTGGCCGGGCCACGTCCGTTGTGCTTATCTTATCTAGCGCATACATTGGATAAAATCCGATCCGGGACTTGGCAAGCACCGACATGCCGACTTTGGCCCCACCACGATCGGAGTTTTCGCGGTGCGCGGCGGGGCTTTTTGATCGCAAATTCACATACCAATTCGGCAACGCTTATCCGGAAGATATAAACTCATGTACCTTTTCGCGCCCAGGCAAAAACCCCAAGTCCCAAATACTTTTCGCCCTTTTTTCTTCCAACCGCTGCATGAACCTCACCACAACCCGATATATAACTAACCCGAGCAAAAAGCCCCCTTTTGGGCGCGCTGAATTTACTGGCGCAATCAGTTTTTCGATGTAGTGAATTTTCGTAAAGCTGTGATGAAAACATTGAATGAAAGTGACTTTGGGATGGGCGTAGGACTTGGCGCCAAGACGTACAGCTTGGCCACCAAAGGTAGAGAAGGTACATGAGTTTATATCTTCCGGATACTCGATACCGCAAATTCACAATTCTTCAGGTCTTGGCCAGAGCCTCAACCGTCATTCGTTGAGATGGCAGATCATGAAAGATCTCGAGAGATTTTGAAATGAAAAGTTCCCACTTGACCTCCCCGAAAACTCACCAAAAACCCACGAGACTGGTCCACCGCCAAATTTATGCTTACTTGTACCGCAGGATGGATCCAGACGGGCGGCGCCCAGAATTCGCTTGAAATCTTCAACGAGCCGAGGCTCAGCGGCTGGTCCATGACTCGCTGTTAACCGGACAAATTCAAAATCGACGGCCAATTCTCCGGGATCGGTGACAAGTTCGCTTGACAGTTGACACGGTGCGGTGAGATCACCATGGTGGTTGATGGCAATGGCAATGGCAAATGTCAATCCGGGATGCCTCCGGATCTTCGATACTTCGATACCACAGCCTCGGGTCGCCGTTGGATCTTTTCGAAAGATCCGGTCAGCAACGGATCATTCATCTGGCGATTGTGCATGGATATAAACAGGAATACGACGAGCGGGTTTCAAGGACCGACGCATCCCGGACTTAAAAGATTATCATCAGCCCACTGGGCATTATCAGTATCATCAGTGCTTACCCGCGATATCCGATATCCGACACCAGATCGTGTCAACTGAGATGACATCAGCACCACCATCATACTGGTATCGGTGTCTGATTGTAACTTCGGCGTTATGAACGAATTGACAACCCAATTGGATTGATCCCATGGGGTTTAAGTGAAGAGATGCGACTACGTATTCAAAGGATCGTTTTACGAGCTTTGAATAGCTTCTTATGTGAATGGCAAGAGCATCTGGTCTGCAGAGTCCTGGTCCAAAACATTGTTGACTAGAGACGGCGGTTGACGGATTTGCTCCGGATATGTCCCTCAAACTACGTAGGGACTTCAATGATCGCGCGTTAGACTACGGAGAAATCATCACTGAAGTGACGAAGGGATACAGTACTGGCGTTCGTCAACCAAACGGACTTTCTTCACACTTCTCCAAACAAATTTGATACTTTTGGTCGTCAAAGGCTTCAGGTTCCGTGCCCATTCTATTCCCTCTTCAAGTCTAATCATCAAAACCACCCCATTCACCGTCATCCTCCTCACTGTCCTCCTCCTCGCTCTCACTTCCACTCTCACCCTCACTCTCACCACTCACTCCCTCCTCCTCTTTTTGTCCCTTCCCCCCTTTAACAACCTTCCACCTCTTCCCGTCCTTCAAAACCGGCAACCCCTCCTCATCCCTCACAATCTTCCCCTTCCCATCCCTCTGATACGGCTCTTCGTCATCCCCCTCCTCTTGCCCCTCAACCCGATACTCCACCGAACTCTCATCCTCTCCCTGCAACTCTTTCAAATCCACCGCCTTCTTCCCCGTGCTCTTCAACGTAGGTATACCATTCTCATCTCTGACAATCCGTCCCTGCTCATCCCTTACAAAGGGCCCTTCCGGATCTTCTTCTTCTTCTCTCTCTTCACCCTCTTGCTGCCCAGCACCGCCGGTGTACACCGGGTCGTCGATAGAACCATCTCTTACGAAACCAGCCACAAAGAACCCCATAACCCCCCGTCCATCATCCCGATAATAAGCTCTAATAACCGCATCCCTCACCTCCTCCCTCTCCTTCTCCCCCCATCTTTCCATTTCCTTCCCCCCCTCCGTAGTAACACCCTCCAGATCCATCGCCTCCCGCTCCCCCCGAACATCCCACCTCCTCATCCCCTCCACCTGCTCCTCCCTCTTCAACACCCTCCACCCTCTCCTTTTCGCAACGTCCGACGCAAGCGCGCGGAGAACCACGTGCTCGTTCTCCCCCGCGTGGATCGAGCAAGTGCTGTAAGTGATCCGCTTGGCAGCAGGAAAAAACATGGCGTGTTGCAGCAGGGTAAGCTGGAAGGAGGCGAGCGAAGCGATGCGGGCTTCGAGGTCGGCTTGGGAGGAGATGGGGATGGCGACGCCGTCGTCGTCTATTAGGACTTTGGTTGGGGGTTGGTTGGTCTCCTTTTCCGCTGTAGTTGGGGGCGTTTTGCGCTTGTTGTTGTTGGGTTTTCCTTTCTGGTTCTTGGTGGAGGCAGGACCGGAAGGGGTAGAGGAGGAAGGGGCGGAGGGAAGGTGAAGAGTAGGAGCATCATCCCGCCCCACAATCCCCGACCCAGAGCATGAAGGATCAAGAAGTAAGGCGCCGACGTTTCGGTACTTGGCATCCAAAGGGTTGACCTTGAGAAAGTCCTTGCCGGCGTTGACGACGGTGAAGAAATCGGAGCCGGCGGTTTTGACCATTTTTTGGAGGGTTTTGGCGCGGTGGGGGTCTTTTTCGAAGGCGTAAATAGTCGTCGTTGGTGTAGTCGTCCCCTTCTTCTTCCCCTTCTTAGAGGAACCATCAAAAACCACCGCCTTATTATCCTCCACCCTTGATGCCACAATCGCCGCCAAATGCGTCGTCTTATTCCCCGGCGCCGCGCAAGTATCCATCACATCTCCATCCCTCTCCGGCCTGGGGTCAAGCAAATAAGCAGGAAAACACGACGCCTTATCCTGCAATATGATCTTGCCCGCTTTGTAGGCCTCCGTCTTCGTGAAATCCGCTACCCCGGGACAGGCAGCAATGAGGTTGGGGATGTGTCCATCGATGTGAATCACCTTCTTCCCCCGCTTTCCCTGGCCTTGTTGAGAATCAAAAGCATCGGCAGCCCGAATCACCTCCGCCACAGTCTCAACAACCTCCCACCCTTTAAACGTCGTAGCCAACTGCTCCTCCACCGTCGACTTGAGCGTATTCACCCTAATCCACCTCGGATGCACCGGACATCCGCCGCGGGCTTCAATCTCGACTTGCGTCCTCAGCGCGTCCAGCGTAGCACATCTGCGCCGTATGCGAGCGCGGACGAACTCCGAGTTGAGCCGGGCTTTGTGCCGCTCGATAGAGACCCTCAAGCCGTGAGTGGCTGGGAGGGCGATGCCGGATTTGGAGAGTAACAAATCGTGCGTGAGAAGGAGGGCGAGAGCGGGTGTGAGTTTTCGCTCGTGCTTGAGCAGGTCCGAGGCCTCGACGACTTCTTTCAGGATGGCGGACCATTTGCTGGTCTCCAAGGCCAAAGCGTAGACTTGGGCCGGAGGCGACTTGAGGGATTTGTCTTTGAAGATGCGGGATTTGAGACTGCCGCCATGGGTGGCGGTGGGACCAGCGGCCGTGAGGATGGCGGCTGTCTCGTGGTAGAGAGACATGGTGGATTGGTGCCTCTGGTGGTGGTTTCTCAGTTGGTGTTGGGATTTGTTTGCTGACTTCCTATATGTCGAAGCTAGTAAAGTATGAATGATGTTTCGGAAAACGAGATGATCTCTCAGTCCCGAGTCTCAAAACGCCGTTGTGAGATTTGAAGATGTCGTCAAGTTCATCTGAAGTTTCGAGTGTAGTGTAGCGATTAAACTTTTTTATGCAGACGTTCACAAAAATGTCACTTGTGCTGTGCTTGTGCAGTGTCTCCACCCTCTAAGCGCAAAACTTTCCCCCACGGTTCCTCTTTTTCAGCACAGACCCTCTGTTTTCTCCCCTGTAACTTGACCCCTGAAGGTGAGCCAACAGGCCGGTACAACACCACCACAACGAACGACCCCCGCCTCGTTCGTTCCTTGCTTTGGATCATCACGAACCCTGAATGGTTGTTTGACAAGCACAACAGTTTCTATTCTTGATTCATGGAAAAAGCTTGAGTCCTCTTAAGGTCCGTCTTGTGAGATTCAATAAGATCCAGATACCTTGTATGTAACGTACCACGTACCACGTACCCCGTACTAGTACCACACGACCCTCATAACCAACGCAAACAATGTTCTTGTCCCAGCTAAACACTTCACACAAGCATACATATCACGAAAGTTACTGTAGTCCAAAGCATGTGTGAGTGTGTGCATATGTGTGATCTCTCAAATGGGTCCTCTTCACAAGAAGAAGAGGCCGCTAATCAATTTCCTTAAAGAGGAGTCCTAAAACTCAAAGCTAAAATCTGTGTTGTTGGGTATCAAGAATCCCAACCAAGCGAGGGTAAAGAAGTGAAGTATGTAACATGTACAAAAGCCGAAAGAAAAACAAAAAAGGTATCTTTTGCGAAGTGGAAAAAAAATGTTGCGCCCTTCTCTTTCTACACCATCCATGGGCGCTTGCTCCTCTTTTCGAAAAGATGTGGTCATTTCATATCGTCATCAAAATGGTTTGCAGACCCTGAGCCCTGTATCCCAAGTTTGTTTTGGTGTGTGCGGAAAGGCAAGTTGCTTTCCTGGTAACTCATACCGAATGCGCCCCTTTCTTTTTCCCTTTCTAGATAATCCCTATCCATGGAGGTTCTGCATGGAAACCTCCGCTCAGTGTAAATGTGAAGAAGAAATGAAACCGAAAATTTTCTGTCTTATGCCAAAAAGACATTTTACCTGCGGAACCTTCCAGCAGGAGTGCGGCGGTGGTGCATGTAGTGGTTGTGAACATGGCGACGGTGGTGGCTCTCCTCGTGAACATCACGGGCCGAGACCTTGCCGCTCTTGGTGTAGACGGACAAGGCCCAGTCGCCGCCGCACTTGTCGGCGTCGTCGCCCTCGCAAGCCATGCTGCACTTGGATTCATCCAACTTCTCGACCTTGGAGAGCTCATTGCCGCAGTAGCATTCGCCGCCATACTCGGTACCGGCAACGCTGAAGCCCTTGGAGCTGCAGTGAGCAACACAGGCCGTGTTGTTGACACGTCCAAGGTTGGCGCGGATCACTCCGCTGAGAACACGGTCCGAGGCGTCCTTGTAGCAGCCGGCATACTTGAAATCGCCAACGGCCTTGCCGTCAGTGGCAGCATCAGTAGGCTTAGCACCAACAGCAGAGATGTAGACGGTCGTGGTTGACTGGACAGTGGTCGTCTGGACGACAGTAGTGGTCTGAGCCTGGCTAGTGACGGGCTGCTTGATGACATTGGTGACAGCGGGCGCAGAAGAGTCGACATCCACGGCCAGGTTGTTGTTGCTGCTGCTTCCACCGGTACCGTACTTCCAGCCCTTGATGGGGTTGTTGCCGGGAAGCTTGTCCAGCTTGCCGTCAATCTTCTCCTCGATAGGGCACTCAATCTTGCACGACTTGCTCTCATCGTTGACGCCGCCAATCAGGCCAGGGCAGGTGTGAATGCCAGCATGGCCAGCGTCGCAGTTGTCAATGATCTGCTGCAGGGCCTTCTCATCCCAACCGGAAACAAAGTCACCGTGGACAGAGAAGCCAGTGGCATCACCGTTGGCAAAGACGAAGGGGCTCTCCTTGCCAACAAGGTCCTTGAAGCGATCGACCAATCCGTGAGTGTTCCAGTAGGTCTCAAAGAAGATGTGAGGGGTGTGAATCCATCCCTTGGGGCAGTCCTGCTTGCCGTCGCCCGCATCGCTGGGGAAGGCCATGTTATTCTTGTAGTCGTCAAGACCAGCCTTGGGGTTGTAGCACGACGGGAAGTGAACATCGGTTCTCATGGGCGAGGCATACGCATCGCAGTCCTCGAAGGGGAATCCCCAGCCTTCGCCATCTTGGTTGGTCTTGATGCCAGCCATGGAACCATCAGAGCCCTTGGGCCAGCTTGGTGGGTTGAAGTTGGCACGGGGGCAGGTGATGGTAGCGGCAGTGATAGGCCCCTTGGAAGGGTCCCTGTTTTGGCCCTTGCCGTAAGCAGCACCCGGAGGAGGAGTCCTCAACATGGCATCACCGCTCACCATCTTCAAACCCAGAGGGAAAGCCTTGATCTCATCGTTGGTCGGCTCGAAGCTGCTTCCTGTTAGTATCGAAGCGACCTATATAGGACAATATGAAGGAATACTCACAAGTAGTATACGTTCATGTAGTAGAAAGGAACCTGCTCGAGCTTGCCATCCTTGGGGTCCTTGAAGTAGAGAGTCGGGAACCAGTAGTTGCTCATGTCGGCCTTGGGCAGGGCCGTCGTGCATTCAGACTTTCTGAGGTGCTCTCCGGTAACATTAAGACCGAAGTTGCTGGCTCCCATGATGGTGTGAACGTGAGCGGAAGCGGTACCGGGGGAGATAATCGGGTCGGCACGACAAGTGGTAAGGGGACCATTTCCGTAGTGACGCAAGACGGCAAAGGTGCGGACATTGTAATCCTTTGCGGCAACCGAGGCAACGAGAGCCGCAAGGGCAGCAGTAGTGAAGATCATCTTGAAATCGTTTGTCGTTCTCGTAAAGTGGTATGTGTCGAAGAAGTGGTAAAGGTGAAGTCTCGTCTATCTGTCTCTAGGACCGACCGTCTTGACTCGAAGTTGATATTGGCTCAGTGGAATCGTGAGTGCTAAGACCGGAGCACCGAGAGTAATCGATATCGTTATCAGGTGATGTTCTCGATGTCGTGCTTGAACAATGCCAGTTGTTGTATCCAGCTCAGCGGATAAAGCACACAAAGGGCCAAGAAGAAGGGGCTTGTGGTTGAAGAAAGGATAGGACGCGCTAAGCAGGCTCAGCAGCTTGTGGTCAAAGGAAGGTGAGGGAGAACGGGCAAGGAAGGGAACGACAAAGCCCACGATAGTCGAGGATGAGTAAGGGGAAGACCAGATGAGAGGGGGAGGAGGGGGAGGGCATCGTGGGCTTATTATAAGACGGCCCATTGACTGTGCCTGAATAGGACATGGGGTGTGGTATCGAAATCCACCCACACATCGGAACAGGATGCGGGCTGGGCGCAAAGAGGTGGAAGTGAAGGGGAGGAGAGGCAAACAGCTGGGATTTGCCGGCGCAGGGCTGGGCGGACAGTGGTGGGTGTGTTTACCACACAGTACTATGCCAGTGACTTTTTGACTTTCAGACTTTTTCATGTCAACATCCAGATTGGTTATCCATGTGTTGTATCTCCGCCTCCGATGAGAGGTTTGACTTTTTCATCACCTTGTCACGGCGTCGGCTCTCATCACCTGTTTGACACCCCGCAGGCAGCTTGGCCAACCGAGATTTTCAGGTACTGATGAAGGTCTCGACTGAAGTCATGATGCACGCCCAGCCATGTGCTGACTGCTGGTGTTGATCACTCGTGGCCGGAAACAGGAACAAATGTTCCATTCCACACCTTCGTCGCTTCTTCTGGACCCGCCTGAACTTCTGAAGCCCACCTGAACAGCCCCTGGGCCCCCACCTGCCGCGCCGTGATGGGCCTGGCGGGGTCTGGTCCAGCGATTGGAATGGGTCGAAATCGGCCATGACCCCTCCCATTAACGCGATGGAATGGCTGCCGAGGACATGGAATCGCCATAGTGAGCGTATCGCGGTTAGTTCATGGTCAAGCGCAGCTGGGCAAGTGTCAAATATCAGCTTGACACAAGACTAGTGTCGGGGCTTTCTTTGTGACTGAGAAACAGATGGAATGAAAGGAAACATGGCGGCGTCATCATGGGCTGGCCGGCGGTTCAGTTGGGCAGTAAAACAAGAAACAACAGGCGGGCTGAGACGGGTTGACGGCGACGGACAATATTTTCTCTCCCATGTCACGTCCACCTCACAATCAGCAGTCAAGCCTGGAAGATGAGTTGGGACCTGAGTTGGGACTCAAACTGAGAAGGTGCAAATGCACGCAATTCAGGCGGAGAGGCTTGGGACAGACAGAAGGGGGGACAAGCCAAGGTCGTACCTGCATCTTGCAGCCGCCACTAGACATTGATTGGGCGGTTGGTGGACATTTCCCCTGGATTGCGACGACTTGGTTGCAACCTGCGGGTATTCGGACACCATCCATCATGAAAAGGGTGTGTTGGCACGATTGGGAGAGGAGAAGAGAGGGAGAGGGAGGTCGTGGGAGGTTGTCCTCGGCTGGAGTGGACGGTCGTTCAGGCGGCCTGTGAAGTCATTGGAAGTGATGAATACGGGCAGTCAAAGCAGTTTCTAGCGAGAAAGCATTTGCTCAGAAGATCCAATCATGTTCGCCACCCCGCTCCGTACCAAGTCCCGCCAAGTGGTCTTTGCTTTCTCGGCCTCTTTTGCCCAGGGAGGGAAAAGCTCCTCGTCAAAGTTTTCACTGTGCAGCTGCATGGAAAATTTCTGGTGTTCTAGCGAGCGTGGTCCAGTCTCTGGCTCGCTGCGGTGTTCAGTCCGTCTGCCGTACCAATATCCAGATATTAACGGTTTGCGCGAGTGCAACAGCGGACGGCGCAGTCATCGGCCCCGTCAAGGTAGAGAGGTTCCAGAAGCAAAAGGAGGGGAAAACGGGCCGTTGGTGTGAAGAGTTTGTAAATCGAGGCCCGGAATACCCATCTCGTGGCTGATGGCTGACGTGAGGATAGGTGTTATTTTTTCACCTCTTGCAGCTATCTTGGGCCACCTGGTTGGATGGTTCCTGGATTTGTGGGTAAAACCGAGGGGATAAATCGATTAAAGCTGCTGATATCGTCATGGAGCAAAACTCCCGAAGCCTTGTTTTGCCCGCCAACAACCTGGGCACGGCGTGTTGAGGTTGCTTCCGCGCAACGGACTGCAGATCTTAGCACTAGGTAGCTTCAGAGGTTGTATTGTTTCTCCAAATACCGAGACCATTTTCCTCATGATACAGGTAACCCGACTTTGTGATTGTTCATCGCTTCCCCAAACAGTTCATCTCAACTTTTGATAGAGGAATTGCGCCCCAGGGGTAAAAAGGGCTGGACGAATCTGACAAGACGGGTTCGTTCCTGGGCGGAATTGGCCGGATCGCCCTCCAATCCCGTCCAGTCGGAGCCGCGAAAAGAGGGGTGCAAAGTTTGAAACGCGCTAACGCAGCTGAATGACACGGGCCACCACTCGCTAGGCATTCAGGTTCTGAGGTGGGGCTACTCGTCAGGGCTACAAAATCGCCGTCTGACTACCTTAGTGGCTCGCCCACTAGTCAGACGGCGATTTTGTAGCCCTGACGAGTATGGGGGGTTTGTGCCAAGATTGAACTGCTGAACACTTTTTGAGAAACAGTCTGCTCGTCCTTTCCTTCATCGTTGATGATGACCTCCTTCCTGGCGTTTACAGCGATACACTGCATCGGGAAAGTAGTCGTTCGCAACGGCAAGATGCATCATGTGTGTTGGATAAACTCCCGAATCTCAGAGTCAACTGCACATACAGTCTGAATGAATGATGTCTTTTGTCGTTTGGCGACGTTGACCACTGCAAGAAGGACAGCAGCCCCGGGCACACCCTCCGCTGTGGTCGGCGGGCGTTGACGGAAACGAACTTGCATCTATTTGTTTCAACCAACGCCAAACCTGCAATGGGGGCCAAAGCTCCCCGCCGGCACGAAAACACCATGGCCTCCTGGTGACAGTGACATCGTGGGCTTCAATTATTTCACCATGTCTTTGAACCCGGTCGATGATCCTTTTTTTCCAGTTCTCTCCCCAAGCGCTTCTTGAGACGATGCGCGCGCTTGTTGACGCCGTCTCAACTTCCTCCACAGCATACCCGCTAGCCACGCGCTACACTACGCTAAACCGCCCTTGACAGCTTTCTTGGCACGGGCTCGACTGGACGACAATCAACTTCCAAACTCAAAACCACTTTTAGACATCACAACTCCTATTTTCGTCATTTCACTGTCATCACCTGATGGTTTCCAACGGGAAAACGAACGCCTCCATGCGTGGATATACCCATCCGTATGCTTGCTTACCCTTCTTGGACAACAGATCGACACTATTCCCCCACCACTACCACCACCACCACCTCCGAGTCCGACGACATACACTATCATACATAAGCACACAAATGCCCAGACAGAGGCTGGCTGGCTGGTTTCAGACCTCGCAAACTCTTCATCGGACGGCAAGTGCAACTGCTTGTTTCCTCCTCGATTGGGCACCCTACCCGAGTTTCCCCTCCCTCATCGGAGCCGCGGTCCTCCTCCGCCCGTTCCGACCACCCATCAACTTCCTCTCTATCCGCTGCCGAGTCTGGAACGGACAGTGGCGGTGTTGACTGTTGGATATCCGGAAGGTATAGGAGGGCTTATGCGACAAGTTCACGTCCGATACGCGGCCACCGGCAGGACAAACTCAATCCTGCTTCGTCAGCTATCGGATATCTCTTGTCATCCTCTTCAATTCGCCCCATCAAGATTCCTCATTTCTATTTGCCTTTTTGAGTTGTGATCCTCTCAAGGCGGAAGCACTATCTGCCTTTACCAAGGAAAAGCGAAGCCATCACCACCCTATCAGCTCCTGATGACGTGGTCTGGGCGAGGAGCCCCCGCTGCAATACTGCAATATCCAAGTTCAAATGCCTTTTCCGGCGCTGTCTCCCGTCCGGTGAGGCATCAGGAACTGCAAAATCCAACACGGCCGGCAGCTTCAATATTGATGATCAACATGCCATTGACGCAGTGATCAAAGGCCTGGACCCGAATCACGGGTTGTTGGTAAGGCCGGTCTGCCTCTTGCCTTATCTGTCTACCTATGGTTGATACCATGCGGCAGTGGTCACCAGCTGTATCTCGCAGAAAAACCCGTGACGTGGCTCTGAATCTTCTCGAGGTTATTCGTTCCTTGCTGGGCCATCCCGCTTCTCTGCCGTCTTACTTGCATCTCCCCCGCTCCCTCGATTCAGGCACACATACAACCCAACAAGGCACAATCAGGGGCATTTCCTTTTGAGGTCGAATCCAGGAAGATCCCGCCCCATTGATCACAACAAGTGGTGGCAGAAGTATCTCTCGCTCTGCCCTATTGGGTAAACTTCCTGCTGTTGGGATTCAAGTGAACCAGACAACCTCACTGCGGCTGAAGTTGGTTGAAAAAAAAAATTTACCCATCAAGTCAAACACGCCAACTTCAGCTCCAGAAAAAATCAGATCAAGTGATTGACACCAACAGTCAAATGACAAAATTTGGCGCCATGGCAGTCAGATAAACGCCATGTCCATGACCTCGGCATGAATTGCTAAACCCAACGACTCGCTAGGTACCTACACAAGAATAATGCCCCGACTGCCCTGTTCTTCCAAGTCTTCGGTAAATATTCCTCCTTGCTTCCCTCCCGTTTCTTGTAAATCACTCCCCTTTCCTACCCATTCCTCGGGCCTCGGGTACCAGGTATGTCAAGCCTATCGCGTAACCTCTCCGGGACAGGTCTTGTGCAACCTGACCCCTTCCCCTTCCTTCGGGCATTGTCACCAAAGGCGGCGGCTCAGTCCGAGACCTTGTCTTTTCTTCCAAGTGCCCTGCCATATCGAATAGTTTTGAAACCTGAAAATATGGGCAAAGAAAGCGGGGATTCTTTAGGTAACACACTTCCCCTGGTGGTTCACAAAAAGTCTTCGGATCTGGACGAGCCAGCGAGCGGCTGGCTGATGGCGCTTGGGGGGCTTGAATATGCAATGTGGCTATCCGTCTGACTTTTGGTGCTAGACGTTCTGTTCCTTGATAGGAGATCTATGAAGATGATATTTGTCTTAGATTCGTCACCTGGCGCCTGCCGAGAAATTTGGTCTAAGAGTTAGAGCGGTAGGCGCCGTGAGACTACTCTATCTTCAGGCACTTCACATTTGACTAACAGGCTTCAACCTGGCACACTTCAGCGGATAATAGATGTCTGTTCGGTTTTCTTACGACGAGGCATAAAATTTCAAATGACCACGCATTTTCATCATAAAGCAATTTTATTCCAACGTTTCACGAGGAGAGAATTGAAACACTGGTGAGTTATCCATTAATAAAGCAAACAAACATGCAAAATGACGTTCAAGACTGCAGTGGCAGAAAGCGATCGAAGACAAATGTGCAAATCTTGAAGAACCAAACAATTGCAACAATAGGAGAATAGGGGAGACAAACACAAACATCTACCTCCCAGAGTCCCAAGAATAGTCCCAAGAATAGTCATGAACCAGACCAGACCGACTTCTTCAACGGCAAGTGCCAAACACCGCCTCCATGTCAATCGCCTCAAGAACAATGTAAGGTATGAACAGTATGATTAACCTTAGCACCTACCTCGCATCTAGCACAGTATCGCAAGAAACCTTCGGATCCTGTCAAGTAAGCAAGGCAGTGTGAAGATCCATTGAAGAGGATTCGGGTCACCGCCTTTATTATAACATTGACTTGGCCACTGATTCTCCAAAGGTGCAAATCATGGGATAAGATCAAGTCTCACATCGTTCATCGTGTAATGACTCTTCAAGTAGGAGGGACCTACGACTACGGACGTAGATAAAGAGAAATGAACGGGTCAGTACTTGTCGAAAGCTCCTACGCCGCGTTCGTACATGGCTGGATAGTTCGTGGTATGCTGGGTTCCGTCTTAGTGAGAAGGAACTGAATGGTCTGGCTTTCTGGACTTAGGGTGTCGCCGCATGGTCCTGGGATCTCAAAGCTCAAACCGCTGCACTCCGACTTCAGTCGGTCTTCGAAGACCACAGGAATAGAGAAAAAAAGAAAATAGGGGACACATAGCAGAAGGAAACACCCACTAGCCATGAAGTTGAATGACCTAGCCCTAAGTACTGGCATAAGGTTGTCAATAGTAATCAACCCTTTCAGCCACAGCAGGGTTATGTACAAACGCTCGAAAAAAGACCCAAAGCCTTTGGAGAGAAAAGAAACAAATCTCCCCTCTTGAAAAAAATTTGACGAGAGGACAAAAAAGGACAAAAGTGGCTGAAAGGGCACTCATGACGGCATGTGGATCTTCCCACTTCGACAAGCGACCGTTCTTTCCCCGATTGTGCCCATTCAGATCATGAAGTGGAAGGAGCAGATACCAAAAAGGAAAGAGACATACAATACCAGGTTATTCACCAATCGTCACCGATCCGACTACTGGCCTGGCGGTCACTGACTTATCTAGGGGAGAGCGGACGGGATCCCGAGTTTTTGGCCCAAGTGCCTATGGTCGTATGTAAATTCGTGGTCGGAGTGGAGGCGGGATGTGGTTGGAAGGTCGTGAGATCTCCTTTATATTCCTTGTGAGGCTTCGTAGTGAACAGTTTATTATCTGATTGCTTGATTTGTAGTATGACTTGATGCTATACTTCAACCACCCATCTCTTTAACTTTTCCGATACCCTACCATATCCTGCCTACCATACCTATGCTACCATATACCATGCTACCGTACCGTACCATACCGTATATCCTATGCTACCTCTAGACAAAGTAAAATGCGGCCATTCCCAATTCTCAACGCTCTCTCTTTCTCCCCTCTCTCCCTTCTGACAGCCAGCTAACCTTTCACTCGCTCCCCATCCTACTCACTCCAAAACCAACCACCGCTCCGCCACCGCCTTCGCCCCCCTCACATCCCCCAACAAAAAGCACATACACCTCACATTATACGCCGCCTCCACCACCAACGTTTCCTCCCACTTACTCCTCCCCTTATCTCCTCCCTCTTCCTCCCCATCTCGCCCACTCATTCCCTTCAGGTTCCTAACCCTCTCCGCCTCCTCCAACACCCGTCTATAAAACCCCCCCGCCAAATTGCCCAATCCAATCAAACTATACGCCCTCCCCATATTAAAGTGCGCCTCCATCTTCTGTCCCACCGTAGCCGTGGGATCTTCCTCGGTACGATTGCGGTAGTACCTGAACAGGAAAGCGAACCCCTGCGTGAGCAAGTATTGGCGGTTGGTGGCTTGTCTTTTCAGGGCGTAGTGCACGTAAGCGAGCCCGATGGAGAGGTTGATTAGCGGGTTGTCCGGGTCCAAGGAGGCGGCGCGCGCAAAGTAGGAGAGGGCGTAGGAGTAGGAGGTTGTTGTGAAGAGGATGTGGCCGTAGATTGTTAGGAGGGCTACGTCGAGGGTTATGTCGCCTTCGGGGGGGTATTGGGGGTTGTTGTTGTTGGATTCGGATTGTTGGGAAGCGGGTGGTGCGGCAAGGTCGCGGGATTGAGGTTTGATGGGTGATTGCTGTGACTTGGAAGGCGATCTTTGTGATGCCGGTGCCGGAGGAAACTCGTCCTGGCCGTTCTGGCGCATAACAAGGGCATCCATCGTCTTGATCTGCCTTAGAATGAACTTTTGCGCGGGGCCAGAGGTGTACCAGCTCACGGGCGTTTGGCAGGTCCGACACATAGCGGCGAACATCCGATACGAGTCGGTACCGGGCAGGTAGTCGCGCATGAAGTAGCGGGCGATGGCCACGCAGGTTTCTTCGTCGCCGGCGTAGACGGCGCACGACGCCCAGGCGACGTGGATGAGGTATGTCGAATCCGTGGCAGTCCAGACTACGGAGTCGCGGGCGGCGTGGCAGACGACGTAGGCCTCGCGATGTTGGTTTTGTCTGACGAGGGCGAAGGCGAGGGAAAGGAAGATGTCGAGCCAGGCGGAGAAGGGGATGCCGCGATGGGCAGAAGGGAACTTGAGGACGCGGGCCTTCGAGGCGGCAGGGATATTATCAGTGCCATCGCCGTTTTCGGGATTGAGTCCTTGACGGAGACGTTCGGCCATGGCTGCCAGCTTCAAGTTCCTAGACGGGACGGCAGCACCACCGCCACCGGTACCACCAAGGCCCAAGTACTTGACGTACTTGTCCCAGGGGTAAAATTCCTTGTAAGAGCGGAAGTCTTCGACGAGGTCCCTGGCGGCACGTGTCCAGTTCTGAATGGCTTCAGGGTCGTCGCTGTGGAAAGCCCGCTCCTGCAGCTCCTGCACAACTTCGTAGTTCTTGGTCGCCTCCTTAGTGCGTTCAAGATCCACCTGTTTGCGCTTCTCCGCGTTGATGAGACGGCGCGGGACATACTTCTTCGGGTTATTTGGGTCTCTCGGCTTGTTAGGATCTCTGGGCTTGCGCGGCTTTCTGGGACCGGTAGCTCTGCGACGCTTTCTCTTGGGGACCAGATTCCCTTCCTGGTCAAGGGTGTACTGGTTGGCCTCGAGGTTCATAGCATCTCTGACCAAAAGGAAAGCTTCTTCGCGACCTTCCGGGTCCGCCACGTGCTCGTACATGTTGGCGAGGCAGACGCGGGCCTCAATGTTGTCCTCATCATCTTCAATGGCGGCAATGAAGCGTTCTTCGGCCGCGAACTTGTCGCCCAAGGCCATGTGACACCGACCGAGACTAACGAGGATGTCGGCATCCATCGAGATATCGCCAGCCTGATCGGCAATCTTCTCGTATAAGTTGAAGTACTGCAACGCCTTCGCCGGAGATTCGTTGTCCAGCAGGGCATTACCAATATCCTTCAAACAATCGGGGAAGTCGTAAAAGTCTTCAACCGCCGTGTCCGCCGTCGGATCCAACGATGTCAGATGCCTCTCCGCCTCGTACATATCTCCCATCTTCATCCTGAAGACGTACAGCCTAGCCCTCAAGTCCACGGGCAGCGCCCGTCCGTACTGCATCGGCGAGAACCGTCCCGGCTCATAATCCTCGCACAACTCCCTCCTCTCCTCATCCTCATCCCACTCCCTATCCTCGCCCGGCCAGCGATCCCAAAACTCCTCCGCCCTCCGGCCCAACTTCCACCTCGCAACCCTCCTCAGCTCCGCCGCGCCTTGCTCCCACTGCTCCAAAATCGTAAAGAACTCGAGATAAATTCTCAAATCACTCCACTCAAACCCACCCTCCATCGCCTCATACACCTCATCACCCTGGCTCCACAAATACTCAATAATATGCCTATACGCCGCCTTGGCCGCCTCCGCATTCTTCCTCGGATCCCTCCCATCCAGTGCCGCCTCCGCGAGGTTTCTTACGGTTCGAATATTCAACGGCTGCACCTTGAGCGCCCGCAAATACTGCGCCAGCGCCAGATGGCTCTGGCCCAGCTGCATCAGCGCATCAGCCTTCCCCGTGCGCGCCTCCACGTTCTGCTTATCCGCCTGCAACGCCTGCGAGTAGCACATAACCGCCCGTTCCAGCGCCAGCTTCCGGCGGGGGTCGGCCTCGTCCATCATGTCGACCCCGTACAGACAGTAGAGCGCCACGTTCATCCAGTGGCGCGCGTCCTTGGGGATCAGCCAGGCGCCCGAGATCAGACACATGGTCGCCGCTTCGCGGTTGCCGAGCTCCTCGTGGATTAGAGAGAGGAGGTTCCAGGCTTGGGGCGTGGCGGGGCGCTGCCGGATGATCTCCTTGACCATGTTGATCGCTTCTTGGTACTCGCGGCGGTCGAAGGCTTTGCGGGCCGCGGCGATGCGGATTTGAATTTCCGGAGGAGGACGCGGAGGCTTGCGGGGGCCGAGTTTTCGACGGGGTCGGGAGGGTTTGGGTGCTGGTGCTGAGGGAGCCATGGTGGTGGTGCTGCTGCCATCGTTGAGGCTGTTGTTGATCTGTTTTGACATCGACTTCGAGACGCCAGGAAGGGTTGGGTAAGCAGCTGAGGGGAGGTCGGCACGGTGTTCTGCTAGCCATGCATCGCGGACGGTTTCGAATTTGTGGATTTCGGCTCGGATTTCTTCGGTATCAGAGTCTAGGAATTCCTCCTCGGGGTCGACATAGCCGTCCTGCATGTGTTCATCTTCGACATCGTAGTCGTCGAGGCCGTCCATTTGATCATCATTTCCGGCCATCAGCTCAGGGTCCAGTGGTATATCGTCATCATACTGGTTGTAGAAATAAGCGGCACTATAAACGCCGGTTCGTCCTTCGCCAGCATCGTGAGCTGGCGAGTGGTCGTCGATATCCATCCTGTCGTCCATTTTGAGCTATAGACCTTCGGCTGACGTGATCTGTTGAGGATTCTTGGCGATGTTTGAGGTGCTGATTTCCCTGGGATGGTCGCAAAGTAGGATGCCGTCCGGTGAGTGAAAAGTGTCCCGTTCACGACAGTCTTTGCGTCCAAAGCGATTATCTCAGTCCGTAGGCTCGAAGGTGTGAATCGCCTCACGCCTCAGATCTGGTTCACCCAGAACGCCTTCCAATTCCCCAATTCCTAGACCGTTGCGACAGACCGATTGCTCAGTTCCCAGAATTTACTGCCTTAGGAAGCCCCATTAGCGACTGCACGTTCGATGGCAGATATTGGCGATATCGATGTGTGAACGAGCGGGTTGGTTGAGTGAAAGATGGAAAATCTTGGCGGGTCTTATGCTCCGTTTTTCCAAGAGATTGAAGGTCGGACAAGGCCTGTGCGGCAAGACGCGGATGTGCAAGCCTTTCCTGGAAGACTGCTTATGATTATGCGTAGAATGTCAATGACTTGCGGTTTGGTCCAGAAACAAGTTGTCGATAGAACAGTAAACCAGGTTGAGATTGATATTTGGAGGTTGATGAGGTTGATGTACATGTGAAGGTGATGCAGTTGTGAAAGACGAATTGGTAAGTCGAAAATTGAGCTCTTGGCCAATCAAAACTGGGCCGTTTCTTTAAGACCCACTTTAATATGGACCATTTCATGCATCACCACAACTATGAAGACACTGAAGCCATCTTGAGCGAAGAATTTCATTTCAGTTTGGAGGAGGTACGAATGGAAATGGTTGAAATTTATTCACTTCATTCACTATACTACAAACAAGTACGCACAACTATCACTTCCCCAACCAAGTTCAACTCTGATCTCCATGTACTTCGGGCTTGGGATCTGGGGTTTCTACTACCGCAAATCCCGCCTTGGAACGACTGCCATCAACCACACTTTGTCTACATGCGTGTGTTGTATTATCTTCACCTGGTTCCTCATGATACTCCTCAGATGCGTTTGCGTGATTGCCTAGACATGTGAAAATGAATGGGAATCATTGCTACCCACCAACTCAACTCTACTCAAAAAAGATCTGCCTCCTGTCCCCATATATAGGTAGCAAAACTATTGCATTGTGAACATTAAATCAGAACGAACGAAAGAAAGAAAAGAAAATCGGTTTGCCAGAGTAGCTCATACCGGCTACATCACCATATATCCCGACCGCGTTCTCGGCAACCTCCAACACTTCTGCCCTACGTAGTTGTTGACAGGCCTTGGTTAAAGTGCCTTGTTGTTGGCGAGTCCAGTGGGCGCCTACCCCAAGTTTGTGGGTGCCTATCCTGGATCTCTATCGCAACAGCTGTCAATACTAGATTTTCCCCTCGTTTTTGGCCTCTGCGCTAGGTTGTTAGCTTTTGATCCACTTGAGTTTATACGGAATTGCAAGACTCACCCTTGACTTGTTCAAAGACCTTGAGCATCTTGCGTCTAGCGCCCAAAGCATTGACACCACGCTCCTCCAGCTGCTTGTCGTCCAGCTCAACCAAGTCCGTCCACTTCATGTCCTTCAAGTTGTCTGTGTACTTGTGCAGACGCAGGCTCCGCAGCCAGCTAGGGATATCCTGCAGGAGAGTAGGGTCGGTAGGATCCTCGGGCGGCTTCGAGCTGCCTCTCCGACCACGCGGAGAGCGGCCGCGATTGATCTCAGAATGATCCGAAAGATAGCCTTCTGTGTGGTGACCGCCCAGGTTAAATTGACCCATCATTGGAACCAGTCCATTGTTGATCAAGCCGGGCGCGCCACCATCATACGCACTGAGGAAGCCATTATTCTGCGGCGAGGTAAACTGCAGCGCGGGGCCGTAGTTGGGCACCGCAATACCGGGTGAGGTGGGGCGTGACCGATGACCGCCAAAGCCGCCAAGACCCTGTTGCAGACCCTGTTGCTGTTGCTGCTGAAGCGCCAAAACATGGTCGTGGCTCAAGACCTGCCCGTGCTCGTTGATCATGACCACATTGGTGCTCGGAATTCCCTGAGGGCCCGGCGAAAGGGGATGCTGAGCGTGATTCTGGCCAGGTGCTCCATCGTTGGAACGAGCACGGCGATAGCGGCGCGCGTCGTCCAAAGCAAAGCGATTGTTTACCGTCGAGAGTGCGGCCAGCTTCATCGCTGTCGCGTTGGCTACCATATCGGCGTTGTTTCCTTGCGTTTGGCCGAAAGTTGGAACCATGGGCGTGTTGACCATCGAGGCCCAGTTACCACTAGAAGTGTAAGGGGATAGCAGCGGGAGCTCGGTCAACTGCGGCTCAGCCGCAGTAAGGGTCGTGCTCTGAATGTTCGTGTTACTGCTCAGCTGCGGAGGGCGAGGGGAGCGCAAACCACCGGCCGACGGCGGGGGTTGCACAAACTGGCCCATCGGAGTCTGGCCGGTGGATGACTTGGGCCGAGAAGCGTCGTTGGGACCCCACGGAGAGGCCGGGTTTTGTCCATTGCTGTCATCCTTGGGGCCGGAAACCGTGGGGGCAGCGAGAGAGTTGCGGTTGTCGACCAGGCTGTTACGGTTCGAAGGCGGAGGGTTGCCTGTCTGCTGAGTAAATTTGGCCTTCTCCGTAGCAATGGCCGCAACAGCATCCGGGAACATGGTATTGATCGTGGTCTGATCCAGACCCGAGTGTCTCTTGTTGGGACCGCCACTAGGGCGGGCAAGCGAGTTACGGGCCGATCCGACCTCCAGCTTGCCCATGGCATCGCTCAACCGGCTCGACATGGGATCTAGAGATAATTAAGAAATGGTGTCAGCCTCGCATTGAATAGTGAAGCAATGGGTCTGTTGCACAAACCCTTGTCAAAGTTAGCAGGGGACAGAACTCCCGACATGGGGTGGTTCTTGCCCATCTGCTGGAGGACCTGAATGAAGAAACGGATCTGGACCTGAGTGGTCTGCTGAAGCAGAGCATAAAGGGCAGCCGTGCGCTCAGCTTCGCTCAGGACGCGGAACCACTGTTCAATAGCGCTGAGTTCATCCTTAAAGTCCTGATCAAGCGTAGCGGCGGCCATCTCCTCGAGAGTAGTCTCATATTGATCAATGTCAGCAATCCATTGCTGGGCCAACTTGTCTTGGGGATCCAGCTCGGCATTGCCCTGCACTTGGCCGGACTGCGGCTGGCCGTAAAAGTCAGACGACGGGCGAATTCGGCTTGCGGCGGCCTGGGCGCCGGTGAGAGCGGCCACGTCGGCAGAGGCGCGAAGGCCGTGGTTGGAGCCGATAGCACGGGAAGAGGGGGGCCTCAGAGAAGAGACATTGCTAGCCTCGGGGGTGCTGTTGCGGTTGCTCATAATGTTGGACATATTGAGCATGATCGTGACCGAGCGTCGGGGAGGGACGAGGTCGCGAGTTGGGGAAAAGCTAGTCGGGAAAGGTGCCTGGAGAATTGTAACCGAAGCGCTAGGGTCTCGAGGCAAAGCTGAAACAAGGCAGACGGCTATTGTGCAAGTTAGCTGGTGTCAGGGCGATCGGTCATCCGACGAGCCTCCCGCCAACAAAACGAGGAAAACATTGTTGGGCCCGTCAATGACATGTGTGTATAAGCCACCTCATATGCTCCTCGCTGGCCATGGTGGGTCAGGTATTTGGCACGTACCCTGATGTCCTCCTCCAGTTGCGTATGTGAAGTGATTGGAGAATTATTGCTTGGGATTAGGCCGAGTCGAGCGAGACTTTCGAAGTCGACGCGATCGAAGTGTGTGTGTGCGAAAAGAGGGCGTGTGTAGAATGGGCGCGAGACTTGCGAAAGCTCCTGCAGTAACCGGCTGGCCTCAAAGGAGTGTCGAAGATTGCGCAAAGAAGGATGACGTTTAGCGATGTCGGTTTTCTGTGTCGAACATTGGAAGTGAGCGATCGAGTCAGCGAGGGTCAGGCCAACAACCGAAGAGCGCTGCGCAATGCGGGGGAGTGTGTTAAGTTGCGCGCGCAAAGGCCGAAACAGGCCAAACAAAGATGATCAAATGTTGGAGAGGGAAGAATAGGATCAAGCGGAAGAGGGCGGGTGGTTAGGGCCTTGTGGCCATTGAAGGGTTGGAGCTGTTGAGGGGAGGGGAGCGAGAGGAGCGGGGAGGGGAAAGAAAGAAAGAAAGACGGGAGGAGTTGTTGTTGAAGGAAGAACAATTGTTGGTTGGCGGGCAGACCGGGGCAGCTGAATGGAGGGTCGAAGTGGAAGAAGTGTGATGTGTGATGAAGCTTCTAGTGATTCTCTCCAGTGATGCGGCCACCATTGTTGCCGAACGAGACGGAGACGCAGACCGAGACGCAGACGTCGGCGCGGACAAGCAGCATGCTGGAGACTCTGTTGCAGAATCACCAAAAGCGGCTAAACTCGCCCAGATCCGCTCGACGTAACACTTTCTCGTAGACTTTTTGCGACATTGTGGCCCCATTTGTTCTGTGATTCTCACACTCTAGCCGGCGGCCCCGTTCGTTGGTGGAGACTGGGTATACCTAGTGTCGAGTGACTGATATCACAGGGCACCTCATGCCAGAAGCCGGCCACTGCCAAAGCCCACTCATGCTAGGGAGGATGCTGGCCATTGTTCGTTCCGTCGCTCGTCAAAGGACTCGGGAGTTTGCCCAAGTCACGCAAGACACGGATATAGACTCGAACGGGGCCGGATCGGGTAGAGAGGTATGTATGGGTTCGGAGTCGGGGGTCGGGGCCGGGAACAAAGTGCTTGAGATTGGCTGACAGACGGGAAACATGGAAACAGAAATAGAACTCACCCATTAAAACGATGGACGTAGAACGGTATTCAAGACAACAAGTGGAAACCCCAAATGGTATACCGGAACGTAATCCCCAGGTCCTGCCCTCTGTCCTCTGTTGACCTTTCAGCCTGTGCCAGCACCAGTGGTGATGGTGATGATGATGATGGTGATGATGATGTCTCTCTCGCGCGCCGGCGTGTCAGTCGTCAATCGCAAGAGTGTCCAGTCGAACCTAACGCTGTGGCCGTGACTGAGCGGGTTGTGGTCGGCTTATTGGTTCGATAGCTGGCGGGAAGGAGGGGAGGAGGAGGAGGAACGGGACTCGGAACTTCCAGGTTGTTGAAAGTGAGGTGGTTCAAAGGAAGTGAAAGTGGAAGCGCAAGATTCCAGCACGGAGTGGAAGTCACCGAGAACCTCACGCACACCTCAGTCGCACACTGCAGTGAGGTGCCTCCGGATGTCATTTGCCTGGGGCCCGGTGGTGGCTGCTACTGTTAGTGATGGGCTCTGCCAGTGGTGCTGATGGCACGTATTGTGGGCGCTAGCACTAACGCGCTGCTTGGCCAATAGGGACCGCCCAGGCGCTCGCCTTCCAGGGCAGTGTTTCGACGTTCTCACTGCAACCCAGCACAGGACGGTCAGCCGGGGCCAAGACATCCAACGGAAGGGGCGGAAAGCGGGACGAGGTGGGGCTAGAACATTCAGCCTCGAGTGACTTCGGTCGAGTCTGTGACACTGGCTTGAGACTGCCACTGCAAATGAAAACCTCTAACAATTCAAAAGGGGGAATGCCTTCCACTTGCAGCAACAGGTTGTTTGGGAAGACGAATAACGCAAAACGCCGGTGCCCATCCAGGCTTGCCCAAGTCGTCGTCTCCTCGAGGATGAGCTCACAACGACCAGCCGGCCACCTCTACCCATCTTCCCTATCTCCAATTGGTGTGATTCACAGCCAACTGTTAGACACTGACATTCCCCCTTTTCCAGGCCGAGTGTGGAGCCCCTTTTCGCTTAAACAGGCGAACGCCCGAGTGGTCGTCCATGACATCTCAAAAGGGTTAGGGTTCAATGCTACCCGTCATCGAATACGACATTCCCCTGATATACCATCACTCTCCTTTAACTCACAAACCAGGAGTGTCTTATTGATGGGAAACATGTCTATGTGTTTACTTTCCAAGGTAGTATCGCTCTAAAAAACATCCGGCCTTTGCCTACCATCCGCTAATCCAAGGAAACACTCCGGGGAAACGAAACAACCAACCCAACGACATTCCCGCTAACAAAATCAATAACAAGTCTCACGAACCTTCCTCCTTTTGACACACACAGAAACATCTTGTGGTTCCTCGCTGTTCATCCGAGCCCTCTCTTGTGTTTCAAGTTCATGAACCTTCTTCCTCTTGACGTCTTGCAAATCCTCAATATCCGCCCGGGCCCTCTTTTCCGATTCAATCCCATAAACCTTCCTCCTCTTGACGCACACAGCCAGATCTTCTGGTTCCTCACTATCCGCCCGATCCCTCTTTTGTGGACTTTTGTTTGGCGTTGAAGGAGTCGACTGTGTTGGGCTTGCTGTCGGCCAGTGAGTGACTTTTCGTGTTGGAGAGGACCGCTGGGGTGGTTGAGAAGAACCGTAGCCCGACGATTCAGCCCGAGAATTCGGCGGAGCCGCAACTCCTCCTCCATCAGCCGGCCCAGCTTGCTTCCCAAACTCAGCCACAACGTCAGGGAACATAGCCCTTAAGTCCTCCAACACCCTGAAGCTCTCCTGTACAACGATCAAGTTCCGATTTGGCTCGCCCAGGAGCGGTCCGCGAACGAGAAAGAACTCCTCCACCACGGCCCTGAGCGCAGATTGTATCTCCTTGAGGACGGTTTGAAACGCGTTCCTGCACTTGTCCACTTCCTGTTCGAGTTCCCAGTCGGTCATATGTATCCCCTTGAAGACCTCTTCATCGCGACGTCTCTTAAACTTTCTCAATACTTTAACCAGGGTATTGAACGGGTCGAGGACGGTAGGCAGCTCAAGGTATCTCTTAAATTCTTCAAGGCGTTCATGTATGCGGTCAAACTCGGCAACTGGATCGTTTTGAGCTAGATGCTCGAGAGCCTTGTCTGTTAAAAAGGCATTGCGACGGCGTCTCGGCTGCTTTGGAGCACATTTCTCCCCGGTTGTGTTGACTAGACGCCCCTGTGCCTTTTCCACCTTAGTCATGGGCCGTGATGAGGGTCCAGTGCGTACTGCGTGAGCCGTGGTTGTTGGCGAGGGCACTGTCTTTGTCGGTTCCTTCCGTAGGCCGTGTTCAGGAGACGGAACCTTCACATCCATGGTCTGTAAGTGACAATTGTCAGCGGGTTTCCCTCGCTCGGAGCATTGGAAGTTTGGGGTATCAGCGGTCTCGTACTGTCAGTGGTGCACACGGTAGGTAGCTACCTCTAGGAGTAGGAGGTCAACGCTCGGGCGGCCGGAGGTAGAATTTTTGTCACTGAATCATATTATTGATGAGTACTGATGGGATTGCGAGAGTATGGTCACAATTCAGCAAGGAGATCAGAAAGAGATGTGAGATCTCCGCCTTCCTGTCCCAAAGTTTCACCCTGACACTTCGTTGTTCGCTGACGAACTGCAGAAAGAACAACCTGTACCTTGGATATCTTTATGGCATCAACGACGGGAAATCACTCGCCGATGTATTAGAGTTCGCTATGGAAAGAGCGTAAGAGCCATCAGCACCTGCCACACATCACTCCCATGAACACCAAAAGTTCTTGTTACAACTAAAACCCCACATCAACCGCTGCCCGGGCTACTTTCGGTTCAAGAAATACCCAGATTAAAAATTATGGGATTCCAAAACCGATAACCAAGTCCGGGTTGCGCCCTCCAACGACTTACATACCACCCCTACTTTCTACCGCCGTAGCTTCAAAAGGGCAGGGCGACGGAAATGAAAAGGAAAGAAGCTCCTCATCAACATCCAAGCCGACGACTTACTATCCTTCCTTCCTTTCTTCATCGGAACCTGAACCTGCCTCTTACTAACCTCTCTCTTCAAACTATGCAACGTATCCAGCTCCTTCAAGCACGCATCGAGCTTAGGAAGGAGCTGCGTGTGCAATTGCGTCCTCGTCACTCCCTTTTCATCCGTCAGCGACCGTTGCACGAACCAAAGGTCTGAGTTGATTCTCTGAGCCCTTTTGAGCATCCAGACCGTTTGGTGCAGCTCTTCGCCGTTGCCCTGCGACGGAGAGGAGTGGTAGACGTGGTGGAACTGCCGGGTGTGTCGATGGATGTACTCCTTCACTCGGGCTTTGATTGGGGCGAGGTCCTGCTCGCCTATCACTGGGTCGCCGCCGTCGGGTTCTTGCGCACTGCTTTGGCCAAAACCCTCGGGGTGCGCAACCACCGGTGTTTGAAGGGAATTATCGTGCTTCATATTTTTGATGTTTTTTTCCGACCTGCGGTTGGTAAAGGTGACTGTTAAATGGAAGTTATAGGTTAACTGCCAGAGTCCTCAAGGTCGAAAGCGACAAACGAATGAGAAAAGAGAAAGACTGCTACCGCAAAACGAAAAGGGGAAAACTGCTACCCAGGACATTCACCGAGAACGAGAAGGCAGACAGACGTCGTGGGATTTATACCTTGGATTCACGTCGTACAAGACGGCAGCATTTCTTGTCAATATGACGCTCCATTCACAACAGAGCCATTGTATCAGCTCTCGTCGGTTCCCGAAGTATGCCGCCCTTTGATCCGAACAGCACTAAACAATGGTTTGTCACTCAAGCTCTATTGTTCACAGGCCCCGTGGTACTGCACGGAATCCTCTTCGTTGTCTCAGATGCTCGAAGCTTGGACTGCAACACGCCATCTGATGAGCTTCATCCGAGCTATCAATATCTTGCCGTGGGGAAGCAAACGGCCAACACGGGAAAGAAGCGTCTCCAAACGGAGCTACGGTAGTTGTTGACGCACATGCTACGGCACTGTCATCCATTTGGTTCGACGGATACTCGTCATAGGCAATCCAGTGAGAGTTGGGGAGTTGATATGTCCAAAATTATGAGCTATCGTCCCTTGGAAAGGGCCTTCACACCAACTTCTCTCTTGTTCTGGACAAACGCTGGCTTTGTCGTTGTTCCATTCCTGCAAAACCTACACCGTGCATCACTGTTCTCTTCCATAATGCCAGTATGTCCACTTTACCCTGTTCAATCCACTGCGACCGGCCTCCAGAGCTTCACCACCATGGCCTCTCGTCACGATAGGTTGCCAGCATTACTCGTGATGGCCGCCAAAATGATACGTCAACACTCCTGGGGGCTTATATACTCCCCTGGAGCTCACCTCCTCCAGCTCCAGATTGTCCCTCGTCGACCTCGATCAAGAACACACGCACGAAAACAGAGCACCAAGCGAGCAGACTCTCGAGCATCATCACCAAGACAAGCGCAACAATCTCAGGCATAACGACAAAGCCCACCGGTCTCGGTACTTGTCAACAAGCCCAATACCGAAACAATGGAGGACCTCAAGTCCCCCAACCTCTCCCCCCTCACCTCTCTCACCAACACACCCCGACTTCTCAGCCCGGAACCCAGCATAAAGCACGAGGAAACCCCTTCAGAAACCGCCTTCACCCCCATCCACCGTCCCCACCTCCACCCCCGCGTCCTCACCCTCTCCCACCTCCGCCTCCGCCGTCTCCGCCACCACCTCCCCCGCGACCTCGTCTCCATCTCCAAACTCTGCCGAGATCTCCAGGAACGAGTTAACGATGTTCCCCTTCCCATCATGCCAACCATCCCCTCCGTCCCACATTTACGCTCCGCAGGCCCCGTCAACGTCTACGAAGAAGCCGCCTCCGCTGCCGCCGCCGACGCAGAAAGAATCGCCGACATCAAAACCCAACTAGAACTCCACGCCCACGAACTCGAAGTAATGAGAGGCGCCGTCTTTGAGCGGTTCGAGGATCTGTTTGACGAGGAGAGGGAGAAGGCTCTGAAGAAGCAGGTGGATTGCTGTTTTAGGGATTTGAAGGAGTTGCAGGTGGAGGTTAATCATAGGATTTGGAGTGGGCGGTTGAGGCAGCCACTGCACCAGCTGGGGACACCTCCTACTTCTATGGGGAGAGTGAGGAGTGGGGATAAGGGAAGGGCAAAGGGGAAGGGGAAGGGGAAGGAGAGAGAGACGGAGGAGCGGAGGGAGGATGAGAGGGAAAGGGTAGGGGAGCAGAGTGTCCCTGCTGAGGATGTGGCCATGGGTACTCCCATGGACATGGACCTAAACATGGGAGCCCAATTCCAGTTCACCGAATGGCCGGAATTCACCGACGAAGAAATCATGGCTATGTTCAAAGAAATGGAGGAGGAATTACTTGACGAGCCAGTTAACTGGGAGGAGATTCTGAAAGCAGAGGCCAAAATGGAGGGGCCTGTGAAGAGGGAGTCGGAGGATGATGAGATGCAACTGGACGACGTGGACGAAACGGAGACCGTCAAGGGGGACCACGCTAAGGAGGAAGAAGTCGACGAGGAGAGAATGGAGGATGTTGATATGAAGGAGCCCGAGGAGAGTATATGGAGCGAGGAATCTGGAGGAGTTGACTGGAGGGCATATTTGCCTTCGGCGCACCCGTGCGATCCGGGTGCGGGTGGGAGCTGGCATTATTCGTGGAGTGGGAGGCAGTAGATGGCGTCTGCAGATGGGGAGAAGGGTTGATAGATGTGTCTGGATTGGAGGGATTGCGGGTTGTAAGTGGAAGCCAGGGTGCGCTGCCACTTGGAATTTACGAGGTAGAAGAGAGATCTAGAGATGGGATTTGGAAAATTGAGAAGAGTGACCAGCAAGAGATACTGGGAAATGAAGACGACACTTACTCGAATCAAAGGTCGCCTGCACTTCAACCAATATAGAACAATTGCCAAGATCATCAGTTCAACTGCCATGTGTGTTCCGATTGCTTCAACCATTATTTGCCCCCGATGTTCTCAAGATGGACAACATGTTTTGTGCAGTGATCCGAGGTTATCCAGTCGTCCGAAGTGTAACGCTTGAGTCCCAAACCTGTCGTCTAAAGATTCGGGTTGTCAGTGTTTTGATCTAACGTTTCAACTCCGGATCGATGCTCCATGAACCAAAGCCCGGCAAGACCATATTCTGGCAGCTTCGAGTCCAATAACAAATTCCACTCGAAGCTTGTTGATTCCCACTCGCGAACGGACCTTCAAAGACAGTCACGTCCAACTCGTGAACAACCAATCCTGAGAATCAACGTCTTCCCAAACAAGGGCTTCGAGAAGCACCTCACCACCCGCTCAAATCTTAGGGTGGCAACCCGGGATGTCTGGAGCAGAACGCAACAATATCATACTCGAGCGTGCCGGATTGTGATCTTGAGCTGAAACTTTGTTCACTTACCTTTCAATTTCATACTGCCAACCGGCAACCCGAAAGCCTCTTTCTCCTCCACAACAACAGACAGGTAAACAAACCACCACAGAATCCAAGAAGCAACAAACCGCTGACACACAGCTGACACAACATCAGATTTTTCAACCCCTTACAGCCCATCACAGCCATGTCTCGCCCGCGACCACCTCCCCTCCAACTCACCCCCCTACCGCCAACACCCCCCGTCACTCCCGACAAGCAGCAACATCACACCTCTACCTCTCCCAACCAAGCCGCTTGGACACCGCGAGAACCAAAAAGCGTTCGATTCGCTCTACCAACTCCTCAAGCCCACAAATCCAAGACATCCCAGACGTCCTCGATATTCAACACCCACTACCACCGCAAGCCCAAACCCAAAACCAAGAAAATCCCCACCAAGCCCCACAGCGCTTCGCTCAACCGGTTAACAGCGAGATACTACGCCCTTGTGCAGCTGCTTTGCGAGCCAGAGCTTTTGGGGTCCAAGTCGTCCAAAGTGGTCAACAACAAGTTCACCTCAGAGACCGAAGAGACCAGGGGCATTCTCGCACCTCCTCCAACCCCCGTCTCCCCCGTTCAAAACATCCTCAACGTCCGAGACGTCCAACCCCAAGCTCAAGACCGCAAGTCCCTTCAAGCCCTCAAGAACTACGCTCATGCCTCGATTTATAAGCCTTTAACGTCCATAGCGCCCGTGCTTACCTTACCCTTTTTGCCTAGTCAGCAGGCGGAGAAGGAGGTGAGGAGGGTATTGAAACGGGCGAAGAGAGGGTTGAAGGTGTTGGAAGGGTTGGTTACCTCTGGGGGTTTAGAGTTGGAGTTGGATTTGGATTTGGATCAGAAGATGGGGATGGAGATGGATTTGGATCGAGAGCTTGCCAATGTTGGGAGTGGTAATCGTATGGACCTCGATCTGGACGGTTCTGGTAGTGCCGACAAGCATGATTTTGGGACTGAATTACGACTCGGAGCTGCGGAGTCTCGGAGGGATTCTCAGAAAATGATGGCAAAGGAGAGGGAAATGGAGGCAATCCAGGAAGGTGTGGCGATGATGAGTCTCGACGAGACGCGTGGACTTCCACATCCGCGTGTACCTGGTCGCAAGGCCGAGGGATTACCAAGCGCTGGACTCTGTGGGACCGGCGCTTATTGGGAGGGTTTCCACGGAGAAGCGCACGATGACATCGCTGGTCGTGAGGAGCGGGCTCAAGATGAAGCGGTGCTGACTGGCCTGGGCGGGTTGATGAGCATTTGAAGACACGGCCCCGATGATGCCGTCATTCTTGAACGGTAGAAGGCCGAAAGGAGATGGCTAATTGACTGGCATCGAGGATTTATACGCTGAGAGGGCCGTGGAAGATCTGTACTCGTCGGAAAGACGGGGAGAGGATGGCGACGAGTACGCGGATGAATAACACACGACCACCAGGGCGAAGACGAAGCCGGAGGTCGGTATATGGCAATGGACAGGCGCATGGCTGTTGGGTGATTCAAGGTCGTGAGCCCACTTGAAGCGATCATCTCGAATCGGAAGTGCGGTTGGTAAACGGGGACTAAAAGGCTTGGTTCTTGATGGCAGGAAAAATGGTTGATTGCGGCATGGTTTTGAGAGAAGAGGAATGGGGTGCCAGCCCAGGTCTCAATACTACAGAAATGGAAAATCGGGGTGGGATGCACCTTCCACACGTCTCAGGATGCTCTTTCCCATCGGGAATGGCTCGGGCCTCAATTTCTGGGCGCATGCGAGATTGACGCCTGCAGGGAGCTGTAGGGACGAACACATTCAAAGACAGTCGCTTTTGCTGGGATACAAGCATCAATGCTCACATGTATCATACGTACCTGAGCTTAACATAGCTTTCACTAGCTAGGGAATCAAACAAGAGTTTTACCAATCATGCCTTTGGCAAGCAGTCGGTTCTTTGGAAGCAGAAGAGTGCAAGTGTGTGGGGCTCGCCCCTTTTCTTTGTTTACTTTGGTGTAACTTCGAGATGGGTTAGGGTTGTTAGCGCTGTCACGAGCTTCACCACAGTCTTTCGGGAGACTTACCACGTCCATTACCCTTACTATTCACGAGGGAAAACAAGTGAAAAGCTTCAAAGGCTATGCGCCTTTCATTTGCATCTTTTTCAGCCGGCTGCTAGTAGTGGAAGCGTTCCTTTCAGGGCAGTGTCCGCCCAGGCCAACACCAAACACAATCACATGGTACTCCGTCCTAGCGGCCATGGGAGAGTTTCCGGTAGCTCAAAGATCCACCAGTCGTTGATAGATATGGGCTCATGACCGTCGGTTTAGACGGTGCTAAGTAACTCCGAAACGGTAGGTGTTGATTTCGTGGACAAACGCCGAATAACAATCGCTCCAGGCTGTGGATGGTTTGAGATCAGCGTATGCTTGCCCCGAGGTGACGAATTTTCAATCTGATTGTCTGCCGAAATGTCAGATCGTCAACATTCCATCATTGATCCTGTGCTGGGAACGACCGGTAGGCTAAGTGACGTGTGAGTTTGTTGTAGATCGACATTTGGGGTTGTACTTACATGGGCAACAAATGATTTGGAGGCTTCTCCTGTCATCAGTTCCATGTTTTCCGTCTACGCTGAGATTGACATGATCGCTACCACCCAGTCACCACAGCCTTGGAAAACACAGAAGTATTGAAACTGTATTATATTTTCTTGTCTTTCTAAAAGAAGGCATCGCCTTGGTAAAACCAGGCGCCCAAAGCATCTACCGATACGGGAAAAGCTCCGAAATGAAATCATCGCAGAAGGTAAACCATTGGGTCCAGGATTCTATGGAGGCAGGGGAAACCGGAAAGGCCAAGGGGATCAAACGAGGGATCAAAAACGATGGGATGTCGCCGTACTTTCATGCACGAAGGCCCCTAGAGTAAAGAGAACCAAAGTGTTTGGTAATAGTATGGCAGAGTGTTCTTCTTGGCACGATAAAATCCTTCAACACATGAGCGTAGGTATATGAGCCCAATGTTGTACACACTAATGCCGTTCGGTCCCCCGGGAGATGGTCCAAAGCAAAGGGGGAAAGGTCCAGGGTCCAAAGGTACCTCGGGAATGGGATCCAGGAGAGGGGGGATTCTGTCAGGAATGGCAGGAGAAGGTATGCAGGCGGTCCTGGGATGCTCGGGGCGTGGTGTCGGGTGGTGCTGGCTGGAAGATATCCGGTATCGCGCGTCCATCGGTCGTTCACAGAGATCGAGTCGGGGAATTGTTTGTTGTGTGCGCTCCCTTTCGAAGAGAGGCGGGGAAAAGAGCAAGCCTGCTGTGACTGTATACCTAGAGAGTAAATCGCAACCCTTGAACATCACAGTTTCACCATGTACGCCGTAAAATGGTCATCATGTTGTCTGTCCCGAATGAATGTTTCGTCATTCAGAATGGTATTTCATTTGACGCCTCCCGACAGATGTTGGGTAGAGGAAATCTAAGCAGTCTCGCGCTTGCCCTCCTTGAACTCCTTCTGTAGAATGTGTTAGCGAAACACGCCCTCTCGTAGTTTTGTCGCAAATCGGGGATCGAGGCGTACCAGAGCCTTGGCGGTGCCGTGGAGAGCATGACGATGGTTGCGGCGGAACTTGGGGTCAGTGCCCTTGAGGGAAGGGTATCTGGAAGTCTTGGGCTTCTTGATACTGTTGTCGCGAAGAGAAATTCGTCAGCACTTCGGGCTCATTTCGGGTATCCATCATCTCCTTCTTCTCGGATCTTCAAGTGGTGATGCTGGGGCGGTCGTACCCGTTGCGGTGAGCCTTCCGCGACTGGTTGTGCTGAGACGAGTTCTTGGACTCTGTTGAAAATGATCAGTATTCCATTATTTCGACATGACGATATTCTGACGGCGAGGGCGCAACATACTGGCCATTGCGACTGATTTCCGGCGTCAAACAAACAGACGATGTTCGGAGGCTGCTGGGGTTGCAAGGTCAGACAAGCGAGTTTATTTCCTGCGCCAAATGTGGGAGAAATTTCCACTGCCCTAATTTGGTGGGAGTGGCTGGTGCGTGGCTGGAGCATGGGTGCGCCACATCAGTTTGGTTTGTCACTGCAACTTCACAGTTGTGTTTGGTGGAGCCGTCCAATGATTCTCTTGGCGCAACAACTCGGCTCTCAGCTTCAACTCTGCCGTGGACAACAAAAATCACAATTACTACCGGCAACGAACAAGCTGAACTCATAAAGGTCTTGTATCCAAGGGGCATCTATCCACTCTATATAAACCAGGTCCGGCTGAAAGATGAAACCCAAGTACCAGAAGATCACCGAAATGTGAGTATGATTCTCCAAACATGACCGCCATCAAATGCAGCAGAAATACAGTACAAGCAGAACGTTAAAGTCATGAAACGTGCTTTTGTTGTTCACAAAATGGAAGGGGGCGTCTACTTGGCAATAACCGGGCTGGCAACCTTTGCCGCGGCAGCCAAAGCAGCGGCCTTGCCGAGCTGCTGCGACCGAAGCTTCGAAAGGAAGCGCATAAAGAGGATGAACATGAGCTCGACACTATAATGCAACATATCAGTATTTCGTTCTGACGAATATCGTGGAGAGTTTGCGCAACGTACCGCTCCTTGGTCATCATCAAGATACCTTGTACCAAGAAGCCCTTGAGAAGCTGGGGTCCGATACCCTTGAACAAACTCAAAGCGCCCTCGTTCTTGACAATGAACTCCATAACCTCGACGAAGCTCTTAAAAGGCTTGCCGTTGCGAGCCGCGGGAGGCTTGGATTGCAGGCCGACCTTGGCGACAATGAGGGGCTGGGTGACGAGGGTGGCAATCGACTTGGACAATGCGCCAAGAACTAAGGGAAACTTGTTAGCGAAGCATATCACTGAACCCTCCAGGACTCAAACTTACGGAAAGCCTCCCAGGGCTTAAGGGTGTTCTTTCCAGGGAAAAGAATATCCTTCAGCCTCTCGTACGCGCCATATGTGATGGCCGGGTTGACAACCAGAACCAAGCTAGCCTTCATACCTCTCCAAAGTCCGGTGATGCCATCCTCGCCCTCGACAACCTCCCGGGCGGTGTCGATCATGCCCTTCCTGTCTTCCTTGCTCTGCGTCTGCTGGCGGGTGGTGACGACCGCGATTGGGATGGTGAAAAGCTGGCCGAGCGCACCGGCAACGGCGCCAAGGGACAACTCAGCGGCGGTCGAGGGGTGGGCATCCGATTTTTGGTACTTGAGATAAAGCGTGCGGACAATCGAATACCAGTAGAAGTAGGCGAAGTTGCTCGAGGTGACACCCAGTAGCGCACCACTCATGCCAGCATAAAGACCCGCGACACCCTCGGCATCCTTGATCTTGGTGATGGCGTCCCATGTTCCCTTGTAGTGAACCTCACTGCTGGTCGTAGCCTCTTGCTTTTCGACGTCGGCGGACTTCTTGACTTGGACTTGGAGTTTTGTCTTGATGCTGTAGTTCTCACAAAGTCAGTGTCTGCTGGTTGAAAGAGCGCAAAGAAGGAAGGGTGTACACACAGATCAAGTGGGTATACAAGCACGTTGGCGAAAGCGGCACCAGCAGCGCCGGCCGTGGCCTTTCCCCAGGGGCCCAATTGGGCGGGCTTCGACTGTGCTGCCATTGTTGACTATTACTTTGATATCTGGAAAGGCTCTAGACGCTCGGGGCGGGAGTTCGAGGTAGTGGTTCAGACGGAAAGGGTCGCTCGGTATTGGTTGGCGCAATCGCTGGCTCAAGATCCCCGCTTGTGTCGATGGTGTGTAGGACGGCAGGACCAGTGTATAACTTTGGTAGATATGTATGCGACAGCGCAAAAAGGCGAACGAAAACAAAAGATGGGGTTTTTACAATATCAAAAGTCAAAGGCAAGACGGGAAAGGATATGCGACCCAATGGCACCAAGACACACACAGGGAAGGAAATCGGTGACGACAAGCACGGACGGACGGGCGCTAAATAGAAGGGGGGGGCGGCCGGGTGGTTTTACAACGATTATTTCAGACCGTCCAAATGACATGTCCCGAGGCCGGCGGTGGGACTCTTTTTGGCGGTCTCGACGGGGCAACCTCACAAGGGAATCCAGTCCAGTGGGAAAGTGGAATGGAAAGCAACCACCAGGGACTTTTCAAAGGTCTTCCCCCTCCCCAGAAAAAGAAGCCAAGGCAACCCGTGATGGACGATAACCGGATAACCACCGATAACCTCGGCAGTTCCCCAATTAATTTGGAGCAGCGCATCACTCCGGCTGCGACACGGCAGTGTCTGTTGTTTCGTCGCTTTGCAGACGGCATCTTCCACCTAGTACGCAGGGCCATACAGGGGCCTCGACGCCCCAATCAGATCGGGTTTTGCGACTTTGGGGTTGCGTTTCCGCCCCCACGATTGCGTCGATAAAGATTCCCCGGTTCCCCAGCTTTTCGAGGCATTTCCTCCTGTCTTTCTTTTATCAGATCTGATAAGGCGGCAGGACACCACAACTTTTCGACAACACATCCCACGATGTAGGGGGGCCAATGGATAATTATACGCGATGCCAGCGACCGAACTCCATTTTCGCTTCTCGTCGGGTTCTTCGAATTAAGCAGTTATCGAGAGCGAACTCAAACACCACGATGTAGTGCCGAGGCATCATGGCGACCGTCTCCATCTGTGGACCTCGTATCTCGATGATCCAGTCAACCAGCGACAACCAGCCTCCAAGCTTTTGTACTCGACAAACTTCTGAAGGAGGAATTCTTGTCGCCAGGCACCACAGAATGGTCGCGGAAACTGATCGATTTTACCATCAAAATTCCTAGAGGTGTCTTGAAGGGCAAAACATCCTTTGGCTCCCGACGACAAGAAGCCTAGGACATCCCGGAAATATCTGCCCCACAACAGGATTTGTTACGCCGGCGCGCTGAAACATCTTGAGAGTTGAAGGAGACTCTTGGAACAAGAGATCAAACCACGGATTACGGTGGGAATTGTGCTTTAAAAGCCCTTTCGAGGTGTTGAGTCAATGACAGACCAAAGGCCTTTTCCCTCAAGGTCGTCAAGTTTGTCGGCTCTCTTTCCTCAACCAGGTTTAAAGTTGGAAGAGGCGATGAGACTACAGCTTGGAGAGTTGGAAACTAAAACTGATTATAACCCTACGAGACCGTTTCCCGCTGCCAATGGCACAACGTCTAAGCGGCTCTTCCCGCTCTCCCGGCAACACATCCGAGGACCGTGTTCGGCGAGTCCGAAGGTACTGATAGAGAAAGACTTCGGCATTTGATGGTTGGTGGTCAATGGTCTGCTCCAAGACATCCGAGCGACGATCACTCTGCAACCAGCAACAAGATTCTTGATACTCAAGAGTCCCAAGCCATTGGCATAAGGCTGTGTAGGTAGTACTACGGCGCCTTGATCCGTTGTGATCGTCCATCTATGCTTTTGACACACAACGGCGTCCCCGGGTGGCTGAGTAGCCAAGGTAGGCTGGTACCAAAACCAACGATCAAGTTGTTCACCGTTCTCACCGTTTTGGCATCCAAGCCATGATACTTGTGTGGACTGTAAATCCTCCGGGATGCAACTGCATCTCCGGCTTCCCTTGGCGGTGGCCCGATCCCTCGGCGGTCGGGAAACCCGAAGCCCCCCATGTCCCAACTCCCAAATGCCAGACAGTGGAGGCTCTCTCGGCGCCGCCAAGGGAACCGGGCAAGGAGCTCCCGGCAATCAGGCTGAAGAGAACCTCGTTGGCCCAACGCATGCCGAGGCCGCTAATGGCGCTAAAGGCCGCGATGCCCCACCATGGCCTCATGGCATGCGAGGCTCCAGGGCGCAGGAACAGCAGATCCCATCATCCCGTCATCTGGCGGGGCTCTTGCATCGGTATCCCGCTGTCCCGTTCTTGGTGTCAGTACCTTATCGGCCGATGCGGGGTACCGTTGGTGCTGTTGACAGCGTTTGACAGCAGCGATACGGCACTGTAGGCTTAAGTACCTCAACCCTGGACTGTGCTACAGAAATTGTTAGGTAAGGAACTAGGTCGGAAAAGGGGAATGGAAACTATCACAAGGTCCGATATTGACCGCTTTTGGAGTTGAGAAGGTTCTTGTAGTAACTTGAGATATTCGACTTCTTCCATTCCACTTCCAAGTTCCAAGCTGTTCAAAACGGCCCTAGGGGTTTCGGACTGACTCGTCCGCCGTATCTGTTTTTTTTCCATCCACGACCCAATCCCAACTCCTTTCACCACCTCCCCGACTCCGTCACCGTCTCCAACTCCAACTCACGATTCACCAGTCACATCGCCAACCTCCACGCGCCAGTTCCACTGATAGAAAAGGAAGGGTTCTGGCCGTCCTGCAGCACAACGGCATTCACTCCGACTTGAGAAGGGAATTCGCCAGAATCTCCACAGACACCCACCGCGGAATTACTGCACCGCCCTAGCTCAAGTTCCGCAAAGGACCGGGATACTACATCAAGCAGGACGACCCGTCGGTGGCCCCTTTTGCTAAGTAGACAGAAGAACGGGCCGTTTACATCTTCGGCTTCCACGGCCAAAAAGTAAACATCCGGTGTGCTGGAGTCGATGCGGAAGACGGATGGACACTCGCTGCAGCCAAGAACCACATCAAGGCGGCGTCCCCAGTTCCAGCAAGTGAAAGCTCGATACGCGAGGTCGCTGTCTGGGGTCCCGTTCCTTTTCGCGAATTACAGTACGATATTGGGCAATCAAGCCTCTTTATTCGTCGTCTTCTATTCTGTCCTTGATTCGACCCTAGAGGCCGCCGTCATCTTAACAAGAGGAATAGAACTAGTCTAACTAGTCTATCCATATCCGTGTCATCCATTCATCCACACTTGTTTTCTGTTTGGATCCCAGTCGGCATTCGTCCTTGACCTCGCCGCCTTTATATATACTCAACACCCATATTTCACAATCATCCGCCCAACTACGGTCCCAGGAGAGGACTCAAGGACTGAGCATCCCAAAGTATGCATACAAGTTTTACACCATCATCCTTCCCCAAGTGTCACGATGGAGGCTAGAGCTTTGGTAATGCCTAACACCCCAAACTATGTCTCTATAGAGCTATACATCTAACTCTTTGCAAGGAACACGAGCGTCGTCTCGCCGAATCCCATGGCCAAGAAGCACTTAAACATGCCATTGCTGCCGCTGAGATTTACATGCGCGCAGCGGAAAAGGCCGCCAACCCCAAAGACCGCAACCGTCTACAGCGTAAATGTAGCGACCTGATAGCCCTTGGCGAACGACTCAAAGCCAATGCCAAATCCGCCGCCACTTCTGCCCGCCCACCCGTGCCCGAATCGACACGGACTCTGACCATTGCCGAAAAAACTCTTATTCTGAAGTCGTCCAAGTTGCACGGCAACATCTTCCCACCATGGGAGAAGACACCGGGTTCAGATGAGTTTGCCGCTTCAAAGGCAGCTGATGGGTGCTATACGTATGTTATGTCATGTTATGGGATGAAAATGGCCTTGCCTAACTGTTCCACAGGGACCATTCGCCGTTTACCCTCTCCCCTGAGCAGCAAGACATATTTGCCGGCTGGAAGAGGCCACATGAAATTTTCATGGATGTACCGCAGCACGGGTCAGATATCTTCATGACTGCTACGGGAAGCATTGATCTCGGTCAGGATTTGGCGACCGACTGTTCGGTCGTAGCAAGCTTGTGTGCTGCTATCCGGCAATTCGGCCCAAGATCAGGCTCGGTAAGGACACAAGATGGTCTTTTGTTACAGAAGCACAGTCGTACTAACACAGACCAGTTACTTTCCTCACTCATGTACCCTTATGACGAGGACGCCAAACGGCCAGCCGTCTCACAAAACGGCAAGTACATCTTCCGCATGTACTTCAATGGATGTTGGCGCAAGGTGCTCATAGACGACCGTCTCCCGACCTCTTCCTCCGAGCGCACGCTTTATGTGGTGGACCGGCGCAATCCTCATCTGATCTGGCCGGCACTGATCGAGAAAGCCTACTTGAAGATTCGAGGCGGCTATGACTTTCCCGGCAGCAACTCTGGAACGGACTTGCACGCTCTTACCGGTTGGATACCCGAGCAAATTTTTCTTCAAAAGTGAGGGACACTCCTTGCAACCTTTGCCCCTAGAAGAGATTGGCTAACTGAAGTTGCAGCGATGACATCGAACTGAACGAGACATGGAACCGCATCAAGACAGCATACGATCAAGGCAACGCACTAGTGACTCTCGGTACCGGCAAACTCTCCCGTGAAGAAGAGCAAACTCTCGGCCTGGTCAGAGAGCACGACTACGCAGTACTCGACTTGAGGAACGACGGCAACAACCGACTTTTTCTAGTGAAGAACCCATGGCGCGACAGCTTGGTTTGGACCGGCGTAGGATCAACTGCTACTCTAAGCACCGACAGAAGTGAATCCCAAGAAGAGAGCATGTCCAACACCTTTTGGATGACTTTCGAGGATGTCCTCCAACACTTCGACTCGCTCTACGTCAACTGGAGTCCCTCCCTCTTCCGGTTCCGTCAAGACCACCATTTCACATGGACGATCCCTCCAAAAGCCGAAGAGCTCGTCTTCACCCAAAACCCCCAATATAGCGTGCTCTCTCCCACGGGTAGCCCAGTCTGGGTGCTCCTCAACCGACACTGGCAAGACTCCGAACTCGACATCCTCCGCGAACGCAAGCAAGAACACGACTTCCACCAACCCCTAAAATCCCTCGGCTACATGTCCCTCTCCCTCTTCGCCTCCCACCCGTCCGGCACTCGCATCCCCCTCTCCGAAGGCTCCCACCATGCGCTACACCAAGGTCCCTACGTCGACAGCCCCAACACGCTCCTACGCTACTTTCCGACCCCGGGAGTCGCCCAAACCCTCGTCATCGCTCAATCCGACCTCCCTCTGCCCTCTTACTCCTTCACCTTATCCTTCTTCTCCAACTCCCCCTTAACCATCTCCCCCGCCTCCGACCCTTTGCCGTTCAACGAAACCATAACGGGGGCCTGGACCCGCCGCACAGCTGGCGGCTCGACTGTTTACCCTTCCTACGTCACGAACCCGCAATACGCCCTTACCTCAACCCGCCCTTCTCCTTTATCTCTGGTGCTCAGCACTGAGCGAGCTGATAACCTCCCCGTGCATATTGCTGTTCTGTACTCCAATGGCGGACAACGTGTTACGGCTGTTGTGGGGAGGGATCTGATTTGTTCGAGCGCTGAGTATCAGAGGGGGTGCACGTTTGCTTCTACGCTGCCTTCTTTCAACACCTCCAGTACCAACAACTCCTCCGTGACATCCAACCACGGACACGGCAACCACGGACACACCTCCCTCATAGACCCAGGAACCTACACCATAGTCCTCTCCACCTACGAACCCGGCCAAACGGGGCGGTACTCCCTCCGCGTCAGCGCCGCTTGTCCTTTCACCATCAACCCGATTTTGTCCGACGCAGCAGGCCGACTTCGCACGCCCGCTCCCCCTATCCCCGCCACTCTTTCCTCTTCCTCCTCCTCCAACAGCAGCAGCAGCAGCAACAACGGCGAACAACGAGTCCGCGCCCGCGTAGACGTCGCCAGACTCACGCGAGCTAGCGTGCTAGCTAGATCAGTCAAGACACCATCCCACTCCAAAACAACAACGACCATGGTTCGCGTAGCCCTCGAACTAGGAACCATCGAAGGACGCAAGCGAGTTTTGGCAAGCACGGCTTCGGGTGGAGGCGGTGAGCTGGCGGCAAGTTTGAGTTCTCTCAGTCTTTCAGAGCGGCTCGGAGCTGGACATATACATGGAAGGGAAGACACGGAGGGGAATGGGTATACCACAAAAGGAGAATTCGCGGATGCTAGTCTGGGTTTAAGAACGCGGGAGGTGGATTTGGATCCGGATGTGATTAGGAGTTATGGGGGGTTGTGGTTGGTTGTTGAGCAGATTGGTGGTGGTGGTCAGGGTCAAATAACTGAGGAAGGAGAGGGAGGAGGAGTGCATGTGGAGATGTTGAGTGATGGGGTGGTGAGTATTGGGGCTTGGGAAGTTGCTGATGAGGATTGATGACTAGTGTACCTCTAGGGAGGTTTGCTCAGATTTGGGAGGTTCTTGTTTTGGGTTATGTGTGGCGGTTATCTTCTTGAAATACCATGCGTATAGAACTTGATGTAAGGGAAAAGTTACGCTTTAGTTGTTGTGGTGATCAGCGGTTCCAATAATCTTCCTCTGTGTGTAATATATCCCCGATGAGAAAACTTCCATCATTCCTTGAGCATTTTGCCTATTAAGCGTTGGCTTCGCACATGCATAGGGAACCACTCGTTAACTTTTTTTCGTTTTTATTTTTTTTTGGTTCCTACTATTCTCGCTACAATTATCAAACACGGATAAAAAGTCCTAGAGCCACTGTGGCGTCCCAGACCTTCAAGACCTGCTACCAACAAAGGGTAGTATGGTCGTAACTGGTAACTTCTACGTAGCGAAACAAGCAAGAAGGATGACATGAAAATCCTTCTCCATCTACCAACACTTCGTCCTCCCTATAGGTTCTGGATGTTTTCTTGACATCGCCATGCTTCCTCCGCTCAAGTGACTATATCTTCTTCTGCTCTCCTCTCTTTGGGCGCTCATACGCTATCAATCCATATGTTGATCAAACAAAATCTAACACCGGTGGTTGCGCTTATAGCAAACGCCAGCGTGGAAATATATGGCCACATCAAACAATGTGCTCGACATGCCCATTGATCCTGTTGTGACCGTTTTGATGTCCGTTCTAGTGGTAATACTCCTCCTTCTGGCGGCGATTATTATAATCATCCATGTGAGGCCGTTGGCTTGCTCCTCTAGCGGGAAACACCTCGCGCGCGTACTCCTCCAATCCTCTTGGGCCTTCCCACAGCTCTAGGGGGACTGCACGTTCGAGCTCAGAGGATCAAAGCAGATCCTAAAGCTCTTCCTCCTCCTCAGCCTCCTGGAAGCCATTCTGGAAAGAGGAATGGCCATTGCTAAGATCCAAGGGAGAAGGATGCGGGACATATTGCATGGTGGCTGGCTCAAAATCCAGGTCCATCGAATCATCCATGGAGTTGGATGCTGGGTTAGGCATGGTATCTGTTCAAAAGTCGTCTTCGTTAGTATGATGAGACATCAGGCCCTGAAGAGAATTGGTTTACTCACCTCCAGTATTGTGCGAGACCGAGGCCTGACTGTTGAAACCGCTCTGGCTAACCATGATCTGTGAGCTCTCTGTGAGAGCAGGGACAGAGGATTGTGCTCCTCCCAAGTTTGCCTTGGGCGACGCAATAAATCCCGTTGCAGCGTTGTCTTGGTTTGGGCCCTGCAAGCTGAGGCCGGCATTGGCCCTCTTGATGGCAATGAGCTTTTTCATTTCTGCGAGAGCAGCCTCTTGCTCCTCAATTTCACGAAGGAGCGCAGCACGTTCGAGCTCCTGGTCATCGGCGGTCTTGGAGTCGACTGGTGCCGGTTTGATCTCGGCCTTCGCTTCCTCCTTGGGCTTGGCGTCTTCCTTTTGCTTTGCCAGTGCCTTCCGGTTGATGTCAATTTTGCAGCCGAGAACGCCAACAGAGGAGGAGTACTTGTCATGAGGCGTGATCTCTGCCTCTCCTTTTGCCCTCGCCTTTTCGGCCTCAGCCTTAATTTTGACATTGACCTCTTTCTTCGGGTTGACATTGTGATCGGTCTTGTTGTTGTCGTCGTTGACATGAAGACTCTCCCGATTCTTAGGGCCAGATTTGCTGCTGGTGGGATGGGCGGGGATCTTTACGGGAGTAGGGGCCAAGGAAGCAACTGGTTTGGCAGTTGAGGCAGTCGAAGAGGATTTCGTAGATGTAGCAAGCTCAGTGTTTGGGTTGGCCTCGTGGCTGGTGTTGTCGCCAGTAGCAATGGGCTCACCCTGAGAGCGACTGGTGGCCGCACTCGGGACCTCTGTGCGCTGCTGCTCACTTGTCTTCTTCTTCTCCTCGTATTCTTCCTGGTAATACCTGACCTCGCCAACTGGGACTGGGGTATCGTCGTTGAAGAAGGCAAATACGGCATCATTCTCTTTTTGACTCGCAAATCTGCTCATCCTGAGACCTCCTCCCCTTCCTCTTCCCCTGTGGAGGGTCGGTTGCCGCTGGGGTGTCATGGCTCCAGCCGAATGACGAGACTCCTCAATAGACGAGGAACCCCTTGTTGTAGGAGCTTGAGACTTCGATGATCCAGACACCAGGGCGGTAGATTTGGGGGCAGCTATAATAAATGGTTAGGGACACACATCATATATAGAAGAGCTGATTGATAAACATACCTTGCGGGGCAAACATAGAGCTACCAATACCGGACGGGGATGCAGATGGAGTGAACCCGCTGTTGGCGGAAGGGGGTGCCACAATAGGGATAGCAAATGGGCGAGGTTTGACGTTCTGAGGAGTGTAGGAGGGCGTGGAAGGGAGATGGCATCCGCTCTGCTCCTGCTCGAAGGGCGCGGGCTGGTGAGCAGTGTGAGAGGTAGCGCGCTGGAGGAGAGAGCCTCCGCGGCCCCCTCCACCTCGTCTTCCACGAGCAGAAGGGGTGTGAGGAGAATCTCCACGATCGCGACCACGTCCGCCTCTGCCGCGAGCTGAGGGGCGACCCTTCTGACGGTTGCCACCTTTCGTAGCTTCTGCTTGAAAGGCGCGTGCCTCCTCCAGTGGAGTCATGGTTGTCACTAGTTTATGACGCGACGTGTGGTGAGGAAGGTTACAGAAAGACTGTTGTGGTCGAATGATGGAGGATGGATGATGTCAAGGTGAGGAAGAAGAGGGGAAGATTGTCCGCAGTACCGTGGCAAGCTACCCGCAATAAGGAAGAGAAGTTTGGAATTCTTGCTGGCGGCGACGACCTTCCAAGGAAATGTCGAAGATAGCGGAAGATGTTGACCAGTGGAAGAAAGCCGAAGGACCCGGAAGAATATCAGGCCCGAAGGTGGGTGTACGTTATCAGCGGGAACTTCAAGTTTTGGTGTCCCGTCTTAGGGTACGCGTGTTCCTGCTTTGGGTCACTGAGACGGGAAGGCGCGCGTGAGTGAGTGATTGTGGTTCCCATTATCAGAAGGGTGTTCCTTCCTAGGACCCAAGTTCCACTCGTCATCGGGGGTCTTTGAATTTTTTAGGGGTGTGCCGAGATAGGTTGTGAGCAAACATCATACAAGCCGTATAGATACATGGCATATATCACGGGCTTCGAAGGTATCATTTATAAAGCAAAAGACAGGCCTTGGAGCTAGTGGTTGGGTGAACATATATGGTCTTTCATGGGCAGAGTATCAGCAAGAAGCATGGCGCATTTTCCATCTGCCCTGGTGATCCACCCTAAACTCACTCGAGCCTCAAAGGAGCAAACAATCCATATTTAGTAAGCCAGGTGTATCGAAGCTGCCTGGCCATCAATCTAAAGCACAAACTCACAATCGCCAGGCAACCACGAGAAGGGATTACGCAACCGTTATCGACCGAGCAAACGAGGTACAGCGGTATCAACACTTAGGATGACAGGAATCTCGAGTCGTCCAAGCGGTATGAGAGTTTTTACCGGGAAAATCCAGGCAGAGCAACGTAAGAGTGAGTCTAACCAGCAACGTGTCCAGAGAAATGTCTCCCCGAAGCCATGCCGGTCGGACTTCAACAGATTTCTGTTTGTGCTGCCTCCCACCACTAGGAGCTCTTCGTCTTCTTGCTTCCGATCTTGGTCGGAACCGCCTCAATATTCGTCTCCAAGAACTTTCCCGAACCGGCCTCCTGAAGCCAGGCTACCTCAATGGGAGCCACATGTTTCCTCACAAAGTCCACGAGGCCCTTCGCTTGCGGCGCGTCTGCTCTCAAAGCAACGCTCGACACCCTCGGAATACCCAGAGCTGTTGCTAGCCTTTCCTCGCAGGACTTGGAAAATCCAACCAGTCTCATCTTCCCCTCCTTTGACGACTTGGAGGCCACCGCGACCATTTGAGGGAAATGGCAGTTGAACGCTGAGGACTGGCCTGAGCGAGCCACAAAGATGATGCTGTATGGAGCCTTCTTGCTACCACTTGACACTTTCTCGTCATGTTCGCCACCTTTGGCTTCCTCCGTCTTCTCACCGACAGCGACAGCTGACAGATCTTGCAAATTTCGGGAAATAGTTGAAAAGCCAACATCAACATAGGCAGCTAGTTCTGGAGCGGGAGGCACTTGAGAAGTTTTGGCATCTCCTTGTTGTTCGGCCAGCTTCCGCTTCCGCTTGCCCTTGGATGGGGTTACGAAGGTTCTTCGGTATTGGCCTAGAGGAGACAAGAGGCTGTATCTTGACTGTTAGAAAATGATCATAGCTGCAGTACGTTGGTAGACAGAGGAGCATTAGGCGACGGTCTGGTTGACTTACTGACAAAGGAGTTCAAGGATGGCGTCCTGATCCTCTTGGCTGATTTGGGGCCTGGGCAAAACGTGTGAGTAAGCAAATGCCATTTGTGAATTTCAGCGAATCTGTGTATGGGAGAAAAACCTACCATTCAACGGCGGAAAAGGGAGTGTCCAAACGATGGACAATCTTTTTTCGGTCCATTGTCGTTTCCCAGGAAAGGCAAACTACCTAGCTGCGCGATTGCGAACTTGGATTTTGTATGAAAGCAAGGAAACTGTGAATTTGAGCTTCTAAAAAGGAGTCGCCTTGAATAACCAAGGGGTGTTGTGAAAGTAGATATCGAGCCTGGTAGTGAGTGCTATGTTACTTTGACATCCGTCAATGCGACAGTGATCAGCGAAATCTTTTTTACGTATTTTTCTGTATACTATACCGAATCTTGCTGAAGGAACGTAACGGTAAGCGCGCGTAATTTGCGACCCTGTAAGATTACCGCCGAGAGATCGGTATCTTGACGTACCCGTGGGGCTGGGTGGAAAGTTTTAGTCGGCCCTGTCCCGTCGTCCCGCAGGTCCCGTCGGCTTTTAAAGTTCCGCACCGTGATCATCCAAAGTGGACACACCTGGGTCGGGTGGTCAGGTATGCTACGGTACATCTTCTGCACCACGCCACCAATATTTTCACAAATGTGCGGTGTGTGTCTGACAGACAGCACGGGTGCAAGTTTGACAGAGCCGCTCGGGGTTGGGGCGGAAGCTTAAGATACTTTAGCTGAGACAGGGGCATGGAATCGTACATACTACATGTGTGATCCGCGATCTAAGATCCACGATCCATTCGTCTCCACCACCACTCTTCTTGGGCACCGTGGGAGCATGTCCGGTTCATGGACCAGGGACAGGGCACATACGTATTTTCTTGGGGCCTGGGCGACGTCCTTGCTGCACGTCACTCGGTTCTAATTACCTACATCAACCAGAAAGGCGTACGTTGCAAAGCATCATGATGGCAGGTCAGGGCTTCAAGATCTTGGGTACAGGCAACTGCAAAACTGACTACACAGTAGAGCTATTTCCAGATCATTTTCCCTAATCATCTCATACCCTGTGATGACTCGGCTCATTGTTGGACAAATTCCTTGAGAAACAGTATATAAGCATTTTGAAATCGCGTTCGAAGCTAAGGCCCATGGATTACTTTCCATCGAGACCTGTGTGGCGGCACAGCTTGCTGCGGTTTCACATCGACCCGACGGGAGGATCGAAGGCCATTTGAAGCAAAGCAATTTGGCAATGGTTATCTCTAAAGTGAGGGTTATTTTCACTCCCTGGGGTGTTCACCTACGCAGATATCAACGTCATTCCAGCACATTACGGTCTCTTACGGGGCCGGTGTTCATCGTAGGGCGTAGTTGCGTGGAGGTTAGAGGCAAGCCTCATTAAAAATTCGTATCTCACCAAGGCTACTATTACTAACTAGCTGCATGCGTACCACTACCTCTACACATTTTTGTTCATGCCCGTCCTAACCAAGTGATAACAAAGTGAAAGTTGATGATGAAGGCACTTCACTTGCTGTCTTCAGATAGGTACCTGCACCGAAGAACGATGTCTGGGCGCACTCAGAAGACGCCCTGTAAATACTGCGTAATACCCCGCCATTCTTCTCAAAATACCCCACCTGGGCGGAGTCACGGCGGGTGTACCCCGGCACCTGCCAACCCTGCCTAAACGCGCCCCCGCCAGAACCACCTGGCACACTCTTTCCCGCTTAAATTCCTCTTCCCACTTTTGACAGCTCGCTTCTTCCCTTGGAATTGGTATCGATCTTTCCGCCCGTTCACAAACACCCGCACTGCGCTTGGCCTTTGGATGCTCGTTGCGACTTGATCCTTGCCCGTGTTGTGTGCTTCGCTACCTTGACACTTCATATCTGATACTATTACCAGACGACTTCAAACGCGACCTCCTTCTTCACCTACTTCCCTGCAGTGGTAGTTCTGGTTGACGTCAATCTTCCCTTCACCTGTTGATCCACCTCGCGCCTCTTCCGTCCTGTGTACGACACGCTTCAAGTCGGCGCAACCACCTGGCAACCTCGACGAGGAAGTCTCAACTTGACGATCACCACATCACCACTTTTCGGTACGTAACCTCTATCCTCCTTCATTCGATCATTGCTTTGGGTCCCTCCTTTCCACTGCCCTCCAGGCGTTGAGGCTGGGCTCGTCAACATCAATCCTTCCCCCATCACACTCACAGTCATTTTGATACTCCGAGGCTGCCCACAATACACTGCCAAGGCCGACAACATACATCAAGAGGTGTAGGCAACCCCTGATGAATATCGGGGACGGGCGATAAGTGCAAAAGCACAGCAGCTAGCCCGTAGGTTGTCTTTGAGGTTGCTTTGACGGCGAGACTGGTGATTGGATGTCTGTTAGTGCACATTCACATGAACCTGCCAAACCTGACCCCTGTTTGGCAACCAACCGGGCTATCTTAGTCCTGCCTACCCTGCCTGCCTCCCTGCTACACTTTGGTCCAAAGTGCAAAGTCGGGCACCTGGGTGGAACAAGCCGTCCCACCAGCTCGGGCTGTACCTACCATTCACTCCTCCACTGTAGCAGCCCCGGAGCCGCCTCCCCCACCTGCAAGGTAGCTCCCGTCATTCCATCATTGAACCCCTCCCGATCCTGTTTACTCACACCCCCCTGGCTCCCCTCCCCCGCCAGTACCTTTTTCTTCCACTCGAGCTCGGCTTCCGCCTGCCTTCCATTTCTCCCCCACTTACCACAACTACCTCGACCCGACCTCACAACTTGGATCTGACATCGATTCATCTATCCACCCGTCCCGACAGACACTGACCCGCCATCTGTTTAGTCGCATCAACGAACCACGCGCAACCAGAGCACGGGAGCGTGCTTCCAATCCAGGCATTTCCCCTCTGCTTTCTTTGCACCACAACAAGCATCACCAGCAAGCACCACGTACTACAACTTCAACAAAGAGTCGCGTCTTCCAATCTGGTCGTCCCGTCTCTCTCTCTCTCCCCTTTGCCCACTACCCGTCCGTGGCTCGGCAACACACAACGAAGTAACATACTTTGCTTTGCATAGCCTCTTCATCTCATCACACGCCCAGCCTCGAGGGCTCCTTGGAGTGGAAGCACCTTGGTGTTTTAACATCATTGACAGGCAGCCTTACGCCTTTTCCCACCACATTCCGATACTTATCGACTCGCACTTCCATTCGTCATCCATCTTCATTGACTCCTCAGCCGGCGTGCCCTATCCCCAGGCCGTTCTTCCTGAAGCTGCCGCATTCTTCACTGTTGCCCGCTTCGGCAGCCATCCGTGCTTCTCTAGCCCGTTGCATTCACATCTCCAAGCAAGGAGACTCGTTCATCCATACATGCTAAAGACTAGGGTACTTAGAAGCCACCGCCGAGCTTCCTCGACCGGAGCCCAGCAATCGGAGCCGACCACCACCACCCGCAGCTCTCCTCTGCGTAATACAGATGGCTCAAGACCAAGATCCGGCAGCCGATGAGTCCCTAGAACGTGCCATCTCATCTGAGCCTAGCTCAACAAAGGGTTCGAATCCTTACATGGATACCGATCTGCCCTCACCCAAGCGCAGGCGTACTTCTCGCAGCGGCCCATCTCGAAGCCGATCCGTCGATTCGCCCTCGTCCGTGAGGCTCTCGTACGATTCTCCCGGCATCTCATCTGCCAACCCGGTACCTGAAACCAGGACAGATCCCGATACTATGGATACCAGCAGTGGGACAGAGCCGCCTACTCCGCCAAATGCTCCTCGTCCTGCCACCCCGGAGCCAAAAGCTACACAGCCCGAGCCTTCCTCCGGGTCACGTTCAAATCGAGTCACCATAAACGTGCGGACCCCTTCTCGCCCTCTCGAAACCATAGCTTCTTCGCCTACCTCGGCCTCTCTGCAGAATTCCGGAGAACCATTGCCGTCGGTCGATAACGTACAAGCAAGCGTGGAGGCGCCCGAGGTCGACATGACCCGGGATGATGCCATCCAGGATGCTCTTCCCTCCCCGATCTCAGATGCCAATAGCCCTGTGATTGAGGTTGCAATGGAGAAGGAGACTGACAACGCCTTTACTGTGGAGGCGAAGCTTGTCATGGAAGAGCCCGTCACGGATATGTTGCCCGACTTCCCATTCCACGAAGACCACGAGACCTATCGCGATACAGTTGAAAAACTGGCACCCCTTCTAGGTAATTATTGTTGAATAATTCTCTCTCACATCAACTAGTTCATGGATGCTAATATTTATACAGATGAACAAGTTGGCCGAAACGTCGCTCTGTGGATTGGGGACTTTCTTAATCATATCAGAAATGCCCCAATCTCTACAGTCGCCGGCTGGTACACGCGATACAGTCTCCTTTGGCATTCGCTTCCTACACTAGCTTCAGCATGGCACGACCGGCGGCACTTATACTCGAGCGTCAAGGCTATCAAACGTGAGCCGTTTGCCCTTTATCAGCAATTTGCGAGGCTCACTGCGTTCTTCGTCGAACTCGATGTTCACCGCCTTAAGGAATGCGCAACTGTGGAAGAACGGGGGCAGGTGCAACTTGTTTCAATCAGCTACATGCACGTCCTTGCTGCACTCATCAACCACGAGGCCTTTTACCAGCAACAAGACGACGAAGGGTGGAGTTACGCCATAGAAGCTTCCCTTATCTTGGATGCCTTCCTCAATTATGGCGGCAGTCCTGCTACTACACCCTTCCACGTTGGACGTTTTACTCAACTCGTGTCCGAGTTGTTGCCGCAGAACCCCAGATTCATCAACGAATTGGCATGCGTGAGCTTTCTCTCCTGGGCTATCACACGAAAAGTTCCCACCAGGTCAGAAAACACAACCTACCTGAACCACGACCCTGCCACGAGCATTATTTCCTCAGGTTATCTCGTCTACAAAGCTCTCTCACCCAAGCTGGAGGCCATCATCACTGGCGATGACCACAAGCATCTTCTTTGGGAACCCACACTACGCCACCTGTCCTCACTGACATTGATCTACCATCATTGTCTCGCGGCCGATGGTACTATTCCCATGCCTCTGATACAACATCAACGCCAAGGCTCGATAGCATTCAGCTCTCGCTTTCTCCCTGAGGCTGTTGCGTATCTCTGGAAGTTTCGAATGTTTTGCACTCTCATCATGTCCGGCCAGATGCAGCTTCGCATACGATCCGCGATGGGAATGTGCTCCGATTTGATTACCTTCTACAAGAAGTACAATAATCACCCAGACGACTCCAGTCTTGCCTTCCTGCAGCACATTGCCCAATATCTCATGGAATCTGGCCTGGTATCCTACATCTTGGGACCCAAATGCCATCCAGAGATTACGCTAGAGTCCAGTAACATTGTTGGCTTCCTGGCTGTCACGCGGACCTATACCGCTGACCATACCGACCTTATGTTCCAGACTATCCAGTCAACCCAGGACCCGCGGATATCCAGTGCCCTCATCAACATGATTAACAAGATTGTACAGCTTTTCAATCCAAGCGATCTCTTCTACTTCTGTACAAGGTTGGAAGCGATGCCTCTGGACTCTTTCACCTCGACCATGAGGGACTTTTGCGCTCAGGTGCTTCAGCAGCTGACTGACAGGCTGGAGAGAATAGGCAACAATCCGATCCCATATTCATTATGCGTTCGCCTCGTACGGGACTCTTCAGTCTTTGGGTCACAGTCTCAGATTGCTTACCCTGAAATCCACCACTTCGCAATACAGAAGTTCTCGGAGTTGTTGAGGGAAGGTCCAACTGAGGAGATTCGCATGAAAACTTACACGGAGTGCTTGCGAGATATTTCTTTGAGAACCCCATTTGCATTGGGAAGCTTATGGATTTTGTCCAGGATGACGCGCTCGTCCGCGGGTAGGGAACTCAAGATGCTAGCTAAGCAACATGACCTGGTCAGAATTCTCGTTGAGGAGTTTGAAGGCTCGATTCCTACCGCGCGGGCTGCCGGGTTTCCTCCGGTCATCAGTGGCTATGCTAATGCACCTCGAAGAGATCTTCTGTCCTGGGTCCTCAGCGACGGGTCTCCCGAAATTCCCTCCGACATCAGCCAGAAACTTTGGAATCTGCTTGTTGGTCCAGAGGCGGCATGCGAAGAAGACAGGACCGCGGGATGGAAACTGCTGCAGGACAATTCCAAAGCAAAATTTGCGTCAACTTCCTTCACCGACTTTCTCCCATCGCTTGCTCCGGAGTTCTTTACCTTGGGCACAATTGACTTCATCCGCACCGGCATTTTGCCGATCATTCATGCTCCACGTCTCCTCGTCGAAGACACAGAGAGCATTGGTCATTTTGGGATAGAGCAACTTTGGCGCATCATCCTTTCGGTACCGGAGGGTAGTATCGAAAAGCCAGCCATTGACCTCCTTGTAGGGGAGGTCTATATGGGAAATTCGTCCAAAGGGCCAGTTCCCCTCCCCATCGCTCGCCAATTACACTTGGCGTTGGCCGAACGTTGTCTTGATCAGTTGATCTCGGCGGCCAAGAAATTGAGGAGTCTTTGCATTGATGTCTCCAGCAGGAAGTCCGAGATGAACGACACGATGAACCTAGAACAGCAGGTATGCGAACAGGAACGCCTTTGCGTTCGCCCGCTTGCCGTTCTCAGGGCTTTCCATTGGGAGTATAAGAACAATCCCAAATTTTCCGCACCTGATCTCCGCGCACTTAGCTTGGATCCACCGAAGCAGATCGAGGGAGACTCAGCTGAGCTCAAGTACCAGTCATTTGATGGCGAATCCCAAACCGACGTAATTCCGCTCAGTATTGGCAAGCTCAACACGGCGAGGTCACTGTTTGGAAGCTTGCGTGAGGCCACTGGGTTTGGAAACTACCGGATGTATTACCGAGGTGGTATACTCCTACCTCGAGAAGAGTTGATGTGCAAGTCACTGGAAGAACTGCGAATTCATGACGGGTTGATCCTCGTCAAACGCGAAGCAGACGACTATGCGGCATCACCAGGCGAGAACATACGCTCCGGAGCCTCACCTGTTGAGGTTGTCATTCTACGTCATTTTGAGGAGTTGTATGAGTGCTTGACAATGGAGAAGATTTCTGAAGAGGCAAGTTACCCCCGTGGTAATCTTTACAGTGGCTTTTTTACTGACACGATGCAGATTTATGATCTCCTAAGCCAACTTCCGGCCGATGAGAACATCCTGAAGCTCATCGATGAGCCTTCAACAACCCACCAGGATATCTTCCCGACCGATCAGCCTTTCAAGTCGAAGTATTCTGTATATGCGCTACGCGAATATCTCAAGCCTCGAAAAGAAGGCGTTGCCAATCACCGCCATGAAGGTGTCACGGGTAACGAAGATTCGACCGGCTCACACAGCAAATCTCTGCTTAGAGGTTTGCGCATCGTGGTTGGTGCGATATCAGACCAGGATTTGACCCGAAACTGGCCTAGTCATGAAATGCAGCTTGACTGGATTTTCTCCTTGGTAGAATGCTTTGTCCTGATACTCCAAGGTAAGCGTCTCAACCCTTTGATACACATTGTGACACGTACGTTAACACTTGTAGATCCTCTCCTTCCACACTCGGCTACCGAGCTAATCGACGGAACCTTACTGGATCGCTTGGTCAACATTCTACTCGCTTGCCACAACAGCGCAGCTGAACGCACTGTTCATCGCATACCGGTCTGCCTCCACAGCATTCTAGAAGCCTGCTCGATGAGTCCAGAACTCATGAAAGCGTGCTTCGAACATCACGGCGTTCCCAAGTTGCTCGAGGATCTGTTACTTCATGACCGACGCGCAAGCGTTAGGCAGAGTACAAAGCAGATGTTGCTAGGGAAATTCGATGTTGATACCCCCACCGAACTGGGAAGGGTTTCCCAGGGTTCAGAGCCATGCATTGCTAACTCCGAGACGTTGTCTGATGATGACAATCCCTTCCGCGCATACCTATGGCCTGTCATCTCGGGCTTTGTGCGGTCGGCCATGAGTAGCCCCGGTAACCCAACAGAGTTTTTCGAACTTTGCCAGAGCATGTTGATGACTCTGGTAAAATCCAAGTCACCTTTAGTTGACGTTCAAAAACTCTCCCAGGAATGGATCGGATTGCTCCTTGAGTATCAGACCTTCGAGGACCCTACACAACCCTCCAAGGTGGATGTTGCCGTTAGCGGCCTGATCGATCTGATCTGGGCGATTGTCAGTGGGCATCAGTATCTTGGAGACACATTGGCCGGCGTCGCCCGCAAACTCTACTGGCAGCATCTCTATCCGCCTTTGGGAACGAAAGAGGCGGAGAGTTCCAGGCCCATCATTACCGATTCTACGAGGGATAAGCTTTGGAGTATCGTTCTGGTCCTCGTCGGCGAAGACCCAACACAGTTTTCGTGGCTCATCGGGGACTTGAAGGCCTTGACTCCACCGCGTCCCGACCCAGAATACCACCCGTACTTGTACGAAGTTCCTCTACCGTATGAGCGAGAGAAGGTTCTCAGATCTTCAGCCGGCTATGTGGGACTGAAAAACTTATCCAACACGTGCTACTTCAACTCTTTGTTGACTCAGCTCTACATGAACACGGACTTCCGTGAGTACATTTTGCAAAGCCCAATACGGAACATGGTTGCGGGGTCTCAGAAGCTACTCCATGAGATGCAGAGGCTATTTGCGTTTATGCAAAACAGCATCCGTCGCTTTGCCAACCCAGATGACTGCATTGGGAGCATCAGAACGTACGAGGATACGGTGATCGACGTCACTAACCAGATGGATGTCGACGAGTTCTACAACCTTCTTTTCGACCGATGGGAAGGGCAGTTTTCCAACACTGCAGAGAGACGCCGGTTCCGCTCATTTTACGGCGGACAGCTAGTCCAACAGGTTGCCTCCAAGGAATGTAGCCATGTCTCTGAACGGCTGGAACCTTTCTCTGCCATACAGTGTGACATCAAAGGGAAGACGACTTTGCAGGAAAGCTTGCAAGCATATGTGGATGGGGAGATTATGGAGGGCGAGAACAAGTACAAGTGTTCGGAATGCAACCGTCACGTTGATGCTGTCAAGAGGGCTTGCCTGAAGGATATCCCCGACAATCTTATCTTCCATCTGAAACGTTTCGATTTCAATCTGCGTACGCTGCAGAGGAGCAAGATCAACGACTTCTTCTCTTTCCCCGACAAGATTGACATGCGCCCCTATACCATGGAGCACTTGAAGAATCCGGACGAGGACCAGCAAGAGGATGTCTTTGAGCTTGTCGGGGTCCTAGTGCACTCTGGGACGGCCGAGTCAGGCCACTACTATTCCTACATCCGTGAACGGCCATCGAGAAGCGAACAGCCGGTGTGGGTTGAGTACAATGATGACTCTGTTACAAGCTTTGATCCTAGTCAACTGGAAAACGCCTGCTTCGGCGGCACGGATTACAGATCAAACTCCGACCACAACGGCATGCACTTTGAGAAGTCCTATAGCGCCTACATGCTGTTTTATGAACGGTCGTCATCTCTTGCAAGGAAGCAACAAAAGCTCGGCGAACTTGGGCAAGCCAGCCCGCTCCGGGTCGACATGTTGCCTTACCTAAAACCCTGGATCAGGGAGGACAACATGACGTTGCTGAGAAGACACTGCTTGTTTGACCCATACCACACACGGCATGTGTGTCGCGCTTTAGAGCTGATGAAGCAACTTAACGGACATCGATGCACTCCAGACCATGCGATCGAGAGCGAAGCCATGACGATGGGGCTCGGCCACCTGGACCAGGTCGCTTCGAAACTAAAAGATCTGGAAGACTTCCGTTTGCTTGCAGAGGAGATCCTGCAACTTTCGCGAGATTGTCCTCACTCGAGCATAACAATCTTTCGGTGCTCTTCTGGACCGTATGAGCCATTACGGATGCTTTTGCAGAGAAATCCGGATGCCGACGTCCGCCAGAAGACACTCGACATTCTGATTGCGGCTATCAAGGTCATTAAGGAACAGCTACCATCGCGGTACGGTCTGCCATCTCCCGATGCGAATGACGTTGATTCCCACGATTCGGTCATGGAACACGTCATGGTTCTTTTTGAGACCCTTTTTGCGAACATTCACACGAGCACGAGGTCGTGGCCTGAAGTGTTTGGTTTGATGGGGGCGTTCGTCAAGTTGGGACGTCACGAGATGGCGAATTACTTGAAGAGGCCATTCCTGGAGATTCTTCTGAGGCTCATCATGGCTGATACCAATTTGCGCATCGGTCAACAGTACCAAAAGCTTGCCCTGCATCTCTCGCGCCGGGCTAAGAATCGGTTGCCCGACTACGGAACACTCATTGGTTTGCTGGACATTTTGCTTGCCTCTATGCAAGTCGAAGACGACAACCAAGTTAGGATTACTGTGGGTCGTCCTGACCAACGGCTTCAGAATGATCCATGGCTCGAACAGCCTTTCCTGTATACGCAAGTGGAAGCCAACCTTCTGGAAACGATGTGGGATAAGACTCAAGCCAACATCTTTGCCGAAAAGCTCATCAGCATCTACCAGAACGTCGAGGCGACTCACCGGATAATCATCAACTTGGTCAAGCAAAGCCGATGGCTCGAAGAGGGTATTTTCAACGCTCTTGTCGCCAACATTAGCAGCCAGAATTCAAGTCAGCTCATCTATCCATTCCTGCATGCGTCACTGATGTTTTGCCGTCATGCGCCTACTAGGGTATTGGTGGAAAAGCTCATAGAGCATATTTGCGACCAATGCCGCGTCGTGGAGAGTGCAGATGGCGGAGCGTTCTTGGAGTTCCACCGGGCACTGTTCGATTCCAAGCGAGAGAGCCAGGATGATGAAACCGTTGCTCTTCAAGTGATCAGCATCCTGCCCGATTGGGCTCCCGGTTTGCTGGGCTACTTCGACACGAGAACGAGTTCAGAAACTGAGCGCTTCCTTTACGAGAAGCTTTTCCAGTACGGACCATCACCCTCATTTGGTGATACCGAGCAGGACAAAAGGAAAGCGGAGTGCATGAAGACGAGCGCGAAGCGATTAGGAATCCGGTGCTTGCAGTACCTAAGGGACAATTTCGTAGACACGGGCATTGAAGTTTCCGCGCGACTTGTTGTGAGCCTGGAACGGGTGATTGAGCTGTGCAGCAAGTACTTCCCTCCTCCGGGCCCTGAAGAGGATGCAGAAGCCAGGGCGTTCAGAAGGCTTGTTCATAGTAAGTTGCATTTTCCCCAAAGACGGATAGCGGCATATCACTGACACAATGGCGCAGGTATCGCCCAACGATTGCACGCGTTGAAGGTAGACGAGGTGGAAGAAGATGGGTCCGGTATGTTGCTTGACGACTCCTCCAGTATCGCATCGAGCGACACTCTCGCCTAACATTATCATCTTGATCCATACAGAGTGGGAGAACTCCTCAGTTAACTCTGAACAGTTTGATGAACTGGGAGATATCAAGATGTCAACGGAGGAGGTCAACGAAGGCGACCTGCAGTAGCGCCGTAGGCGTCGGAGCCGACAACAGCGGCATCGTTGATGTGTTTTGCTTGCGAGACATGGAGGGATAGATGAACGAGGAGCTTTCATGGAGAACTATGGAATTTCAAGACGGCAAAGATGGAGGCGTTCAGCGTGTCAAAGGTATAGAGAAACAATGGAAAGGTCAAGAAGCGAAAAGGTGGGAGAATCAGCATGTTTTACATCTCCCTTGATTTCTTTTCTCTGCAGGGAATGGTACGGACAATGAATGGGGATATGGTATGGTATGGAAAGCGTTGGCGTCTTGGGCATAAACGGTTAGGGCAAGTTGTCATTCTGGCTTCTTTGGCTCGGTATCAGATTTCAGCCTTTTAGAGTATAGCAGACTCTAGGGGTCATTATAGCTCTACACATACACTTAGACTTTCATAGTCTTTTTATTTGCTCATCCTCGCAGAATTCCCAATTCCTCTGACATGATTCGTGATTCACGGCTATGAAAGCACTGTGGCAGCGACAGGCCTGGTCGATGGGACGGAGGCCGGCCAGGCAGACAGGCAGACAGGCGGGCAGGCAGACAGGCGGGCAGGCGGGCAATGGATCTGGCGGAGAAGGTTAACTGCATGAGGCCAAGCTGGTGGCTGCTGACGGGGGAAAAAAGCCATGTTGTGCACGCCTACAGGGACGGGCATGCCTGCGTGTCTGCCTCGTCCGCGATATTATACATATCTGCACGTCTTGGTTCAGCTCGAGATGCTGTGCAAGACTCCCTCGTCTAACCGAGCTGGGTTGGGTAAGGGTTTGTCTGTGACACTGTTGTGCTCTGTTTCCTGCGTCGTTGTGTTACCTATGTATGTTGATATGGTTGTTTTGACGACGAGGCTCCCGACGATGAACTCACAGCTGAAGCTGGGAGACGGATCACGGAAATGGGATGGTGTGATGACCATGATGGGGGGAGGGTCGATAGTTGACTGTGGCTTTGTGGCACGGATGGACGAGTTACAGTGTTCATTTTGTTAAGACAATATGGCGATGATGGCGGCGTAAAAAGCGTAAGGTAATCTTGGCTTGAACTTGGAGTAAATCACCACTTCAGGAGAAAGAAAGCAGGAATAACATTTTGGGTGATGAGTTCGACCAAGGACGGACGGATCCCTGTCAGCCCTACATTTGAGACCTTCTTCGGTCTTCGTCTTCGTAATCGAAACTCCCAAAGTGCGCGCTACTTCGGTCCTTGGATGATCTTTCGATGATCACTTCTTCTGTGCTTCCAATTGACGCGGACTGGCAGGCTTGAGTCGGGGTAAAAGAGCATCGAGACTCGAGAACATCAAGGCCAAGCATGTTAATGTCAATCAGTCCAAGCTACTGGTGCCACGATCATCACCAACCAGCACAAGCACACATCCATCCTCCATGGAACAAAAGCTTGAAGGAAGCTCATCCTCTGCGATTCGGTTCGAAGTTCACAGATGGCCGAGATGGGTGGTGGTTGTTGAGGAGGGGAAAGTAAAAACGTAGTGTCATCGCCAAGAGTTTAGCCGCCGACCCCCCTGACGAGACTATTGAATGCTAGTGGTCGAACCAACCGAGCACCCTGGCACGCCTGGTGGGATTTTGTGGGATCTCTGGCGGTTGCGCGGTTGAGTGGATGGACAGGATATATATATAGGGGTTGAGGTTGCAGTTGTCACAGTGATGGTTTTTGCAGGTACGGTGGGATTGGGATTGTTGAGGGGAAGTGTTCTGTTGCTTCCATTTTCACATTTGCTGGGTAGGTGAGTGGTTTGATGGAGTATGACTTTTCTGGGATGAAGATATATGGGGATGTGAAACTCGACGTTAACAAGTGATGAAGACAGAAATTCATCAAACATCAATCGTAGAGGTATGAGTTCAGGAGCAAGGGGAAAGACAGCGAGGAAAAATAGAAAAGAGCACAGCACGGCGAAAGAGGAGAGCCTCACAAGTACAGCTCACGCTTACTGTGCTGAATGTTTACAAGCCGAGTGATCACTCCGCTCGAGGACCACCACCACAACCACCACCACCGCAGAACGCCATCAACGCCCACCACGCCCACTGGCTTGTCTTTTCTGCTTGCTTGCGCTTCCGCGGGTGGAAAATGTCACCCTGGCGGTGGAAGGATGGGCCACCCACGGACAAGACCCAGGCGTGCCAGGCTCCCCCAGGAACCCTTTTGGACGCGTTCTGGGCAAATTATTGACTTTGGTCACTTTCTTCTGTATGTGAGAAAGGTGAAACGAGGTTGCTCGTTGACGCCCGAAGGAGGGTAATTATTCTCATTCACCTCTCCCCTGCCTGCATGGTTTCAAGAATTCTTCTTCTGGCTCATCCGCAGAACACCGCTGCGTAACCGCCCAGCAACCAGTCCCAAGCTCTTTTTTTATCCCACTTTCTTCGTGCTCGTTTCAGAATTTTACCCCCTTAACCCAATCCATCGGGTCCTGGGGCTGGTTTCATCTTGGGCTAGACTGGGAATTGTTCAGAGGTTAAAACTTGATGGGTTCCTCTTTTGTTTCATCAAGTCTCCAGTTCTCTTTTTTCCCCCTTCAGTTCCATTCCAATATCATGAAGCAACGGGGTTAGTAATAGGGAAACAACATCTCCTTTTTGATTGTGAGGGAACATCTGGTTGAGCCAATCATCACTCACTATTTCCTTGTTACACCCTTGCTCTCGTGTTGACTTTTCAGTCTTTTTTACTTTCTTCGAGCTTGACATCACCGACCAGATGCCCCACCGATAGGCCGGACCTTGACACCACTCGTTACCAACGTCTGTCCCCATTCAGTCACTCCGCCAAGTCTCATTATACCCTTTTGAAACCGAAAACAAGAAAACAAAGATGTCTTCTTCACTCCCACTCAAGACCCGCATCTCACCTCCTCTAGGCGCTGGTCCCTCCCTCGCCGAGGGCGGTGATCACCTCCCTGGCAACCTCACCTCGGCTCTCGAGTATGCTTCCAAGAGACTCCAGAGGAAAGGAGCAAAATTCACTCTACTGGTTATCCGCAAGGACTACCAGCTTCCGACCTCTCCACTCGGCTCCCCATCCGCTCAGTCTTTCTCATGCGGCAGCACCCCTTCCTCCTCGACTTCCAACTCGGTGGCCAGCACCCCAGCCAAGCCCACCTTTGCTCACGCATTCAAGCAATTTGTCCGTGGTGACACCGGTCCGATCAAGGAGAGGATAATCAACATCAACACCGACTACCGCTACGGAGCCACCTCGCCCACATTTTCCGAAGCCTCCCTCACTTCCGCTTCGACAGCATCAACAGTCGATTCCGTCTTCACCAACCACCGCGGCCGAGTAGGACAAGCACGATGGCCACTCAGCCCGGGCGCAGCCCAAGCACCCTCGGTGCCCTTAACACCAGCAACACCATACTCCACCTCCTCCATGGCCGCTGGTGATACCAACATCAACACCACCTGCCTTCCCAGCGCCGGCCTCCACGCCACCCGCGGCTTCGGCCCCGCCCTCCTCCAAATCCCCTCCTCGCCCACATCGTCAGACTTCGGCATCCGGCTCATCCACGCCATCCCGCTCAAAGAAAAAGAAGACAAACTCCTCTCGTCCACCCTCGAAAAAGCCGCCAAGAAATTCAACATCTCCCCCTCTTCCCTGCCACCACCCATCCCCGCCTCGACACTCGGCCTCCCGCCCGAGCTTTTGCACCGCTCTCTGGCCCAAAACGAAGTTCTCTTCGGCCCTTCCTCCTCTTCCTCGGGAGCAGCAGGCCTCCGCCTCCTCTCGCTTGATCACCTGTACACCTTCCGCTCGGCGCTGCAGTGCTACACCCGGACGGTGAACCACAAGCCGTCGGTGTCACGGTCGATTGCGCACCGCAGGCTGGAAGATGCCGTGGATGAGTTGAGAAGGTTGGTGCTGGGGAACGGATGCCAGAAGCTCAAGAAGAGTTGTCTTGTGGGCGCGTATGCGAGGTTTATGGATCCGGTTAGCGATCGGAGCCTGGAGGAGGTGGGGAGGATGTATGGGCGAGCGTATGGAAGAAGGGATCATAGGGGTGGACGGGATGTGAGGGAGAAGGGGTGGGTGGATGATACGGTTGAGAAAGTAGAGGGGGTGGAAGAGGGGGTGTTCGAATTAATGGGTGATATTGGGATGCCGGAGCCGCCGGTTCGGAACTTGAACTTTGGTGAGATGAAGAAAGAAAAGCCGTTGCCGGTGGCGCCGGTATCTGAGAGGTGGGTTGGGCCTTACTACTACGGTGGTGACGAGAAGGCGGTTGTCGTGGCGGAGGAGGACATTGATCTCGACGAGATCACCGACATGATGGACGAGATTGATCTGGAGAGCAAGTTGGAGATGGACGACATCGAGGCATGGTATCGCAATGTCCAGATTGGCGTGGGACAAATCGGTGTGGGGAGGGAGGTGCGGATGGTCAACGTAGGAGCTCAACAGTATCGCCAAGTCCAACCACCCCGAGCATGTGCAGCTCCCATCCCAACCGTCGACATCAACATCGACGACAACAACAACGACGACAGAACCCCAACCCGCGAAGTCGAGCGCGTTGTCATCGAAATGCAAGAACTCCACCGCACAACCCCCCGACTTTCCCCAGCACCTCCCGGTCGATCAGCCAGACCGAACATGCTCGCCGGTCTAAAGCTCCAAACCACATTCGATCCTAAACCACCAAAATCCTCCAAGAAAAAATCACCCCGACACCTTGCTCCTCCCAGCCCAGCTCGCCAGTCCGACCTCGAACTGACCACCCCCATCCGCGTCCAGCGCACGCTCGCCAAGATGGAACTCGAGCTCGTCATCCCGCCCACCAAGCCCAAGCGCGGCGGGTTTATTTACAATTCGCTTTCTCCCCTTGAGAAATCACCAAAATCCCAGACCTCGTCCCCTTCTACCGTTGTCCACGGCCAACGATCTCCATCCTCCCCCAACGACGACTCACCCTCAACAGTCGTCAACTCCACTCAATCCTCATCCGCCCAATCCCCCATGTCTTCTCCATCCTCAGATTCTTCCGAGGAAGAACACACCGCCCGCCCCCTCGATTCCCCCCGGACGGCCCTAACAGCAACAAGAATCAACATCTGGCTTCCGCACTCATCAGGCAACACGCTAGATGGGATCTTGCACAATGGCGGTAACTCCAGCTCCAGCAACCTTGCGAGCTCGGATATCGACGAGTCTGACTCTGATAATGAAAGACTGGAGGTGTCGCCGGGTGGTGGCAGGTACAACAGGTTTGGCAACAGATTGGGCCCGTTGACGCCGAATGGGTATGACGATATCAGCCCGATTACGAGGGGGGAGTGGGGGTTTTTGATGGGTGTTGGGGGAGCGGGGGGTGTGGGAGGGTTGGCGAGGAGGGCGGGGGTTGAGGCTTTGTGAGTGAGTTCTTTGGACTGTGAGTTTGGAGTTTTGATGATTGCTTTGAGTGTTTTGGTTGTGTGGTGGGATGGGTGAAAGGGGAGAGATGTTGCTTCATTGGGGATGATTATTACTCTTTGGATTCTTACTATCGTTCTTTGATACCATATTATGGATATTGACTTTTTGTTTCTAAATCTGATGACCTAAGGGCTGGCTTTTTGTGATCATGTTGAGTGTGAACTGCAAGTGCTCATGGAAATAGTGTGACTCCCAGTTATCTGACAGAGGTAGGATTATGGAACCAGTTGTAAGTGATTCTATTTGAATGCTTTCAAGACCCCGTCGACTTGTAGCCACCACGAACACAATACATACTCAATTAATTTCCCTTGTCATCGACGACCATCTCTTTTCCACTAGCTTTCCGTTCACAAAAAAAAAACACTATAACGGAGATTTGATTCAACCGACGAAAGACCATCCGCCATCTCAGTTGGCAAACCAACCAGCCCGCGCTCCTTCCCTTTCCACTTACTTGTCCCATTGCCCGGAAACGTATTACGTACCCGTCATCCTACCACTCACTAGGCACCAACGCCGCGGGCACAGGTTCATTCATAACCAACCTCTTTCACCCCTTCTTCTAACACCTCCGAATGGGACAAATGGTCAAGCGGTTCAACGAAGCGCGCACGTTCCGACGACAGGCCAGACTCACAGGCCAAGCCACTACCCGTTCGATTCCCGACGACGGCACTTTTCTCGACACTTTCGACGACAAAAGGGGGTGCCCGACTTAGTCGGGCTGTCGATAGCCCCCTTACCGCGATACGACGACACTACGATACGATACGATGACCGACAAACGGTAAACAGCAAACGGCGGAAACCGTCGAGGAGGCGACGGTGAGGGTACTGGGGGCGCCGCTTGACCATTGTTCCATTATCTTTTTTTGTTCTTTTTTTGCTATATGTTGCGATGAAGACGTATATGTTCGCGGTTGATGATAGACGCATCTCGTATGGGTAAGACCAAAAATGAAATCTGAAATGACTGGAGGCCTAAAACACCACGGAGTTTTCGGGGCACCATTGGAAGGACGAGAACAGTTTGTGTCAGTCAACCAAGCAGCTCTGCCATGTTGACAATGCCTGACAAAACGGATCGAAACGAAGAACGTGATGCTGGTATCTGCATCATCTCATGTGATAGATGTCAACTGGTCCTTATTGCCTCGAGTTGCATCTGGACTCCGGTGTCAACTCGTAGTCCGTCGGAGATTGTCAGTTCTCAACTCACGGTCGTTCTTCCAACATCTCATCTTGGAAGTCAGTCATGCCTCTTTCTTTCATTCTTCCTTGAGAGACGAAGGAACTCCGGTGAGAGTTTGGCGATACAAACCCTTCGTTATCCCCCTATTTATGAGCATCCTTGGAATCATGTTGTGCTCTTCTTGTTGATGTTGTCTGATGACTGGAAATATCCTCACTACGAATTCACAGCCCACGCACTCCATCTCTGCCCATCCGCTCACTCACCTCCTCAAAGTCCCACTCCCTCAAGATGTCGAGCCTCAAGCGATAAATCCGATTATCGCGACCCGTCGTAGGGCTGTAGCTACCTGCTACACAGCCAACATTTAAGCATCCAGCACACATGCATGCACGCACCTATCACGCGAGAAAGCACATAACTGTCGGTACCCTTCACACGTGCCAAAAAGTCAACGACTGTGCGTATATGTGCATGGAGAATGGAACAGTTCGGGAACTTCGGGGTCCTAGACGTCCGCGCATTAGGATACCCTCAGGACACTCGCTCATTTCACCCTAAAATGTTCACTGAATCGCATCAAAAAAGAGATAAATCGGCTCCTGAAAGCATCTTGTAGAACAAGAGAGTGTTCTCTCACTGTTCTGTCCCGAGTTTGACACTTGGGGAATCTTTTCATCTTTCCCCTCCTATGGGCACCAATGCAAGGACCACACATTAGCAGGTCTGGTGGTCTGGGCTCCGGCGCGCCAAACTTCATACCGACAGCCAAGCTCAAAGGTGTCAACCGCCACCAGCAATCCATCATACCCGATGCTTCGCACGTTGAGAAAACCCGAACTTCACGAGCGAGTTGCAAAGCAAAGGATGGAGAAACACTTCACAAAGGTTCATACGAAAATCGATAGCAACAACACGGAGAAAGGAAAGCCGTTGTCGGCGTGGCTCAGTGCCAGCGCCGCGTCTGAACGTGACAGATGCAGTCAGAGTGCAGTTGCGAAAAGTGCAGAGGGCATCCTACATCGCCGATGGGCTGCTTCCACCAACCGCTGGGTAGAGGTAGGAAAGTTGGTAGCGTATGCACAGACGCAGTAACTTTGTGAGGTACATCTTTACCATAAATGGCAGGCGAAGTACATCTGCTCAGTTAGTGTCCCAGTGGATATGATCTCTTGCATGAACAATCTTGGAGCTGTCATGCAGCAAGGGCCCTGTTTGGGTTTAGCTTCGCCAAGTGTCTATGACGCTGTTGGTTCCTTTGGTAAGCGACCCAGCCAGCTCTTCATCCGACCTCTGGATACGAATGGATTGGGCAATCGATCATGGCCTCATGATCACTCACCGTTTACCGTGTTTCTAGTTCACTTGTCTGTATCATGATGTATGTCCGGTCGTATGAGGAGGGCAAAAGTCACAAAAGTTTAAAGGAAACTGTGAGGTTGGTATATGAGGATTGTATTAAGCCCGGTCAGATTAACTCCTTTCCTTTCTCCAAGCCAACAAATGGAAAAATCCCATCATAATCCCATTATCATCATCTCGACATCGAACCATAGCTAAGCGTAGCAAAGCGTCGAAACACCCATTCTGGGCAGGGAATCTTTTGAAACAAAAAAGCATGTGTAGTAGAATCCCTTGCGGAGGGCGCTTGTCAAATATGTCGTGTGTTCTTGTTGTACAAGCAACCCCGGAACTCGTGAATGTCGAAACAACAGGATCGTCCATCATTCGTAGATCTCCGCATTCGTAGAAACACGACCGAGTTCCGTGGCTGATACTCTAAACCATCCCCACACTCATTCCTGATTTAGAAGTGAATTTAGAGGTTGGCAAGGACGGCAGCACCACCGAAGAGGGCACCCATGGCGACGGCACCGGTCTTCATGGGGGCGGCAGGGTTGCTGTTGGTAGCAGAGGAAGCAGCAGAGCCAGCCTTGCTAGTGATGGAGTTGATAGCAGAGTTGGCACCGCTGGTGAGCGAGCCAATGGCAGAGGTGATGGAAGCCCTGTCGGAACCAGTGGCGGTGGAGAGCTGAGAGTTGAGAGAAGAGAGAGAGTCGCCAGCCTTGCTGGTGACGGAAGCAACAGCAGAGTCGGCGCTGGAGGAGATGCTGGCGACCTTGGAGCTGACGGAGGAGGAGACGGAGGCAGCGGCAGAGCTCTGGGAAGCGAGAGCAGAGGTGATGCTGTTAGAGGCGGAGGCGAGAGCAGAGGAAGCCGACTGGGGGATGGAGTTCTGGGCCTGTTTTCTCGGTGGTTAGCAACTGTGGATGGCATCAAAGGTATGTAGATCGAGAGGAACGTACAAGAGCCAGAGGGGCGAGGGCAACGAGGACAGCGGAGAACTTCATTTTGATGGTTGTTTGGTTTTGTTGGTGATTATTGTTGGTTGTATGGTATTAAGCGAGCGTTGCTCTTGGGTATTTCGGCGCGAGAAAAGGTGAAATGGGTATCTTGAGTTGTTGTATTGTGGAACGTAAGAGAGACGGGAAGCAGAAAGAGAAGAAGGGACAAATACTTATATCGGAGAGGAGCAGGCCAAGCAAGGACGGGATGAGGGGCAAGGGCGAGTGCAAGGCAGGCTCAGCAGGGCAGTGGGCAGGTGTGGAAGCAGGCAGGGCAGGGCAAGGCAAACGAACCTGACCTGAGAACAGGACCTGAATCCTGGGAGCCGGCCCGTCACCACCACCAGCTCCCACCTCTCACCACCCACCTCTCTCAGCTCCTTCTTTTTTTGTTTCAAGCAACGACGGAGTGAATGAGTGAATCCACACACATCCACCGTCACTGCAGGTACGTACTGTGCACTTGCACGCAACCACGAGGCGAAACACGGTGACAAGACCTGGTGTGGCTGGGAATCCGGATTACCTACACCTGAGGTATTCCTTCCGACGATCTCATGAGAAGGAGGTACGAGTTTGCCTAACATCAGACTACCTTGACCTTGTGGTTACTTAGATAGTAGCCACAGTCCCTCTTTATCCATCACCATCGTCGATGCCGTCCCAGCCCTGGCTGCCTGGATGACTGAATCCATCCTCAACTTGCACCTTCCCTTTTCCCCTCCAGGATGTGTCCTGCCACGGCCCGCTTTGAAACGATGACGAGCGAATCAGCTGTGTTGTACAAGGCGAAATCCAAACCTGCATGGTGCGTGGTGGTCCAGTTATGGCCGGCTTGTGGCCTCGTCCTCGCTCGTCATCGTTATTGCTGGGTCGACGTTGCCGGGGCTGGCTGTGTCTGGTGGGGTTCCCCATCAATGATTCCCGGGCATGCGTACGCCAATGCCATTCATTCTTTCTCACTGTTCTGACTGTCAATGTCATCCGAAGACTGCTGCTGGACTCTTGACGGGGAACCACGTTTGACGGGCCCCTACTGCCTCACAGCCCTGCTGCTTGGAGTCAATGCTCGACCCCAATATCAGTACTTCCATCGATTCCAAAACACAAATCTCCTTCATGGTCGGCAAAGGAATGGGCCAGACCTGGGCCGCAATGTCAGCCATATCGATGGAATTCCGTTCCCTTGAACCACAGCTCGGAGCTTGGCCTTGCTGGGCATTGAGCTTTCCTGGGACGTCGTCATGACGCCAGAAACACCAAGAATTGTGGAGTGTTGCAACGAACCAGCCAACCACACTCCATCGTTACAAGACACCCACACTGACCGCACCCCCCTGTCGAGCCGCGCCTGCCCTCCATCCCGATCGAGTGTGGGGAAAGGCGGCTCCAGCCATCCACTCAAAGACCGGGAAATCCGGCACCGGGTTCCACGGCATGACGGTCTGGGGTGTGGCTGCAGTGAAGGCACTCTTGTCGACTCTTTTGGGTTTCTTCATTCTTTGCGCTGTTCACCATTGGCGAATCTCAACATCGTCTGCTCGTGTTCAATCTGTTCCCCTTTATTGCTTGCCTGGGGAGAGTAGTTACGGTAACGTAAACTTTGGGTTGCACAACATGGCCGTCGTTTTTTGCGGCGTTGAACTCTCACACCAGCCATCTCATCACTCATCACTCGGCTCCTGTTCTTCAAACCCCCATGGGATCTTTTATCAAACTCATGGACTCCACCGCTCATCCTTCCAACGTTGAGATGGGTTTTCAGGACAGAAATGCACGGAATCACCAAAAAAGCAATTGCAAGTCGGAAAGCATGTGTTTCAACCCCTTGCAGTTCAGCATGAACCCACTGGTAGACCCTTGGACTTTCCTGGTCCCTGAGCCTAGTCAGTGCCCAGGCCCATCTGATGTGTTGAACCTCAAACGATAAACAATTGAACGGTCTTGGGGCCTGGCTTTCGGCTTTTGTCACTCGGACATCACAAGTTCACCTCTCCTCGCATTGGAAATCATCCTTCACGCTGCTCGGAAAAACGGCCCCAAGAAAGAAATCACGAATGGGTGATCACGGCTTGTGTCTGCTTTTCCTTTGTGATGGACGTCAACGACCCCCTCTCAGAAACCAGCGAGCCAGGGAGCTTTTCCAACTTTTGATCTTCAACGTCTTTCTTCCTTTTTTATTCCCATCCAGACCATTCCCGGCCCGTGGTCCGCCTGGAAGAGTCCATCAAAAACGGCTCCCGCGCCCGCGACCTGCGCTAAGTGCAAACTCGGTTAGTGTTGCTAGTGAGACCGGTGGCAATTCCCGCGAATTATATCCATTCGATGACATCACTGCTCACTGTGCCGTTGTTTGCTTGGCTGATGCAGTCCAAGAAAAGAGACGAGCCGAAGGAGGACGAGGCAAGGCGAATGCTTTCAATCCGAGCGAGCTTCTGGCGTCGAATTTCGTTGCCATTCTTTTTGCTCAATTCTGACATTTCTTTCGCTGTTTGCTTTCTTCTTCATCCGTTCGTTGGTTCAGACTGGACCAGCTGTCAGCTGTCAGCTGCCAGTAATGCAAACCACCTGTTGACCTGTTAAAGCATGACTTTTAGACAGACACGAGCAGTCTCACAGTCGGACAGCAGCACATAGAATGGTCTCAAAATGAACCCCCAGAGCCCCCATACCCAAAGTTTGTCAAATGTCTGGCTTTCTTTCTCCAAAATAATGGAACTTGGAGACCCTGAAGACCCTCCAGACCCTTTGGACCATCTAGACCTTCAGACACTCCATGTTCTCCTCCCGAACTTCTGGGTCCCTGTTCCACTTGGAATGGCTCTTATTCCAGTGACGGTCTGACGAACGGACTTCCAAGGATCCCATAACAGGTGCCACTCTCACGTAACGCAAGACAGGCAAGCAAAATGATCACATATCCCCAGATGGTCGGGCGTACACAAGCCTGTCAGTAACAGGCCTTGCCCAAGGTATCACCAGAGATTGTTAGCACGTTGCACGTCCGAAAAGGCATGAGAGCAACTCATTTGCACGGTGAGCCTGTGCCACAAGCCGAAGAGATGGCGCAGAAAACACGCAACGCATGTGGCTGAATATGAGGCTGTGCTCTTCTGAGCCCCCGATCCATCCAAACAAAAGTCAAAGAAAGACAGAAACGCGCGTCATGTATTTTGAGGGGTCTGGGGGGTACAGTATGAAGGAAGGCGAACCGTTATTTTTGGGATGTGCAAGTGGCACATGTGGTTCGTCAGACAATGCTTAGTCGTCCTGCCTTCATCATAAGAGTTCTCAATCCCTGTGTACCTCATGGAGTACTCCAGGAAAAGGATAAACGGTCGATCACAAATGGCAATTGGATAATACCACTGCACCAGAAGCATGAAAATGCGAGCCGTTGATGATCAGCTGCCTTATGCTTTTTGCCTTCGCTTTGATTGATGGAGAACTGATAAACCAAAAAACCTCGTGGCTACTCGCTCACGCTCGTGGCTTTGCATGCAGGAAGAAAGCATTCCATATGTACAACCGGTAGATCTCAGCAGTCCAGGAAGGCTTAGCAAAATGTGTTCGATAGAAGAGCCAAGCAAGCAATGACCTCGAGCTTAGCCAGTACGTGTACGTAATAGAGTTACACCTCCAGACCATCAGTCCGGCAAGCAAACCCGCTTCATACCAGTTTGAGCCGCAAAACCCCCAGAGGCCTCCTCCCCACGAGCCACTCTAGAGGTAGGCTTGACTGAGCTCGGTTACACCTCCCGGTAAGGCGAAATCCCCTTCTTAAGCTCGTTCACGATTTCCGCCGCATATTCCGCACTGCTAGTCTGGAAGTCATACCGTTTGCTTTCCGTAGCTTTGTACACCACAAGCTGTTACGTTCACACACACACACAAACCGTTAGCGATATTGAACAACCTCACACGCATGAAACCATTTCATCAATAGGACACACCAAACGGGAAACGTGTAGTAAAACAAAAAACAAACAAACATACCTTAAAGTTATTAGGATGCTTCCTCGAAACCTTGCACCCCACCACATTGCTGAAATGCACCGTCGTCGCCTTCCCATCCACAATCTCCCCCGGGTTCTTCCCGCCCGCCGAAGGCATGATGTGGATGTACTCGCCGTCAATGACAAAGATCTTTTCGGAAAGCAACCGCATCGGCTGCTTCCGCCAGACCGTGTACTTTTTCACCGCCGTCGCGCCGATGCCCAGCTCGTCCTGCTTGAGGATCTCCTTGGCGAGCGGGTGCACGCCCATGATGCCCCTGCCCTTCTTGGATTTTGTGGTCCAGGTGGATGAGTTGTCTGCGAATAAAGGTGGGCGGGGGGAAGAGCTGCTGGGGGAGCCGGTCATGGTTAGCGGACCGTCGGTGGCGAAGCGTCGCCGGTGGAGGTCGAGTTCCGTTACGTTGTTTAGCGAGCCGACAGTGCGGTCGAGGGGGACGACGGTGCCGGATTGTGGCAGTTTGAGCACGTGGTTGGCCTTGTCTAGCTGGCGCTTGCGGCAGGCGGTGTCGAGCACGTCGGCGAGCCAGGTTTCCGTGGTCACGTCGAGCGTGATCATTTGCCCGGCCGGCACGTCGGAGGAGTGGATGTGGATGCGCAGGAGACGCTTCTCGCCGCGCGAGGTGCTCTGCGCCGGCTGGGCGGGCTGGGGCATGTCGGCGTACATGGTCACGCCGGGGCGGTAGGTGGTGTTGAGCAGCGGGTTCCCTCGTGGTTCGGCCGCGGGCATGAGGGAGTTGTCTGGTCGGGGAGTGCCGCGCGGTGTTAGGTCCTTGTCTTCTTCCTCCTCGAGGCTGCCGTCGGCTTGTTCCTGCTCGAACTGCGGGGTGAGTTTTTGGTTCTCTTCGAATTCGTCTTCGGATGCCTTGGATAGGGCGAAGATGTCGTAGACTTTGGAGTTGGAGCGTGACCGTCCGGCCTTGTTGTTAGCTGTAGTAAAGGAGGTGAGCTGCTTCTTCCGCTCTAGGGGAGGGAAGTCGTCGTCCACTTCGCCGTCTTCTTCGACCATGCGGAGCGTCCACCAGTTGACGTTAAGCCTGTCGCTCGGGAGCGAAGGTTCTAGCTTTTCTTCGTTGTAGCGCCATAAACTTAGACCGATGAGATCGGCAACCGTTACGGGCCTGTCCATGCCTTCACCCTCGTGGACGGTCCGGCAGATAAGCACCTCGAAAGGCTTGGAGGGATTCTTAGAGAACGGAGCGTAGATCCTAAGCATGATCGGGTTCGGGTCACCCTGCCCTGACAGGTTTGCGAAGCGATCGAATGGAAGTGCCGGCTTTGTCTTCTTGGCCTTCAACGCCGCGGAGAGCAGACTCTTGGGTTGAACCACGCTGATCGGCCGTATCGTGCTCAAGGGGCGTGGAGGTGGAAGCTTCCCTACCAGTAGTGACGATGGAGGTGGCATGACCGACTTGCGTATCATGGTTGACCTCCTCATATACTCTCGTGGAGGTGTGCCAACCACTTGATGCTGGGGCGACGCGTTCATGGGGTTCTTGATGGCATCCAGGATGGATGCTGAGTCAATACTCTCGACAAAGGCTTCGGATATGTCCGAAGCGTCCGAGTCATCGTCGTCTTCTTCGTCCTCGAGTAGATCGCTTGCTTCTCGCTTGATGCCCATGGAAGGATCTGTGTTCAGCTTGGCCGATAGCTTAGCTGCGCGGGCTGCCGCAGCTTGGGCAGCCTCTCTCGCCCGGTGGAACCCAGAAGCATCAAACTCGTGGTCTGATGAGACCTCACTACTTGTTACAGTATCGCTCCTTGCTCTCTCCTTCACCGTCTCCAAGGCGGACTGAGAGCCTCTTCTGACTGCCGGTTTTGGCGGTGACATGGTTATTGTTTGGCGCAGGTTGGACGACTGAATAGGTGAAGAGCCAGATCGAGTGCGCAAGGGCATCTTTGCAAACTTGATTTGCTGAGTAGCTCGGTGGTCGGGTTCATCGTCGCTCTCGTCGCTGAGGTCACTGCTGTCGTCTTCCTCCTCCATTTGTTCCCTCCTCCTACGGCGCTTTGCAGCTACACTGGGACCCAGAGGAATGCCCCCGCCCGGAAACAAGTTCTCTTCCTCCCCTTCATCTTCAAGCGGCAGCGCAGCTACTCGTGGGGCCTGGAAGTATTCGGATGCGATCGCGGTGGGTATAGGAGGAGAGTGGGTTCGCTTGATGAGGGCGGGATTCGGGCGCCAACCGGTGGACTTGAAGGGCGCAGAGTTGAGGAAGCCTTCGTTCAGTGTAAATAGCCGTTCTCCTACGCCGTCGGCAACCTCATTCAGATAGCCCGTACGGAGCTGGTAGGAAACCAGACTGCAGAAAGCGGATCAGCACGATTGGACCAACATGGCGAAGCCTTTCCACACCGGTCATGGGATAACCCAGCACACATACTCTTCCACCTGAATCACGGACATGGCTGATGTCGGGACATATAAAAGGATCACCGAGGCCAAGAAGAGATGGGAGTAATCGAAGGTCCAATCGCAGTCACCGGCAAGCAGGCTATATCAAGAGGCGCCGTGACGGGGTCGCAACCGGGCTCCGACCACCATTCAACTGCAATTGCGATGGCGAGGTAATGTCTTTCCAGCTCTTGAGGTCCAGTTGTTATAGCAGACGTGGGTGTGAAGACGGATTGGCGACGAGGTTCGGTTTCGCGATAGCGACGGGCGAGTCCAGCTCGTAGAGTCGAGCTTGTGTAAGGGATGACACAGGGGAGGGGATTCGTTGTCGCTGCGCTTGTTTCGAGGTAAGGGATTCGTGCGACTCTCGTCCTGATTGCTTTCCGTCTGTCTAGCCTTGTGTCGTGTGACGAAGTTGTATGCGGTGTTCGGTTGGAGAATGGTGATGTGTCGCAAGGTGTTTCTAGCGAGGTTGATGATGTTCTAGGGAGTCCCTGGGGCCACTGCATTCGGGGGGGATCAGCACCCGCCGGCCGTTTCACACGCGGGCACAAGCTCCCTTATCTTATCAGCTGTCGGGCACATAGTTGGTTGTTGGTGGGGTACCAAATGCTGGGGAAACGGGCCAGGCCCAGACTTCTCCAATTCCTGCACTGCATCAATGACGACCCCTGGACGTTGCTGCCAAGACCGCCCTGTGAACGACTGAACGCCGTGAAAGTTGACGTCGCGTCGCATTTCTGTCTCTTTACACCATCAACCATCAGATCACCAGCAACAACAACCACACCGAAATTGATCAAGATGGGCTTGGTAGATTATGGTTCCGACTCGGACTCGGACTCCGAACCCGTTCAGCAGCCAGTAGCGCCCACACCTGCACCCGCTGCGGCTCCCTCGACCACCAAGAAACCGTTTCAAAAGCTCATCGACCGCTCCGGCTCTGGCTCAGGCAAAATCATTGTCAACCTAGGCAGCGCAGGCACAGATCCCGAGTCAAAACCGGCCGAAGATGAACCACCAGCAAAGCGGGCCAAGACAGCTGGAGGAGGATCCAGTCGGTTTAGCAGTTTCGGGTCTTTTCTACCGGCACCCAAGAAGACGGCACCCATAGCCAACACTGCTTCTACATCAGCGCCAGCGGGCGACAACAGCAACAAGCCCAAGCCGATCGTAAATCTTAGGACTGGCGCAGAACCTGCTTTTTCCAGGACTGGCAATGACAATGGGGACGATGGCTTTGCAGGATCAGAATCGACATCAGGGTCCGGGTTTTCCTCTGGACTCAACCTTCCTGCACCAAAGAAGACTCCGGCAGGGCCATCAATACCAGAAGGACAGAAGCCCGAGGAGGAGGTAAAGTTGGTTGGAAAGCCGCTTATGTTTAAGCCGCTTTCCGTAGCAAGGAAGCCCCAGAAGAAGAAGGCTGTGACACCCAAAACACCAGCTGCCCAGAGTGTTGGGGACAAGGCGGCGACAACAACGGCACCAGCCCCATCGGCACAAGACAATGTGGTAGCAGCACAACCAGCAGCTCCGAAAAGGAAGCAGGTCTCGCTCTTCTCCATGGAGGAGGAGGAAGCCACCCCAACAACAACAGCAACAACATCAGCCACTGGTGCCTACGAGCCCCTCTTCACCGCCCCGGATCCCTCAACCAACTACGAGCACCATGAGAGCGATGTAACAGGCGACTACGACTCTTACACCGTCCCTAGCTCTTCCACCTATAACTCGGCACCGAGCAATGCAAGCCACCAACAGTCCCTCAGCTCCATAGCCGACGATCTTGCTCTGAACAAGACGGCACGCAGAGAGCTCTTTGGGCGGCAACGTGGAGGCAAGAACAGGGATGCCTTTGAAATTCCAGAAGGCGCCAAGATTGTAAACTTCAACATGGAGCAGGAGTATGAGCACAACAACGCGCTGAGGGCCTCGGGCGAGCAAGTGTACAACCCAGTGCGGTCGATTGCGCCGGGCAAGCACAGTCTCAGACAGATGGTCAATATGGCGCAGAGCAATGTGTCTGCGTTGGAGGATAGTTGGGCTCAGGGAAGGAATAATCGGAAGGACGCTGCGGGGAAGTATGGGTGGAAGTGAGGCGGGTGTTGTCTGTTTCGATTATGATTTCCCGGGATATCCTTTTGGTTATTTACATCATGAAGAGGATCAACAGATTGATACCCAGCGGAATGGCAAGACTTAGTTCTATGACGCTGCCTCGATGGCTATTGTCGCATTCGAAGTGGCATTAAACCACAAGTCGTCTTCGTACGATTACTCACCCACAAACTGTGCTTTCGACGAATCAGAGATTCGGGAAAAGCGAAAACACGCCGTCAAGGTCACGGTGAAGCCAAGCGTCGGTGTCGTCATGATATAGACCGGTGTCTTTGAAGTGGCAATGTCACGTCTCCAAAGAACCGAGGCTGGTATCTGCACAACCCAGCCAGTTGAGCTTAATGCAAGATAATCCGATGTATTCCTCGAACACCGGTTTTCATGGCTAGTCCTTCTCTGACACTTGAAACGTATTTAGCGAGGGTGGACCGAGGAACTGGATATCCCTCATCAAAGTTTTGGCAGAAGTAGTCCCATCTGATTTCAAAACTGGCCATATGCACTTCTGACTTCCATTCGCATCCTAAACTGGATTTCCCAGGACAAATTTGGTATGAAGTAATCCTTTCCGGTAGTATCATTCACATCTGCTATGTATGAGTTAGTCAATCAAGAGACGTCCGGGTAGCAGTTGTGTCCGAGTCTCAACCGAGTCGCTGTCCGAAAACTGTTCAAGAGGAACTTAGAAATCTTCTGTGTACCTCTGACACACATTCCATCCTTTTGACCTGAGAGTCAAACATCTTCTAGCCAAGAAGAAGGATCACTTGCATAAAACGGCTTCCCGCAGGTGCTGATTCCGTTCTATGGAAGTTGAGTACAACCCATAATGTCAGCTATTGTCAGTGGCGTCTGCGTGTCATACTCCCAGCTATTTCATGAACGGCGGCTGAACCTTAAAGTGATGTTCTATAGGGATAACACAGCATGATATAGTCATCGCTTGGATGTTGTGCTAGGTATGTTCTGAAACGCTGACGCGGTGGAAGCGTAAGCATACTATGAATAGCTATGTTCCGTCTTTCCCTCTTTTTTAGGTTCTTTCTTCCTCATCTCTCAGTCAGCGATTTACTTTCCGTCAGCTAGTAAGCAAGCAAGCCACACGCTCTTGTGAACGCCATCTTGGAGGCCGAATATCGGTCAGTTTGTAACTGACTCCCGGCCATCAACCAAGAAACATTGTTTCATGGCGCAATCGCTTAGATGACCGGTAACGAGCAATAACGACCCGCTCAGGTACAACGACGAAGTGCGACCATCTCTAGGGGCGAGCAAATACCTTGGAAACCTCAAAATCACATTGGCTTAGGTGTTCCAACACATCCCTCTATCAATGCCATGCCCTATCCCAGGTAGCTTCCATCCCATCTCGTCCAGGTTCACCAGCTGCTTCACCACCTCACATGTGTCGCTCCTTCCCAATCAAACCACCACGGTACATGTACCACTTTCCGCAGGCCTCCTTCCAACAAGCAGCCGGTTCGGAGCGCAATGGCAACATGGCGCAGCGGTTAACCGTACACCACCCCAAAACTTGAAACCCGTCACATAATTATAAAAAGTGACCGAACCGTGAATCGAACACCACAGTACATCTAAAGCTCACAATTATAAAAAGGGCGTCCCATAATTATAAAAAGGGATTCAATAACACAACGATAACATATGGGTACTAAGGTGGTCGAGGTGTACCGCACCAGAACGGCGGCTTGTTATTTTTTTTCTTTTAAATTTGTCCTTGACGTTTTCTTTTCGCATCTTCTAACAACAGTCAACACTTCTAGTCATCGCCACTGTGAGTAATCTCCAACATTCCCCGCTGTAGCTCCTCCGGGTACCCAACCCATTTCTTAAGTCTGCGTGCGTCATCTAATCATGCATTCTTCCCGTATCTGTTTCCATGTCCCCTGGGGTGATATTTCTTTTTCTAGCAAAAAAGTTACTATCGCCATCTTCCACTGTGTCAGAAGCTTGAATCCTCGGCCTGTGATCCCTCAGTTACCATTCATTACCATCCTCACCCCTTACCACCATCCAACATAAACACTCCTTTCTGGGAAGGAAAGACAAGAAAAGGCCGAGTCTCTTCACCGCTTACACCTCTAATTGTCCGGGTCCTTCATCCCTCCACCCCTTCGAAGACCCATCCATCCATGCTTGATCTTTTGTCCAGCCAGCCAGCCAACACTGAACAACAAATCGGTGTAGAGAACAAGACACCCTTGATCCCTCATCATTCCGCCTATAACACTGTGAATTATAGGTGGAGGTAAGCGGGAAAATAAACTCTATCGCAAACGAAACGAAACGGCACGAAACGAAACGGCACGAAACGAAACAAACCGAAAAGAAACATGACATGCATGCAAAATGCCCGCCGACAAGCGGAGCGGGCGGACGGATGAACGGACGGGGAACAGAGGCGGAGCGTTATGGGAGACGACACCACCATCCCGGTTGGCTGGTTGGACCAGCATGTTCTCGGCGGTAGGTAGTAGATAGACGTTGGAGCATGACCATAGCCCTAACGTATTCGTATCTGCGCATTCATTGACTACTCAATGATACCTCACCCTGCTCACCTCTAACCTAGCAGATCCCTCCTCTTACTCCGAGTCATTGTTGGTCGATGGGCGGATGGTGACATGAGAGACTGCAAAACTGCAAAGTGACAATCATCCTACTGCAACTCGGAGCTTGTTACTGGTGAGCCTGGCTCACAGCAGCCTGGGTAACCTTCCCGGCGAGCCACAGAGACTCCTTCTTACCGAACGACCAACCAACCAACTCCCTTCTTCTTTCTTTTCTCCCCCTTCCAAGACAGGTAGGTATCAGCTGATGATATCCCGTTAAAGAAGGAATCATATGTACTGTACCATAGGTGAGCATATCTCTCAGCCCATCCTGTCCAGCCTGTCCATCAGGGTTCACAAGTTCCTTGTTCCTCAAGAGGACACCTGACCCAGCAGCAGGAGGCTTGCAGCGAACTTCGGTCAGCACCCATACACAGCACATATGTCACCCACCGGGTCTCCGACACCGTACATACGTACAACTCGAACGAGCCGTCCCGCCGTACAACGAACGGAGGTTCGGCGTTTGACCCGACGCTGGGATGTCCTATTGCCCATTGGAAACAAGTGTCCCACTAGAGGACTAGCCCGGACTAGCCCGGTAGAGAAGAGATAAATTCCTAGTGATCGAGTTTATCTACTCTACCTAGTGTGCCTACTGCGCCTACTGCGTCTCTCCCACATGTCCTCCGTAGTTTGGTTCAGTTGTGTTTCAGGATAGGGGGAGGCTGGTGTAGTAGTTTACTAGTACCTACCTACCACACATGTAGGTCAAGGACCCTTTTGTTCAGGACTTTTTAGGTGCTTACTATTTGTGCCATAGTACGCAGTCTCGAACCTCCCACGGTGGGCCAAAAGCGAACCGAAGCGACGAACAAAAAGTGAGACACTTGAGACATCCGAGAGAGAGATCTGAGAGATCTATGCAAAGCTCTGGATATCGCCGTCCATCGGCTTTCACTAATTTAGTCTGTCTACCTAGGACCAGGCAGGTACCTAAACAGCTGGAAGTCTGTACGCATCCATACTGTCCTCGGTTCTCTCCTGAACCTTGGACTGAGACATGCAGACGGGATAGACCAGATACACTGTGTATGCATATCATGCAGATATCATTTTCCTAGGAACAACAACTTTACTCCAGTTTGAACTCGGTGTGGTCCAATCCAGTAGTGCCGACATCGACCCTAAACAGGCCACCGCCGTACTTCCTGCTTGGGGTCCCCTCCTCGCTGTCCTCGTCCGCGGCGCTGGTGATGAACAGCTCGGTACCCACAAACTCGACGCAAGTGATGTTGTTGGTCGGCAGGATAATTCGGCCCACGATCTTCCCGGCCGGGGAGATCTTGATGACGGAGCCGCCATCATACAGGGCGTGCCAGATGTTGCCATCCTTATCGACCCTGAACCCGTCTAAGTGACCCTTCTCCTCGTGCTTGTAATGGACGCGCTTGTTGGAGAGGCTGCCATCCTCGGGGCTGTAGTCCCACGCAAAGATGGTGTTCTCAGGCGTGTGGGTGAAGTACATGGTCTTGCCATCCGGGGACCAGCCAAGGCTGTTGGGGATGATCAGACCTGACTCGACCTCTTCCTTGGACTTTCCGAGGTCAAATCGGTAGAGGGATCCTGAACACAAACAAATGCCATGTCAGAATCCACATTACTTTGGGGAAAAAATAAAAAATCATGTCATGACGGCCCAATTCTGCTGTACTGCTGTTGCTGTTGCTGTTGCTCTGCTGTTGTGTTGTGCATAGGAGGTCCAAGAGACCCGCACCCTCCACAGTGGGCTCCATTGACAGCACAAGCGCGTCACATCGAGCGTTCCGGGATGTTCCACATAACACCCCCTGACAGACCCAGGGTCGATTGCCGAATTGGGCCTCCGGGCTGCCACGTGGGAAGGAGATACTGGCTGACCGAGCAGAAGAGGGAGTTTTGACTTTTTTTTTTCTCTCACTCACCTTCGGTTTGCGGCTCACCAACGTGAAAGTCATTCATGGTACCAAGCCAGAAACGACCATGCGGATCAACGGCACCGTCGTTGGACCTCATTCTGTCGGGCTCGCCGCCAATGCGGGTCAAGTAGTCATACTGACCCGTCTTTCGGTCGAGGAGGGCAATGCCATACTTGAGCGCCACTAGAATCTTTTCCTGCGGATCCTGACCCTGGATGTTGGCCGTGACACCAATCGGGGAATCTAGCTGGAGGGTCTTGAGCGAATCTGGCCCTTCCGTGGCCGAGACGGTGTGGAGTCGCTTTTGCTTGATGTCGACAAAGCGCAGCGTCTGGGTGCCCTTTTCGAAGTAGGGACCCTCTCCGAGCTGGCAGTGCAGATCCAGATACGGCTCGGTGACGTGCCACTGCTGCACTTGGTTCTGGTCGGCCATGGTCTCGTCGTTTGACTAAGTCGAGAGAGAAGTCTTGGCGGTGGTTGGGAACCTGAGACGGTAGTGCGGTGGGTGATGCAGGCAACTCCTAGGAAAGGATGGTGATGCCTGTTGGGTGGACAGAAGAGGCAAGTCCAGAGGAGGCAGAAGTTCCGTATCGAGACCCAGTTGAGACCCAGTTGAGCGGATGCGGTGACGAAGCAGGCGGGACTAGTGAAGCAAGTGCTTGACTAGAGTCTGCTCGCTGGAGCTGTCGAGGTGACTGGCGTTGACGATGACTGGTTGCCGGACACGAGCAAGTTGCAGCCGGAGGCTATGGCAGCTACACCGTACTAAGTGGGCGTTGGCTTGGTGTCTGTCACTCACTTGTCAGCGCGCGTGTCTACCGGAAGTATCGCCGGGTGGTTTTGAGAGCCGGGGATGTGTCGATGGCTCGGGATGTCAGGATGGCCGACATGGCTCGATGGAGAGAGTCGGCCGCAAAGGAGCGGTGTGTGTGGGTTTTGTACAATACAACTCAACCTACATGCGTACTTGCGTTACAGAGTCTGCGGATGCAGGCTGATCAAACTCTTTGTTCATGCACGTCGTCGTGCTTGCAGGCGAGGCGACGGTTTTTCTATCCAGTTCCAGCTTCAGCCGGAGGACGTCGAGGAGTTTCCATCTTTTTGTCTTTTATACACAGGAGTAGAGGCCAAGGTGTCGCCAACAGTGTTGACGTTATCGGCGTCCATCGAGTGGGTCGCCGCAGTGCGGAGCAGCACTGGCCGTGTCATAGACTGCCATCCGACGGGCCCCTCCGCACCGGATCCCTTTTATCAGGCGTCCCGGCTTCCGGAAATCGGGCCTGGCATCCGCACACACGCGAGCGAGCCGGCCGCCAAATTGCGCCCTGCGGCTGTCGCGGTCTCGGTCCAAAGGCAGGAAGGTTGTAACGAAACCACGCGCGCACTGCGCTGTCACGTCGGTTGGATCGGCTGTCACGATGCCGTGGGTTGCACTGCTGAAGGAGTGCTGGAGTGGTGCTGGAGTGCAGCGTGATCGAGGTGAGGTGAAAAAGGTTGAAGATTGGTTGGTCCTGCCCGCTGGTCGTGGAAAGGTACCCGTAGCCTAGTCCGTGCGCCGTTGCTTACTTGTACGACGCTAGTGCAGTGATCCAATGTGAGGTACCTTGATGGCACCAGACATTGCTGCCACTTGCAAAGGAGGTGCCTTGGCGTGCGGCAGCTACCCGTAGGACATCGCAGCAGGAGAGGAAACACCTCAGATGGCATTTCCTCCAGAGACAGCGAGCGACTTCCACTTGTTGTTTGTTGGCAGTCTGGAATGAGATGGATATGTAGCGCTTGCAGCGCTTGAGGCCCATCGATCCAATCAATCCATCTCGGAGACCGGGAAGCTGGATGTTTCGTACAGATAGTAAGTTGGGGGGCTCTGAAGTAAGGTAAGGAACAAAAAGAGATGACTCACCAATTGGCCGTGATATGTCGTTATTGAAGCTTGCGATGCGACCCATCCAAAAACATGCCTCTAGGGACTTCCCAAAGGAGCCAGTGCTGCATGTCAGGGCCGCCGTTGAGCAATCGGATGTCTACCATGAAACATCATGATCGTGAATGACCCTGGTGCCTCAATTGCAACCGCCAATCCCCGACATTCAGGACGTGAAAGCCTCATCCAAATCGAGGAAGCCGACCATTGGTACTCTGTGGACAGGAGGTCGTTGGGTTTCCGAGTTTGGAGACAACTGATGCTTTGGCTGCAACTAAGGTATAGGTCTTCGAATCGGAAAGTGTTTTCGCGTGTCGCTCCAGTGGTCCTGCTGTTGCAGCGTTACAGCCAATACAGACACCGATCAGTTTATGACAAATGTTACGGTAACGTACGTAATGCAACATCTAGGTCAAGATACTCGAATCAGTACAAGAACATGCCTTGATGTACATCGCCCTGCACATTTAGGGTTACCAAAACAGTCTTTTGAGCTGTTCATGGTAAATGACTTACAGCGAAGAGTTAGTTCGGCGTCCAGACACCACTCTTGATCCTAGAAGGCGGAAGGAGGCATTTCCGTTCATCCATGGTGGTGTTGAGTCATATGTTTTAAGCCTGCCCTGTTGTCTGCACGTAAGAAGCATCACGGCAAGGGGCCTCTTTTCGCCCATGCATTTGATAGTACAGTTGAAACTCCCGTCATTGCTAGACGCAGGACGGACAGGCCCATCGACCGTTTAGGAGCCTTGGGCCCCAAGACAGGAACACATGATCGACCGCTGCTGCATGCACTATATGCCCCGGTCAGCTTCTAGGGCTCTCGATAGGCCAGACGAGCAAGGCAGATGCGGGTAAGGCCCGATGGTCCCAGTCTTTGATGCCTTCCCTTGTCCTTGATCCCCTAGCGCAAAGCCATCCAGTTGGAACGGTGGTATACGTAGAGGTAACTTCTGCGCTCGCTCGTATGAGGGAAAGGAGGAGATGAGTTGCAACTGAGGTGTTGGCATCCAACAAGCAAACATTGTCGCATCACGAAGGTTCTGTATGCGATTTGGGTGGTCTCGAGGACAAAGTATTACTAGTGGTCAGTACTTCCTTTAGCACTGGCTTTCCGGCTGCCGTCGCCGACTTGCTGACATCTGGCCGCAGTTTGAACTTTGAAGGGGCAAATATAAAGCGTCATAGGAGGATATAGAAATCCTCCTGCCTTTCTCCCTCCGAAAGCTCCACGGGAGCCCCTGCCGGCTAGGTGCATCCGGGTGGAAATAGCGTCAATAGCGGTAGATCGAGCTGGAAAGGCGGTCAAAAGCCCATTGTCGAATCGGAAAACGCGCCAGCCCTAGGCTCTTTTGCTTCTGGGGAAGATATGGGGTATTGAGCAACGGTAGACCCATCGTTATCCGTCGTTTCCATCCGTCGTTGATGTCATGAATCGTAAATTGTAAAGCTACTAGGGACGTCGGTAAGTTGATGTTTTGAGATATTCGCAAATGACGGCACCTGAACCTTTGGCATTGAGCAAAAGATGTGAATGCCTGGACGTTGGGTTGGTTGCTTTTCGGAACATGATGGTTGAATTGTCGTCACTTTATCGCCATGCTAGGTTCGCCGTGCAGGTAGTACCGTGTGTCAGACCTGTCAGGGCCCGTGCACTAATTAAAGCCCCGACACACGCAGGCGGCTAGAACGCGGGGATCTGTATGCCATAGAGGTAGCTGCAGCGCGTTCCCGCTTCACCTTCAGCTCTTGACAACCTCAAGGAAAAGATGGCGACGAAGTCCTTGAGGGTGGCCTTGTATCGATACCGCTGCCATTTGTTTCCTCTGGCACTCTCGATATTGGGCATTCCACGTTGTTGAGACCGATGTCCTTCAACGTCCCGTTCGTCTCAGAGGCTCGACACAGTACCAGATGTAATTTCGGATTCGCAAGACGTCAGAGCCGCCGGCGTCACAATTGTGATGGGCTGGGCCTGCTGCCTACACAGCATGGAGTGATCTCAATGCGGAACCCGGGAGAACGGATCCAAAATTGACAATCTCGTCTTCGGACCAGTAATCAAGCGGGAATGTGCCATGTTGGACCAAATATCGATACGCCGACCTGGATGGGATTCTGGAGGAATCACCTCATCCGGTCACACTGAGCAAATGCGCGACCCAGCTCGCAGCAACCATCCGACGTTGGAACGGGCAGAGGCATGAAGAGCAACGAACCAGTCTGTGCGTTTCGAAAGTCACTGAGCACCGAGTAGACTGAGCAGCTTCATCAACGCTGTCCTTCCCTTCCCCCGTCCCTGGCGCCAACAACGCGATATAAAAGGGAATGTTTACACGGTGCACCTCCTACCCAGGCTCGCCCGGCTGAGCCAGGGCACCACACCATCCGAAGCATCGCGTGAACGAGGTCGCATGTTGGGCCGCAGAACCTAGGAAACCAGCAGAAGCCTCACTTTGAATGTGCAAGGAGCAAGGCCAAAGTCAATTTGAGCACGGGATGTGTCCAATTTGCTACCAATACGCCATTGATCCTGACGGAGGGTTGCAGTCAATGTAGAGGTATTTCCCAACCAACCATGGCCGATCAAGATACAGATGCCGTTATGTACCTGCCTCTGGATATGGATTTGGAGGTACAATCTCGGGTTGACAATCCCCAAAACAGTCAGCCATGATACGGTAGCAGTCCAACCAGAGGAGTTTGATATCTGCAAGACAACCCAACATCTGGATCACCTGGCTGTTGTTGCATGTGGGAGGCGTGTCAAGGCAAGTTCAGGCGTCAATCGACGCAAGTTCAGTGGTGAGTTGTTTGTTTAATTGCGAGACTGAAGCCGTGGCTAAACATTGGAAGCACCAGATTCGGAAACATCATATGATTTTGAGAGGAGAGATGCAAGAAGTGGTGCTGCGGAGGTGTTCTATGGAAAGTTCCAAACGCCCAGCCAAGGTCCACTGTGCAGGGACAGAAGGAATTGAATGTGACGGAAAGTGGAAACCGAAAACACGAAACACTATCCCAGACACGGGGGCACTGTGCAATTTGCAGCAGAAATGAATTTACAGTCCAGCACAGTGGGATTCCTTACGCAATACAACCGTAAGTTACATCAGCCCTTCACACTTCAGTTGCAACAGAACTGCGGTCGACAACACCTGCTACCTTCTTGGAGGTTGGTACTGGCATTGGCAGGCACGACGGAAGACGCTCCTTCTACATCTCGGCCTCATCTACGGCGAGCATTCGTGGATGGCAGGGCAAGTTCAGGGCAAGGCAGCCCCAGCCCTTCCACACTGCAATTTTGGACTTTGTGGGCTTGCGCACTTTCCACAATTTGCACCTGTCCGTTTCCACTTATCACCACCCGTCTCGAGATCTCCATTGGCCTCCAACCAGCAGCTTGGCGACAGCATCTGCAAAATGGAGGTCAAGCTTCACCTTTACTTGACCTGCTTGGCTGGAAGATTCGATACTGGATAGTCGGCCATCTTACAATGGATCGTGCATTCGACCTCAGCTTTCCCACTCGCCGACTTTTCCCCCCTCCCAGTGCAGCGTCACTGTACTGAGGTGTCAGACAGCCCAGATGCCAAGAACGGCCGCTCTGTAAGGACCATCATATGGGAAAATGGAGTGTCGCAACAATCGAGCCAAACTGACCACTCAAGGCACTCCACAGAACCCGATCTGGTAGCCACATCACCATGACAGTCTCTGAAGTTACGCTGCTACGCTGCTACGCTACCTGGTCCCCGGCCCCGTACATACATACCGGACAGGCAGAGTGACACGCCTACCCGACCCTACAACTCCAAAACCTCAGGCGGTGCGCCCACGATCTCGTGCCTTATTTGACCACTCTGGCGAACGACATTCCCGCGTTTATTTTGGGTTCGGTGGCTTGCCGGGATCAAGTTAATAAACGTACGGGCCCATAATTTGTTCGGGATGGCATCAGCCGCTGCAACTGGGCATGACTGGCATCAGGATACGCAGCACGCACCCGTCTGTCGCCATGCAACATCACCTCACATCATTCTCCTGGAGAAGATGCCTCCGAGGCTCTGTCGTCTTTTTATCACCTCCCGTCAGCCGGCATGCTCAACACCATCAGCTCCGCCCTGTCGTGTAATCCCTTCATCATCTCTCCTTGGTGCGGATTCCATACAAAACAAGCTGCCGGTCGACTCCAGATTGGCCCATGCAGCCGCCGCGACTTTGATAAGTCCACCGGAGCCACTCAACGACAACATTCTGCGTGCAAAACCTGACTACGCCGTACAACATGTGGGCAGTGGGTCATACGAACCTCTTTTTCTCCGTGGGCTTTTCACTTCGCCCGCCCGACTTCGAGAACCCATGCCCACAAACGGCAGGTCTTTCGATAAGCTTTGGATCTCGGGAACATCTCGTGGCGAGCCAGAGTCGGGATGAAATATCCAAGAGGCCAAGGAGGCCAAGTGAGACCATAAGCACAAGTTCTCTGTCTGGAATAGGATCGTCATATCGCATCGTCCGCCTCATTCACGCACATGAAGCAGGGTGTACGGAACGAGCACCTGCTTTCCCCCGGGAAGCTTGCTGGGTTCTCACCAGTGGTAAATCTCTGTGTGGATCACTATGGTTTATTACGCGCATCATCGCTACCGCCCCCTCCACCCGTGATAACCTTCGGGATGGCGACATACCTACACAGTATGCGCCCTGGACTGGTTTCCTTGACTGCGTGCACGGAAATTGCTTGACTGTTCACACGGAAAACCTTCGCTCACGCGAGATGCCGCAACTCCAAGGACCCTCCGGCTGTGGTATTTTTGATACGCGGCAATACCAATGCGACGTTGCCAGTTCTCTTCTCGTCTCACATATAACGTCTACCACACCTAAGATGAGTGATACCGGGAGTCTCAGCCTCTCGGTCATCCTGAAAACGGCACGGTGCGCGTTTATAGCTAATCCGGATATTTCTTCAAAAGCCATGCCAATGCTCACCTCAACTGCTCTGTGGAAAGTCTGAATCGACCCATTGTCAGCAATGAACGCGAGTTGCCATTTTAGACTAACCGCCTAGGCACAGTACCGTCACGGGCTTTCAGGACTTGCATTTGCCGCTGATGCGAGCGATCCACCAACAACCCAGTTGCTTGGGCCGTATGCTCGGGTCACGCCAAGAGGGTCTATGGTCGTGCTGTGTGGATGTCTGTGAGCCTTTTGGGCCTCATGGACCTCACCACATGTACGCTATTATCGTGGTGGAATCACGAAACAGTGTCCGGTTAGCCCTCATTGATCCATCCACCTCCAGGCCGACATAACCCATGCTGCCCACAGGGTGGACCCTTCACGAAAAAAACGGCCAGCAAAAAGGGAAATCCGAGCAAGATAATTTGAGCGAAAATGGCAACACGCCAACCGGAAGTGCTAGGTAACATTGAGTCTGTCAGTTTCCCCAGGAGGATCGTTGACAACAGCCCTGTCAAGACTTTACTGCGTAGTATGTACCTACTGTACCAAGCAACCATCACTTCAACATGACATGGCTCTTATAACCCCTGCTTTCCCTCTGCGTTGCCGCACCCCGGCAGCTACCTATCCACTCACTGCCTGCTGACTACTACTGTGTACCTATTCCGCCATTATCCCCGTGTTGACTTGTCCACCCCCCGGTACACACTTCGTACCGGTACCAGCACGACCACCCAGCAGATAAAAAGCAACTTGAATAGAACGGGTCGAGCAACAGAAGCATGGGTGAACAATTACAGGCTCCGGAATATGCTGGTCACTGTGGCCGGCGGAACTGAGATACCCTTGGAGCTCACACGTCAACTCAAGGGTTGTGGCTTGTCTCGTGGGACGACTTATGCTCCCCTATCCACGGCCTCTGCTCTTCAGGTAGAGCAACAGTGGTCCAATCAGATTATATAGTCTGGATCCTGCTGGCGGGGACCTTGAAGCGCGATTTTGCCTCAACCCGATACCGAATCTTGCTTCACCACCGTCACGACATCCTGACTACTCGTGAAGCCAACGAGAATTCCACCAGAGGCAGACGGACTATCCCAAGAAGCTAACGAAACATAAGGACCTGAAAGGAGGTTTCGTCTTGACCTACGCCCACTCAAGCGGCGAACCTCTAGCGCTACGTGGTCTCCAGGACCATTCAGTGGGCGAGTCTCCTCCTGACGACGATGAGTGGTCCAGAAACCTGCATCCCATCCCACCTTGTCACCGCAACTACTCTTGCATCGATTACCCACCGGGACTGCTTGTTTACGCCTGTCATTTTTTCTCTACTCCGCTAGGGGCCCTCGAGCTATCCGCCGGACGACCCTCCTGTCGAAGTAGTCCCCGCTCGCCTCCACCCGCTGCTAGGCTCTTTGGCTCTTGTCTTTACGCCAGCTTTGTCTCTAAAGCTTGACAACTTGGCGGACACGTTGGTTGTACGGGCCTCGAACACGTACCCGACATCTTGCAGCTCATCCTGTGTGTGCGTTTGCCGCTACTGCAGTCCGGAACCGACACCGTCCTCGCTATTCGAACGTGGAGCTGGCAGTACTTCCGACTCGGGTGCCACGCTCTTTTGCAGCATAAAGACTCACTCATCCGTCGCACCAGCCGCTAGCAACACTCTCTTCTCCAACAAAGGTGATTTAATAAACCATTCTATACAGTACCACCGTTAAATCCGTCACGCTGGCGATCCAAGCTCTTTCCCGTCCCCAAGAGCCTCCCCGGAGGTGGCTCGGCGCGGACTCTTCAGACCCCATCTCTTCCATTGCCTACAGCTTTGGGTCTTCGAGCACGACTTTTGGACACAACGGCTTACCAAGTGTCAGCTCCGGGTTTATACTCGCTTCACAGGGTTTCAACGGCGACAACAGTCGCCAGTATCATGGTGCTGAAGACCACAGAAGCGAAGGGGAACAGGCAATGTCACAGAGGGGTCCTGCACCTCACCCTCCCGCGCTCTCATTGTCGCGTGACGTTCACTCCCCGTCGCCGTCCTACCGAGCCTTTGGTCAAGATGGACCGAGCCATCAGCATCATCGTAACCCAAGCAACACCTCAATGACCAACATCGACGGAAACCACACTCAAACAGGATCGAAAACTTCCGGTGTGCACAACATTCTGAACCCTTCCGAACCCCAAGAGCGTCTTCCTACACCCGCCCCATCTCTCCCAATGCCTTCTGCCCAAAGGGGTAGCCCACAGGCAACCATGAGAATGGGCCAGTACCCAGTTGATGGTTCCCCATCTCGCTTTTATGGTTATCAGACGCAAAGCATGCCCGGGTCGCGAACTACTACTCCAGTTCCCGCCGCATCCTCCATGGTGCCTCCTCCGGCTTCCGAAAACGAATCTCCTATTACCAACCATCCCTTTCCAATGTCCATGTCGAGGAGGATGTTGACCCCGAGGTCCCCAAGACCACCAAGCATGAGCCGCGGGACAACAAGGCCCATGGAAGGCCAACAGCTCCCAAGCATGCCATCCCATGTTCAAAGGACCCCAACGCCGTCTCATAACACTTCGCCACTCAGTGGTCCCCCAACTTTCCCAGGTCCTCGCCCCTTTTCCGGCCCGCTCCACGGACAGGGAGCTTCTTTACCTCCCCCGCCTGTGCAACCGAATACTGGAATGGTTGCTCCGTCATCACAGCCGCTTCTGGGTCAAAGACTTCCGCCACCTGTAACAGCAGGGCCGCTACAATCTGGCCCTCTTACTCGGGAGCCCGCAGGAAGACCTTTTTCTCACCCGTCCTTCCCCAGTCCTCCAACCACGACTACTGGACCCGTATCAGGCGGGTTGACCGCCGCTTATCTGCTTCAGGACCGAAGCAGGCTTGCAGTTGATGGCCGACAGCACATGATCACCATTACACCATCTGTTGGTGAGGAGATTTTGGTTCCGGTAGATATTCATCAAGGCTCGAGACAAGCAGATGCGAAGCGACAGCGAAACGCGGGAGCCTCGGCGCGGTTCAGACAGCGAAAGAGGGAGATCGAGCGCAACAGGGAGAGGGATTTGCAGAGACTGGAGGTTGAGAGCCGGGAGTGGACGAAGAAAATGCAGGATTTGACCACTGAGCGCGACTACTTTCGCAGCGAGGCAGAACGTTTGAGGAAGATTGTGGCTGGCATTCCTGAATTCAGCAAGCTGGCGGACCCAGCACAACCGACTCCTGTATCGTCGCCCCCAAGCGTACCCTCGTTTTCGGTCGAGAACAGCCCCCGTACGGGACCGCTACCCCCACCGCAGCCGCAATCCCAACCTCCGCAGTCACACCAACTTTCAAACCTTTATACTCATTCACGCACCCGGTCGCATCCCGACAACACCCATTCGTCTCCATACGACGAGTCCTTGACACTCGAGAGGCCCAGAAGACGGAGGAGGACTGACACAGAGCCGTCGCCCACTACTGGAGCTTACGCACACAACACGCCCGCTCCCATGGCCATGCCTCAATCAGCCTTCGGATTGGCTCACTCACCTCATCTTCCTCCTCCAAGATTACCCCCTCTTCGGGGACTTGATCAGCCTCAATCGACCACAACCCCGCCCCCGGCGTCCAATGGACCGCATGCTGTCCCCTTAACTTCGCAAAGCCCATCAGGCGGTGCCTATCAGCCCTATCCTCCTGCGACCGCTCCTAGGCCAGAGATAGGATGGGCTATCAACCAAAGAGGCCCCCTCGAAGGTGCCCATATACATCCGTTGCAGGGGTCCCATGGTCATCCTGAGAGCCTACGAAGGCCAGTTGAGCAATGGAGGCATGAGCCGCATTCCAACCGACCCGCCGCTTAACGAGTGATCTCGCTCAAGCCCAACTACACAACATTACGCTCTTTATTCACGCATCTTTCTTTTGTCTTTTCCCCTGATCTAGAGTTATCTGAAAGCGAGCCCGGGCAACCGGCAATGGCTGTTTCATTGAGGAGAGCGTGTTTGTTTTCCTAGACTTTGTGTCTTACTACGTTCATTTTGTATCAAAATTCCATTTGTCATGTTGATTCACTTCGTTCCATGTTTCACATTCATCGTTACTCCTTTTACTGCTTCCTCCTGAACCAAGCTTGCGTTCGAGCGTCATACGGCTGGTCCTTACCGCTACCTACCCTTCGCTTACGCACCTAATCCTTCTACAACCACGGCTTATCAACCTACTAATCAGCTTTCAAATATCGCAACTCCGCTGCCCCATTAGTCTGTTAATATCCCTGCCTATAACGGGGTCGAGAGGAGGTGGTCACGGGAACATGTCCCGTGTTTTTCTCATTTTGGTGTGCAACCAGGGTCATCATCATTGGGTTGGTGTTTTACGGGGATTTGGCTTTCATCATGGCCGGGGGTGGCGCTTTGCATTTTTGGCCGTTCGTTATATTGCATCTGGACTTCTTTTCATTTACGGGGGACCACCGGGATCATAATTTCTGCTTCACATATAATGGGACTAGCAAATCACGGGTCAAACCCGTCGGCGGGATGCCAGGGGCTCGTAACTGTCTGGGAGATGGACGACCCCTTTAATTGGCTAAGGCGGAGTTTGTTATCAAAAGCTGCGCCGAGGATGGAGTGTGCGGTTTAGGAATAGGATGAATGGAGCTTAATAGTTGGGCAGAAGAACGGGCTACTGTATGTATGTCTTTGACTCAAGGCACTTTGTGAGACATGGAGTTCTGAAATCTGCGGATTTGAATGCAAGATTCGTCCGAAGTTCGAAGAGTGATCAGATCTCACACTCGCCATCACATTCAGCCCCATCACACAGACCTTCCGGCCTCCGGCAGGGTTAGAGAATCAAATKTGATTCTCACACGTTTTCTAGTGGATACTTCGGGTCACGGAAGTCCGATACTTCTTACATCATATGGAAAACTGAGGTCGTAATCAATCATTTTAGCGACCCGACCCCGTACCGTAACAGGGCTCCATTTCATCACACTCCATTCACACAGAGAGCGTACCATTCATCAACATGTGGCACCCCTGGAGTAAACTGGCAGATTGATGAAGTGACATCACCACCTACTTTTAAGATTTGAAGATGGCGACCCCCCGTTATGGAAAGCGGAGTCTCCAAGTGACGGGGGGACGGGGACGGGGTCGAGATGACTACCGAGATGAAGACCACGTTTGCCAAGCTGTGGATTTTGGGAGTGTGACTCGGTCCCGTTGATGTTGGGTCTGATGATGATTATTACCAAAATGGTTCGTTCACGAAGTCTCCAGCTTCTAGGTCCTTCTTAAGCAGTGGAGTAGAGTAGAGTAGAGGTACATGATCCGGTACGATACGGATCGATGAGCGTGAAGAACGGGCAATGGGGTGTACAGTGCAAATTCGAAGTGATCCGTCGTTATTGTCACCATAACCAACGCCAACACGAAAACCCAATTTCATATCTCCTTGTCATTCTTTTTCTTGTTCTTCTGGACCTCGATGGGTGACGAACTCGACCGCATTCGGTCGAATGGTAACATCCATATGGCTCGATTAGGGTTGTGTTGGGCACGAATGAGACACAAGGGGAAATGAACTGAGACACTGCGAATACCGTGAAAAAGCAAAACGCAAAAAGAAAAAGAAACAGAGAAAAAACTTCGGAACCGGAAGTGTCTGGGAGGCGATGGCGTTGATGGCTTTGAAGAAGCATGGAAAGTGGAAAAGGAAGGAAAGGGAAAGGGATACATGTGAGTGAGTCAGTTCTTAGTCAGTCATTCTTGAAGAAGGGTACAGTAGGTAGGTGTTCATGTTGACTGGAGCTATGCGTTTCGGAAATCACTTTACGAATGTTTTGGAGTATGGAAGTTTTGTTCCTTGGATCTTTTCTGTTTATTGCGATTTACAGATCCTCGTGGATAACCTCTCCAAAAGTAGCAGTGTCCTTCCTCAAATTTTACCTTGATATTTTATGATTCGTAGCTACGAACCAAAAAAACGGAGAAGGAGCTCTTCCAACTTTGTTGCTAAGTAAAGAAACAAAACAACACTTCCGTCGAGGCAGTGAAGATGACCTTCCCTCCAAAAAAAAACATCGAAATCAACCAGTCAACGGCTCACGCCCTACACCACATGTCGGATAGCCATTAACTGTTGGTGATGGAAGCTGAGAATAAGAATGATGATGCACATACGGGTACTGTGCGTATACAAAAGCAAAGCTTCACAGAACTAGAATGCCGAATGGAAATGACTGGTAGCGAGTAATACCTGGCTGGCTAGAGAGATGATGATGAGGATGACTGCAGTAGTCCAGCCGCGAGGAGGCCGTGACGTGACTCCTGAGTTCCTTACGTGCATGATGATCTACCGCTGGTTTTTAGGCAGCCAGGGGAAGGGGAAGAGAAAAGGAAAACCTCGGGGCTGTTGAATGGAAGGTTAACTACTTACAAGGGCCGGTGAATCAACGATATTACATACCTGGGAAGAAGAAAAGGGTGGAAAATGAGGCGGTGGAAATGGTGGTGATGTTGGTGGTGGGAGGGTGGAGATAAAGATGGGTGTTCTTTGCAAAGTGTTTTTTAACCATTGTCCCTGTGATCATAGGTACTTGTCGATGTGAAGTCTGCACGGCTTTTATCATCAGTACATACGCAGATATTTACTCTTCTGTTCGTCATGATCCTACCACCACCACCAGTATCCCGAAGTGATGCTGATCCGAGGCTTTTCCGAGGAGTGACCGGAAGAATACGGTCTGCCTAGGCCACCCACTCGCTCATTACCTCGGATTCCAAGGGCTAATTGTACGTACCTAGCACCTACAGTACCTCTCTCTAAACCTTCCCTAGCCTTCATCTCCCCACACCATCACCATCATCACGGGAAATCCTCCATGGCATAGCATGGCGGGCGCTCCGCGCGCCGCCCCAAGCGCTTGTCCCGCAACACGCAATGAGGTGTGGTTGGGATAAGCGCTTGTGAGACTTACATGCATTCGTCCCCTACTTATGCACACTGCAGCTCATTCGTTTCGGGAACTTGCCGCGACCGACCGACGTATCGGATGTACCCAAGTAACTGTGACACCTTGACAACTCTACTTGTGCTTTCTCTAGCAAACTACCCCCGTCCTTGTTCTGGTCCCGGTTTCCATCCGTCTTTTTATCCTTCCTGAATTGGGCCGCGGAAGCTAAGCAAGCGTCCTCACAGAACCTAGAAGCCCGTTGTACACGCCCACGACACGAAAGCCTCACTTAAAGAACTTTGCCTCAGAGACGCATTTGGGGAGCTGCATGGGGTTCTCGAAGGGGTTACTGACGGAGGGAAGAAGGAAAACAGGGGAAGGAAGAATGATGAGGATGGTCATGAAGATGCGGGATTTTGCCGGCGGTTCTTTTTTATTTTATTTTAGTTTTTGTTCTTTTGATGAGACTGCGCCGGGAACCTGGATAGTGACAGTAGATATATCAAACCTGCAGTTGCAGTTCATTGAAGTTGACAGTTGACGTCTTGCGGTTACCTATCATTCAACATTTAATTAGTGCAAGGCTCAGCGATGTAACGGTCTTCAATAAATCGAGGTAGTACAGTGTGCTTGCTGTGCAGACGATTTGCTTCTGCTTTTCTGACCGAATGCAACCGATTGCTTTTCTTTTGCAACTTTGGCAAAAGCTCACTTGCCAACTGCTGCCATGTACTTGATGCTTTCTGCTGATCAGTACCAATTATACGATGTGTCTCACTTATGGGGAAGAGTGCGATCGAGAACAGTCCGTCCGTCGCCGACAACAAGCACCCTTGATGGTGATGATGGACCCGATATCCGAGACCGGAATGGTGATGCTAGGTAGTTCGGGAGGAGCGGGAAACGATTGGGCATCAATTCCCATCAACCCAATGTCTTGACGGATTGTTCTCGACCTCGAAGAATTTCCGTCCGGAGTGGGATGGATGTCTCGGACTGTCGACGCTGACCGCGGTTGTAGTAAGGGAGATTGGGAGTAGGTAGAGGTACCTCGACACAGTTTCAAGACGGTGTACTACCCTCTAGCGTGAAATGAAGGAGCCTTGAGGTTCTTTTCAGTACAGTATTGGCGCGGTCAATTGTTACTGTCGAACATCTGATGTGTGGGAATTGCGAAAAATGCGAAATTGGCTAAAGAACTTCGCCAGCGGAAGCAGCCGAGTTGTGCGGAGAAAGAATCTCATGACATGAACCCAGCGAGCGAGCGAGGGGGAGGCTATTGCTGTTCCATGGCCATGGAAGCGGCGCTGATGGTGGTGTGGATTTGGAGACTTGAGAGCACATGGTGGGATGGAGGGTGGGGGCTGCGCTAAAAGTGGCAGGTTGGACCCTAACCCCCAATAAAAGTCCACGTGCGAAGCAGAGACGCTAAAACAGTCTTGAAAGTTACAATACTATCGTACCGTAACGGAATACGAGACTAACGAGACGGCGCCAAAACGGTTACTTTCAAATCTTTCAGGCGGCATGTGCACTGTTTTCGACCCTGCTGCCGTTACCTAGCAGCTCGCTTCTGTAGCACCTGCCTGGATTGCATCACAGGTACCGACCAACAACCCAGCAATCTGATCACAACATCACCACCTCATCTGGGTCACCGCACACCAAAGCAAAGCATCAGAGCCCAAGTCAACTCCCAGAACAGTCACGGATCTACGGCACCGGGGCATCGAAATCCAGTAACCCGAGCCTACCTACCTACCTAGCTTGACGCGACCTCCTCACACACATTCGTCGCAAGTGCGCGTCTGAGCAAGGACCCCCGTCTGGCACTCTGGGTCGTCACAGACCACAGGCAGACGAAATCCCATCCTCAAGGGGTCTGGAATCCACTGGAACTCTCCCTTGAGCCAACAACAGCAAAAAAGCAAAACAGACCAATGTCCTTTGACGGATTCAACTCACCGCCACGATCCCCCAAACGGCGAAGAATCTTGGCTTCTTACAACCCTGTTCCTGTTGCGCCTGCAAAAAGCGATGCTGAGGCCCTAGAAGGTAGCAATGCAAGGGCTGTTGGTGGGGGTAGTAGGAGCAAGCACCGCTCGCAGGATCCAGAGTCAGACAGGGGCCGGTCACGGTCAACATCACTAGCGGCTGAGGCTCCAAAGGGCAGCAGGAAGGATAGGGGTGTCAGTCATGACCGCGATATTCCCATGACTGGGGTTGGGGAGGATGCCGTTGGTGGGGGTGGGGATGGGGAAGGTGAGCGTGAACGTGACCGCAAAAGGGATAGGGAGGGTGATGGGGACCAGGATCGGGATTCTGAAGGGAGGAGGAGCAGGAAGCCTAAGGTGACCAAGTTCCGGTTCAAGGACAAGGATAGGGAATCACGGAGGAGGAGGAAACGGTCACGGTCGCGGTCACGATCACGATCACGATCACGCTCGCCTAGATCAGACCGGCACCGTAGTCGCCGGCAGCGCTCCGAGGAGGATGACCGTGACGGCCGGGAGAGAGAGCGAAGAAGGTCAAAGGATAGGAGCAGAGACCGCGACCGCGACCGGGACCGGGACCGGGATCGGGAGGAAGAACCTAAAGACAGCAAATCCCGTCGCAAGCACCGCCATCATCACCACCACCGGCGGCACCGTCGTCATCGCTCACCCACTCCACAACAAGAACAACCTGATTCCAATCTAGACGACCCCTTCGCCGAGCCCCCACTAGACCCCGAAGCTGCCTTCCGCGAGTCCCTCTTCGACGCCATGGCTGACGACGAAGGAGCCGCCTACTGGGAAGGCGTCTACGGCCAACCGATCCACGTGTACTCATCCGCGCGGGAGCGGGTCAACCCCGAAGGCGAGCTCGAGCGGATGACGGACGAGGAGTACGCTGCGTATGTCCGACAGAGGATGTGGGAGAAGACGCACCAGGGCTTGCTGGAGGAGCGGGAGCGGAGGCAGAAGAGGAAGGAGGAAGAGGGGAGGAGGGAAGAGGAGGAGCGGAGGATCGCCAAGGAGATGGAGCGGAGCTTGAAGAGGGGCGAGGAGAGGAGGAAGAGGAGGGTGTGGAAGGACAGGTGGGAGGAGTATCTCAAGGCTTGGGAGGACTTTGCTGCTGCTGCTGCCGCCGTCACGGGAGGCGGGAAGATTGATGCGGAGAAAATTCCTTGGCCTGTTAATAGGGAGGTGGCGGGTGGAAAGATTGAGGAGATGGATCCCGAAACGGTTAGGGCGTTTTTTGTGCATGGGATAGGACTGGAAGAGTTGGGAGAGAAGGAGTTTGCGGTAAGGTTGAAGGACGAGAGAGTTCGTTGGCATCCAGATAAGATGCAGCAGCGGTTGGGAGGGGATGTGGATGCTGCGATCATGAGGGATGTGACGGCGATTTTCCAGATTGTGGATAAGCTGTGGAATGATACACGGAAGAGCTCATGATTAATGGGACAGCGTTTTAGGGCCTGGCGATGGGAGTTGTTGGATCGTTGATATGGTAACTTTACACTGGCTGCACTCGCGTTGACGGAGTCTCGGCCATCAAATAACATCCTACCTGACAGATGATGTGACGCAATGGAGGGAGATTTCAGGAACGCTATAGCAATAAGAAAAAGAACAATTTCAAGCCATCTCTATACACGACATCAATGAGAAGATGTAATAATTCTAGATCTCGAAGCTGTCAACTCTTTACCCCTGACACACAACTCAGGGTTAGAGGTGATGGATATGCAAACGTTATGCACAGGGTTACGTGTGGTGATACTGATGCACTAAGCGCAGGCCACAGCCACACCAATTAAGCCAAGCCACACAAAACCGTTGGAGAAATTTGCACGGTGCGTGCAGTCCATGCTATAGTGAGCCGCATGCCTAATTTTCCTTCCCCGGGTCCCATTTATCCCCTACGGGAAATAGATAGCGAATAGACCAACTGTGGCTGAAAGTAAGGCTAGCACTGTGATTAACAAATTCCACTCCCGTGAACTGCACTTTCAGGGCACGGCTGCAGGCAACAGTGGATAACCTTGTTGGCCCATCCTTGACGTGGAGCTCCACATTATTTTCTCGACCTCCAAACCCTGCACGTCGACTTCTCTCTATCAAACTGCATTCATCTCCATCCGAAGTCTTCACTTCATCCGCGACTGCGACTGCGACTTCGAACTTGCTGCTTGGTTTCTGCTGCAAACTCGATCGCAAACTATCAATCACTCGACATTGCACTTTCTGTCGCTGTGACTCGGCCAGTCGCGCGCCTCGGTTGACTGTCCTGTTGCACTTTTTATTGCAAACTTTGGACTTGGTCACCGGCTGAATCTTCTTGTATGTGTAAGAGTTACCATCTCAATCATGGGCTCTGTCTCTGTGGACTCTGAGCAGGACCACCTCTTTTCCAACCTGGAGGAGGAGTTCCTTGCCGCCGAGGACAACGAGAGGGAGAACGAGAACGACATTGTCGACAATGACCTCGATTCGCTCTTTGGGGACGCTGCTGATGATGATTTGCATTCGCTCTTTTCCGAATCAGAAGACGATGACCAACAAGAACAACAAGAACAACACCAAAAACCACCATCACAGCTGCAGCATCATGCCTCAGATCACACACCAGAGCCGGGGCCGGTCGAGTTGACGCTGCCCCAACCATCAGCATCAACAACCACTGGCACTGAACCGAGCCAACAACCCCAAAATCACCAGCAGCAGCAGCCTCTACCGTCACAAGACCTACCAACGCTATGTCCCACTGACTTCACACCTGACGAGCTTGAACTCCTTGAGGCCTTAACCCCGCCTTTCACGGACGGTCATGATGAGTTGGTTGGACAGCAGGAAGGACAATGTATGCCCAGTGCCCCTGATCCGCCTGCAAGTCCCTTTTCGCTTCAGGATGGACACACTTCAGGTGGCCCAGCGGTTAGTACTCAGACTCCTTCAGATTTACCCCCCGAGCCCGCCCTGTCGTTGGAGTCGTTGGATTGGTTGGGGGAGATCACGTTTGATGAGGCAGACATAGAGGCTGCTCTTGCACAGATGGAAAGGCCCGAGCTCTTACTGAACGGGATGATTGACCAAGTCTCAGACTCCTGGCAGGGCGAAGGCTCTCAACAACAGCCTCAACAACAGTCCATCTCGCAAAACCACTTCGAGATCCCTGCACAGGCCAGTGTTCCAAACTCTAGTCCTCCCGTGGATAACAGCATCCCACAAGCTCAAGAGCCCAATGCCGGTCTCCCCTTGGGCAATGCCTTACCACAGGCCAATGACCCAAACCTCCTCACTCCTCCTGCCAGTTCCCCGGAAAACACACCGCCAGCTCCTGCGGACAATCAGTACATTCGGGTGAGCGACATCCCCGGTTTTCGGTACGGTCACTGCTACACCAACCGAGGAGCAACTATCACACGGCGTGTCGATCTTCACCCGAACCAGCTCCCGATTCTTCTGGACTACATCACTCTTGGTAAGTTTTCACTCCACTCACTTAGACTTTGGTTGGCCTCGTACTAATTCTTTGACAGATCGGAACTCAAGATTGTCGATATTGTATCGACGCCTCGAACTCAATGACTGGCAGGGCAAAGACCTCAACAAGGAGATGAAGGACTTTGTACTGAATTCCCCTTTTCAGAGCCTTGTCCACCACAAAACTCAGGGTGATGTGAGGGGCATGAAGAATATGCTGGGAGGTACCGCATATTATATGCTCACGACCGGTTGGGGAGAGAAGTGGTTCGGTTCGACAGAGTGCTATGTGTCCCCTGGGAATAGGCGCCAAACCATATGGCCCAATGACTCGACCATGTAAGTTGTCAAACATCCCAAATACCTCCTCGTCAAGGACAGCTGCTAACTCGAGTTCATAGTATCATGGTCCACTTCATGGGGCTCCTCTACCGCATTGTTTACCAGCAACAAGTCTTCTTTCGGAAAAAGGAGAAGGACGCAGCAAAAAACAACCCGAACGCCCTGCTATCACCAGAACCCTCGGAGGCATCTGCATCTTCACCCGCGCCAATTGCCGAGTTGGAAGCGTTTTCGCCGGAAGCAAGCACTGCTTCACCTGTGCCAGAAACGGGTTCCGAAGGGTCAGAGACAGGTTCCGAAGGCTCAACCACGACCGCAACAACGACCTCTACCAGAGCATCTAGCATCAGTTCGCAAACTGTGATGGAAAGTGTCGAGATTGGAGCGCCGGCTGCTCTAGAGACATCCAGCAAACCGACCACAACAGCTGCGATCGAGAATCCTTCCAGTACTGTCACTGGGAACGCTCTACCGATGGAGATGGAGACCACGAGCGAACCTAAAATTGCCGAAACCCCTGTATCAGCCCCTATCCCGGAGCCATGTGCGGCTTCTGTCGGCGTCGTTACACCGGTTTTAACAAGCAACACCACCTCAACTGCCGCCGCTAGCACCACCGTGGCTCCTGTCGAGACGAGGGTGCCAACTATCGCAACCAACACCACCCAAACCGCCACTCCTGTTCCCATAGCTGCCGCCCCTACAGCCACCGTAGCTCCTGTTCAGACGACCGTACCAATTACCACAACCACCCCCGCCCAAACCGTCACTCTTGCTCCCACCCCAGCATCAGTCAATACCAGTGTACCGAATACCACACCCAGCACCACCTCAACCGCAACCTCAACCGCAACCTCAACCGCCACCCAAACCGACGACCTGATCTTCACCGGCACCCGGAAGCGCACCCACGACGAGTTTGCCAAGGGCTGCGAACAAGAAGTCGCCCAACAAGCAACAGCAGGTCCAGTCCCGGTCCCGACCTTACTCCCAATCCCAGCCTCAGTCCCAGTAGTCCCGGTCCCGGTCCCAGTGCCAGGAGCAGCCTTCGTCCTCGACGTCCCCGACGACGCCGACCTCACCTACCACGTGCACATGAAGAACCGTTCCACCAACGAGGACGTCGGCCCGCCCGTAACCTACCAGCACTCCCACTCGCCTGTTGTTCGCAGCGGGTTCTATACCTACATCATGAACACCATCGGGACCATCTGCGGCAGAACTAGCGTTTCTCCGTACATCCATGTCCTGTCGGCCGGCTGCCCACGGAATGTGAGAAGTGATGCCGATTGGGATTCGGTGGTTATGGATGTGTATAACCAGAAGTTGGCGGGGAAGGAGGGGCCTGTGTTGGTTATGTGTTATGTTTGAGGAGGAGGGGATAGGTGCGCGAGGAGGCTGGATGGATGTCGACAGAGAATGGCCGATACAGTTGTTATGGAGAGTGAGAGAAGAGAGTTGGAGCAAGTGTTGTGGAAGAAGAGAACGAAGAGCGGACTGGCCTGCTCTGGATTTACTGTAATCAGAGCAGTCCATATGCCATGTCTGGGCTTGGTGTGTCTTCGAGGAAGAAGGTATCAAGGTGTGATCTCAAAAGAAGTGGATGGAGACCGAATTGCAGGTTTGGCGTTGAGGGAAAATTGTGTTTATCAGGATGTCTAATCCTACCTATAGAGGGTGTGGATTTTGAGATTGATTTTTTTTGGTTCAGCGGGTGGCTATGGCTATGTCCTTGTTGACGCCGTTTCCTCTTTCATTGAGGTACCCGAAAAGGAGTTATGGTTTATTAGGGTTTTCTTTTGTTTCTACTATACCCTTAGGTTAGATCAGTGTTTCTAGGAGGAACAAATTCACGTCTGGGTTGATAGTGTCTTTTCTTCCAAGGGTTGTGTTCACAGCGTAATGTTCGAGTTACGAGACGGAGAATAGGTCCAGGAGACTCACGTCTGAATTGATGCGTGGTGCTATGTTATCTACCTAGTTTGAACCAGGTATTGATACTTGCTCCATTCACCATCTCTGTCACAACAGATTCGGGTGCCTCTTCCTATTCCCTTTTTCGCAGCCCGACAATTCCGCACGAGAGCCATATGAGCAATATAAATAGCACTTCAGATTCAAGCTATGTGAAATCTCTCCTTCCAGCTTATATACGCCCCTCATTATCATCCCATAAACGCCACTGCTTAAGCAATACTCCCGATTCTCACAGCCTCATTCATCAACGAGAAACACACTCAGCCCCATAAACAGCCGAAGATCCAACTCCCAATCCTCCCAGCGCCGTCAACCCCCACGCAAGAGCCGCCGACTCCCAATCAAACTCATCATCCGGCAAAACATCACCCTCCACAGCTTGCGCCCTAACTGCCGGCGTAGGCTCATAAGTCGAGTCAGCCGCTGCATCAGGTACACTAGCCACCTCGTCAATGGTTCCCAACTCCGGCTCCGGCGTCGGTTCCTGCTTGATCTTGCGTGGCCTTCCACGTCTCCTTGGTGCTTGATTCGGGCTAGTATCCGCGTTGCCATTGGCAGTAAGAGCCTCCGCGAGCTTCGAGCTAACGTGCTTGCTACGGTCCCTAAGCTTCATGGTCAAGCCTGAAGACGAGCTTGGGCGCGAGGGTTCGCTCTCGGAAATCGGCTCGGAGGATTCCGTGGTGCCCATTTCCGCGACGTTCGGGTAGGAAGGGGGAAGTGCCTTCTTTTCGGACTTCTTTCGGTAGAACGGTGCTACAGATTTGAGCATGTGATCTACGTCCAATGCGCGAACGGCTGCCCAGATACCGAGGCTCAAAGCGCACAGGAGAACGTCCTTGCCGGCGGCTGCGACGGCTGGGTGATCTGTCATTGAACCCAAAATCTTTTCCATGGCGGTTGTGCTTCGTTCCCAGGCGGATCGCTTTTCGATGTCGAAGGGGATTCGGACGCTGTGACGGTGCTTGTACGAGCCGGGGAGGTTGTACCAGAGACCGGCGATGGATGTCTTGGCGTGCAGAAGCAGGCTTGCGACGGACATGACGTTGAAGAGTTTCGTGAGGGAACTGTATGTCTCATGTGGCTCGGTGTGGACCTTTCCCCAGGACTTGGGAATGATGGCTGGCAGAACGAGAGGCGCAAGGGACAAGGCCTTGGAAATCGCAACGGCCGTGGGGAAGTTGACGGTTCCTGCGGTCCGAGGCGCCCAGAGCATGACTAGATAGTTGAGAACGAGGAGGACGTGGAAGAAGGCGGGCTTCGGGGACCAGTTGGTCGGCTTCGGTGGGAACACGCGAGCGAGGAGCTTCGATAGACTACATGGTCGTTAGTAACACAGAATACAGCAATGTTAACAAAGACTGGTTGTGAAACATACCTCGACTTGTGAGTATTATCAATGGGCACAGGCGTCAAAAGCATAGCAACGTAGAACAAGTTCTGCGCAAAAGATAGGTTCACCAAGTGCGCGAGCAGTGCATACGCCCAAAGGAACGGGATCTTTCTCCTGCGTCCCTCGACTGCCAGCAACATTGTCCACGAGACCATTGCAAGATCGAGCTGTTGTCCCCACCACAGTCTCCGTGCCTTTTCTGCAACGATTTCGAGAGCATCGAGGTAGAGTGGTGTATCATTCAACCAAGCGAGGACATGTTCGGGTGTGAGGTTCTCGAGGCTGAAGCCGCCGGATAGTGTCTGCAGAAGGGGGATGCCTCGCTCGGATGCCCATACTTTGTATGAGAGGGTCAGATATTCCAATCCGGACTTGATGGCAGATCCTAGACTGAGAAGTGAAAGGCTGCCGAAAGCCGTCACCAGCTTTTGTCGCTGCGATATCCGGCCACGCGTGTCTTGGGCTGGGCCTAGTTGGGCATACGATCGGTAGAGGCCCAGGCCGATGATGTAAGTGAGATAGAGAGAGGCTGCGATATGCGATCCCGCCAGAACCAATGGTAGATACCTGTAGAAGTATCCGAGTTAGCTGATTGTGCACATTGTAGCCACATGCTTAGCTTCCTCTCTTTTGCTTTCACCAACGGTAACCTCAGCGTCACTTGGGCGTGCATAAGTATGAACTGCCTGATGGCGCATAGCCGTAACGTACCTTGGCTCTGATTCTAAAGCGACGGGAGCCATGATGGAGGCTTAGTAGTGTTCACAGATGTCTAGAGAAGCTTGTGTGCCATGGAGAAGAAAGGGGAAGGAAGAAGCAGAAAGCTGATGGGTTGCGCTGGCCAGAGAGAAAGCTGGAAGCGGCCTGATGCTGTGAAACTGGCCTATGACGACACAGAGAGCTCCCCGCGGGCTCTTATCTTATCGTTGGTCCACGTTTCAGACCAGAAACCCACTGAAGCCGCTAACTTGGGACGGCAAGCCCCTGTCAGCCCGTTAGAGATGTGGGGCCTCGACCGCTGTGTGATCGACCCCCCGGGCGCGTTTGACAAGTCTGGGGAAGACACGCTCCCGATCCCCGTTGCGACAAGTCTTCCGTGTACATACAATATCGTCGAGTCTCTACAAACAGCTCGTACAACTTTGCGACCCGTGGCCTTTTCACGCCCTTGCCAGATCCCTTGCCACCTCCCCGAGACAATCGCCAGCATGTATCACCTAGCAAAGGGTCTCTACCGATTAGCGACCAGTAAAGAAGGTTAGCTCCTGTCCTTCCATTTAACCCCTTTTCCATCTTATCCCATAGTCGCAACGACTAACACTAACACCCACCCTCTTCCCGCGCCATGCAGAATACTCCGTCATCCTCCTAGGCCTCGACAACGCCGGAAAGACCACCTTCCACGAACAAGTCAAAGCGCTCTTCCACCCTGACCAACCCGAGCCCAAACTGAAAACGGTTCCTACGGTCGGCCAAAATGTCTCCACCATCACCCTTCCCGACATGTACCTGAAGCTCTGGGACGTCGGGGGTCAGCTCTCCCTTCGCGCGCTGTGGCACTCGTACTACTCGTCCTGCCACGCCATCATCTTCATCATCGACAGCACCGACATCGGCGACGGCCAAATCGAGCGCGATCAGAACAACGGGCGGCTGGACGAGTGTCGGGCGGTGTTGGAGGACGTGTTGCAGCACTCGGAGACAGAAGGCGTACCGCTGTTGATACTGGCGAACAAGCAGGACCGGGAAGACTGTGTGGAGGTGGTGCGGATCAAGGAAGGGTTGGTCAAGAAGGTCTTTGAGGGCGAGAAGAGCGCGAGTATTAGGGACTCGAGGGTGTTACCGGTGTCGGCGCTAACGGGGACGGGCGTGAGGGAGGCGGTGGAGTGGGTTAGGTCGAGGGTAAAGTGGAATAAGGAGTCGAGGCCGCCGGTGATGCGGTGAGCGGTTGATTGATGGAGAAGACGATTTATATTACGACGCCAAGCTTGCGATGCCCGACCCCTTATGCCTACCGCGCCTGGGTGGAGGATCCTACGCAGGAGCCGATTCCTTCCTTTCAGGCCAGCAGAGCTTGGAACTAGCCTGGCATTGAAGATCACCACCGCCTCCTGAAGAACTATGGCGGTAGATCAAGAGCGCTGCTGATCCCACCGCCTGCTTCTAAAACCACCCTTATTGGAGCGCGAGATCACGTTACAACCGGATCAAATCACAGCGACGTTGGACGGGAGATGATCATGGGGCAAATGGCATAGAAGCATCTTTAGAGCTCAGGCGTGATCTTGGCTAAACTTATACGCTCATTGCGTCTAGAAGAGATAGAGGCTGGGACCCTGCGGTTACCTGGCGCCTGTGTGTTCTCCTCATCCATCTGGCAGCTTTATTGGCAGCTGAGGACTGGGGGAACAAGCTGAGGGCAAGACACCCTGTATAATGTTAGATAGCCATTTTGGTCGCCGCTGTCGGGATAATCCCCCTTCAGCTACGAGCGAGGCTACGGCCCTTGCGGGCTCTCCCCCAGTAATAGAACCCATTTCATGGAGCGGCTTGCCTCTTGGACAACGCTTGCGGTTCTCTTGACCAAGAAAGCACCGAGGCCAGCTACCGAGCTGTCTCATATCCTCGCCAATTCCCGCCTTAACCACACAGCTTTTTTGTTCTGCTCGGCTCTATGGCCGTACCTGGGTATCTCACTTTTTCCTCTGCTACTTTCAACCGCTTCACCCAACAATACGATCGTTCTCCGCCCTCAACTCGGCCATAAACCCGCCCTTATCCCTCCTCTTCGCATCCTCCGCCAACTTGCCATCCAAGTACGTGGAGAACTCCTTCACCTTCGTCAGCGCCACGCTGGTACACTGCAGCAGCGCAACCGCCTCGACCGGCACGCCCCCGAGCTTCGCAATCTGGCAGATCTCGCCGTGCCTGTTCAAACTAATCGTGACACTGGCGACCCTGACCTGCTCCTCCATCCAATCCGCATCCAACAACGCCGTCTCGCCCTCGTCGCCAAAGAAACTCCACGTCACGCAAAAGGGGGAGTGCAGCCAACCCAGGGGCACCGGCTCCCGCTCCGCGGGCGTGTACACCGTCAGCACGCCGTTCTCCATGCTGGTGTCGGGCTTGCGGAAGTGGCGGAGGGCGGCGACGACGGCGAAGCAGGCCGCGTCGGTCAGGTTGCCGTCGTGCGAGAGCACGTGCACGTCGACGCGGACGGACCAGCACTTTTGCCCGGCCACCAGGCAGAGCGACTCGGTGTCGAGGGCGCCGGAGCGCCGGACGGTCTTTTCGAGCAGGCGAGACAGCAGCACTTCGGTTTCGGTGGGCCGGTTCACTTCGAAGTGAGGCGCGGCCATGGGGGAGAGTTCGGTGGCGATGGTGAAGATGCCGTCGAGCGGGCGGTCGGCGAAGGGGACTGTTACTTCGGCTGAGGCTTTGGCGAGGATTCTGGATGGGGAAATTGGTCAGTTTTAGGTATCTTTAACAGTATATACGTGGTGTTGTGGTGGTGAAAGCACACAAACGTACTTTGTCTTGCCAAGTGATACATTCGCGACGCCATATTCGTCTCCAAACGTGAGCTCTAGCGGGCGGTATTGGTCGAATTCGCGGCCGTCAAGGCGGATCTGTTCATCTTGAAGCGCTTTCAAGAGAAAGGCCTTCTCGTTGGCCGATGGTTCTGCTTCTCTGGGCATTTTGACTGAGTTTGTTTACTTTTGAAAAGATGTTGCAGATCTTAAGATTCAAGATCACTGGTTGTTCCTTCCAGGTTGCTGCGGTTGCAGTCGCTATGGTCCCATTTCTGCCACTAAAGTCCGCCAAAATTTGGCGGGTTCTGCCGCTGCGGCATGGGGTCTGGGCCTGGTGGGCGGTCAAGAAGTGCGCCTGCGAGACTGGACCCCAGGGCGTCATTGGATCCATTTGTACACTGCCAGTTTCCCCGGAGCATTGAATGCATCTTTCGCATCGCAATCGACAACTTCCTTCTGCAGCATTTTCCAACACCAACACTACGGCCTCTCGCCCTCTATCGCGCGCGCGCTTCATCTCCCCATCACCCACCGCCATCCTCCTCCAACCCAAGAACTACGTAACCAAATCAAGCCGCCAAAATGACCACAGCCCACAGACCTACCTTCGACCCGGTACGCATCCCACCATCCTCAACCTCATCCTCATCCTCCCCAACCAATCCGCCCATTTTCCCGTCATCCACCGACTAACACATTATCTTCCAATAGGCCAAAGGCAAAGAAGCCCTCCGCGGCCCCGCCTACCACCAACGTCTCCTACCCGCCTACACCCAGCTCAAGTTCCGCAAGCCCGGCCAAGGCGGCGTCGCTGGGGCATCTGAAGACCGCGACACGCGCGACCTGCGCGCCGAGCTCTTGGCCGCCGAGGAGGCTCACAAGGCCAAGTTGAGGGGTGGACCTGCTCTGATCTCTTCTGGCGATGACAATGAGGATAAGGCCGCGGGTACTAAGCGCCCGTTGGCTTTGACGGGTGGTGACGACAAGGACGGAAACGGAGGGGAGGAAGATCAAGAAGCGAAACGACGAAGGATATTAGAGTTGACGAGGGAGATTGATGCCGACGATTCATCAGACGACGATTCCGACACCCATTCAAACGCGGGCTCAGAAGCAGGCAACGCGAGGAAGAACCCAGAAAACGACGACGACGACGATTCCTCCGACTCCGACTCAGACTCCGACAGCGACGACGAAGAAGCCGAACTCCAACGCGAACTCGAGCGCGTGCGCCGCGAGCGTCAAGAGAAGCGAGAGCGCGAGGAGCTTGAGCGCCAAAAGGCCGAAGAAGAACAGCGCGAGAAGGACATAGCGCTCGGGAACCCGCTGCTGAACAAGCCGGACTTTACGGTGAAGAGAAGGTGGGACGATGACGTGGTGTTCAAGAACCAGGCGAGGGGCGTGGATGATAGGAATAAGAAGAAGGAGTTTGTGAATGATTTGTTGAGGAGTGATTTTCATAGGCGGTTTATGAGTAAGTATGTTCGTTGAGCGGACAGGGAAGGGTTGATGGGGTGGTTCTGCTGGAGGAGGAGGGGTGAAAGGGAGGGGTTGAGGGAGGAAAGGGGAGAGAAGATACCCGAAGGATACAAGACGAAACAGAGCGAACTATCTTCCTCTTTGCGACACAATTGGATTTGTAGGAAAGGATTCTGCGTGCCTGCTCAATGAGCGAGCGACAGATGAGTTCACAGGACACAAGATTACAACCAGCAAGACTTTCAATGATCATTGCATATCTATTGACATCAAACCCAACCATGACTTTTTGTACCTAACGCCAGTTACAAATGCAAATGCTATACATCCATCCATCCATACAACGGATATCCTTCAGCATGACCAAGAACATCGATCATATACTACCAAACATAAATGTCGTCCCGTGACCATTAATCACATTACGTACTCTTTCAACAGCCAACTTCAACCCCAGCAACCCCTTACTGCAACATATTATCCAAGCTCTCACCAAGCGTCTCCTCAATCTCCACAATCCACCTCCTGTTCTCCCTCTCCACCACCTCATCATCGTCATCCTGCAGCTCGCTGATAAACGGCAACATCTCCGGCAAGCTCTGGAGCCACTCCTCGCCCAGTCTGGCCGTGAGCGCCTGCTCGCACTTGATGACCGCCAACCGGACGGCCGCCTGCTCCGACCGGAGGTGCTTGAGCAGCGCCGAGTTGATCTCCTTGTGGTGCTCCTTGCTGTCGGCGGCGGCAGCCAGCTCGACAACGGTGAACACCAAATCCTCGGTGCAGTTGTTGAGGTTAGCAGCGTGGCCGAATTGCTCGACCAGCACGGGCGCGACGGCGTTGAAGTGCGCCGGCGCCTGCCAGAAGCCGTCCTGGTCGTGCTCGAAGCACTTGGTGAGGGTGCGAAGGACGCGAGAGCGGAGGGTCTTGAGGACGTCGTCACCGGTAAGGGGAGTAGACAGGACCTTGACGGCCGAGTCGATGATGTACGAGGCGTACGAGGTCACGATGGACTTGAGGTTCTCGAAGAAGTGCTGCAGGAAGCCGTAGGTGCTGACCTGGCGCTGGGCCTTGCCGGCGAGGTCGGACTTGGGCAGCCCGGTGGTGGACCACTCCATGAGGTGGGAGAACATGGGGCGGAAGGCGGCGTCGTTGAGCTTGTAGATCATCTTGAGAGAGGTCTCGTTGATGAGGAGCTCGATCTTCTCGAGCTCCTGGGTAGAAGAGAGGACGCCGCTGCGGCGAAGGTCGAAGGCGTTGAGGAAGATGCCGGTGAAGAGGGTGGTGTTCTTGGCGATGGAGGACTTGGGATGCTTGTCCAAAGCGGTGCCAAGGACGTGGAGGTACTCCTCGAGAGCCTGATGATTGTTAGCAAATGGATTAAGAATGGTGACGGGAGGAAGACTTACCGTGTATCCGGAAGCAGCAGCATTGGCCCAGTTCTTCTCCAGGGCGGTAAAGAGCACCTTGCCCTCGATGAGCTTGGCGACAAACTGGAGGCAGTCGGCCCGGTTGGCGCGGCACTCCTCGTCCAAACCAGCGGCAGCAGAAGCGTTGGAGCAGGCAAGGAGTCTGTCGAGGTAGGCACCCGAGATCATGTAAGGAATGTGCTGGGCAAGAGCGGCCATGAAGGCATAGGCAGCGTTATGCAGCGCACCATCGGGCTTCTCGGCCTTGATGCTCTCCTCGAGGCAGCCAAGAGCCTTGGGGATGGCAATAGGCAGGACAGGGACAATAGCGTCCTGCAGAACATCCACGAGAGAGGCAAGGCAGAGAAGAGCCATAACGCGGAGCTCCTGAGATGGCTGGCCAAGACAGCTGTCACCAGCAATAGTGGCGGCAGCAGCGGCAACGGCATCGAGATCCTTCTTGCCATACTTCTCGGCAATCTTGTCGACGCAGTTGACGGCGGTGTGCTTGTAGCTCATGTCGTCCGACTCGCGGATAACAGCTGTCAGCTGGGGCAAGAAAGCAAGCAAAGCCTCCCTCGACTTGGGGTCGTTGGTGCTCTCGCTGTCAACACGGTGCTCCAAGGCACGGAGGACCTTCTGACGCAACGTGACGTTGGGACGGTCAAGAAGAGCCTCAACACTCTTAATGAATTCGGCAATGGAGAGCAGGTTGAGGAGGTTGGAGAGCGCATCACCGCAGCGGTCGTAAAGGGCCTTCTTGGCCTTGACGGTGCCAGAAAGCGTGAGGATACCCTCGAGGAGCTGGGCATAGAGCTCACGGATCTTGACGGATTCCATATCGTCCTTCTCAGCCAAACCAGAGATCTCGCGTCTCAGACGACGGTTCGCCAGCAACTTCGGGAGGAGAGTAAGCTGCTTCTTAGCAAGCTCCTGAACATCCTGCGAGGAGCTGGAGTCGACCTTGGCGAGCAGAGCAGCGGAGAGGACAGGCTTGGGCTTGAAGATGTCGCTGATGAGATCCAGATGCTTGATAAGGGTCTGCAGCTGAATCTCCACCGAGAAGGAGCCAATGATTTGCGTAGTGAAAGCAAGCATGTTGTCAGTAGCGCCATACTTGTCAACAAACATGGCAAGGACAGCGAAGAGGAAATCCTCGGGGCCAAGGTTCTCGATGAGAGTGATGAAGAGATCCTGCTTGCGGTGAGAAGGAATGTGCTCGTAGGCAACGACGAAACTGGTAAGAAGCTCGGCAGTGCTGGCGACCAGGTTCCTCCTGCTCTTGCGGAAGGTCTCGATCAAAGGAGGAATGACCTCCTTGACGGTCTGGTTGACAACGTGAGCAGAGTAGTCATCAGCCTGCTTGAGGACAGAGCTGCCCATGAAAGTGAAGATGGGCATAACGCTGTGCAAGACAACGTCGGGCGCAGTGCGAGCCAGGCTGGCAACCAACAGCAGGGCAGCGTTGATGACGGTGGGGCTGGAAGACCGCTGGATGCAGGAGGCGAGGATATCACCGTGACCAGCCGCGGGGTCAATAGTGAGCTCCTTGCTGTCCTTGTAGGCCGGGATCATGGCAAGCAGACTGCTGAGAACCAGGCTCTGGAGGTAACCCAGTTCAGAGCCAACAACGGTACGGAGGTGCTGGAGCTCGGAAAGGGTGGTGAAGAGGCTGGGAAGCAACTCGGGATGCTCGGCAGGCTTCGACTCCTGAATAAGCTCGAGAACAAAGGTGGCCTTGTTGAGGCTGGCGCTGACATCGGCAGGGCTCTGCGTGTCGACGCTCTTCTCGGAGGAGCCAACGCGTCTACGCTTGGTCGCCGGCTTCTCGGTAGCCTTCTTGATATCATCGTACAGAGACTCAAGGAAGTCAAGCAGGATATCGGTAGTCAGCTCAACCTTGTGCAAAACGTCAGTAGCCTCGGTAGCAACAACGTCTGGCTCGGAGGAGGTAGGGTGAACGGCCTGAGAAAGAGTGAGGAGAGCGCGGGCGGTGGAGAACTGTGTCTCGGCCTTCATAGAAGACCAGATCTTCTGGATACGGCCGAAGAGCGACTGGACGAGGGCGTTGCGGGTAACAACCTTGGAGTCGTTGATGAGTTCGAAGATCAGCTTGAGACCAGCCTCGTTGTTGGCAACAACGACATCGACGAAAGCATTGTTGACAGAGGCCTCATCCACAGCTTCCCGGGCAAGAAGCTGCTGAGCCTCCGCCTCGGACAGGCGGGCCCACCACTGCAACAGAGGAAGAAGCAGGTCGGTTCTGGAGGTACCGGAGATGCTTTTGATCTGATTGAGCGGCTGCAGGAGTCTCAGCTTGACAGCAATAAGCGGTGTTCCAACAACATGGCTAGAAAGGAACTTGAAGATGGCAAGTCTAGTAGCGTGGGACAGGTGCTTCTTGTCGCCGTCCTTGGACTTGGAGCTCTCCAGGGCGTTGGTGAGGGCAGCCAAGATGTGGTCCTCGTGAAGGAGGGACTCCTCGAGAGAAGGAATGAGGACGGAGTGGAGGAGGGACTTGGTAGCATCAAAGTCTAGCCAGCTGACAGCAGCGGTCTTAACATAGAGTCCCTCAGAGCCCCAAGCACGACGGGCCTTGCTGGGCTTGGTCTCGTAGAAAGATCCCAGAACAGTGACCAGCTCAGCAGCGGCACGACGGACCTTCTTGGCAGGATCGCTAAGAGCGACAATGGCATAGGGAACGACGGCCTGGAAGTCCAACTTGGCGAACTCCTCGTCCTTCAGAAGGTTCTTGACCCGGTCAAGAGCAGCGACCTTGGCCAAAGTGGGGAGAGAGCCACACCAGAGACGCATGTAGAAGCTGGCATAAAAGAGCTTGGTAGGGGCCTGGGGGCGGCTGAGAACGGGGGCCTCATCGAACTTCTGGAGGTTAGTCTCGTTGGCAGCAACGGACAAAAAGAGCGAGTAAAGCTCCTCAAGAAGATCAAGAGGCTCCTCAGCGAAGCACGAAGCAGTCTGAGGCTTGAGCTTGGAGAGCTTCTCAAAGTTCTGCGCGAGTTCCGCTTCCTTGTCGACCTTGGGAGTGTTGTCCTCAGCAGCGGCCTCGGGCGCATCCTCAACGGCGAGCTTGGGGCGAATGGACGCGCCAAGAGTCAACTCGAGAGCATCAATGTCGAAGTCAACCTCCTCGATGGTAGCACGGACGATATCGCCAACCTCGCCACCAGCCTGGGACAAGCTGACCAGAATAGTGCCAAGCTCCTTGCGAATCACGCCATCCTGATCAACCTGGTCGTTGATTCTGTGGGCGGCAACCAACAGAGACTTGTAGACGACCTTGATCTGCTTCTCACGGAGAACGTTGCCAAGGAGTAGCGAGTTGACCACAGGCAGACTGCGAACATCGCCCTTCTTGTGGAGCCTGTCGACCAAGGCAAGAGCAAGGCCGTTGGCCAGCTTATCGACTCTGTGGTCCTTGCCAATCTCGTTCATAACGGAGGCAACCTCAGGAACCTTGAGGAGAGCCTTGGTGACTCTGGCAGAAAGCTGCTTGGCGGAGCGGTGCTGGGAAATGATGCAGAGGGTAACGAGACCAGGGCGCATCGTCTCGGGAGTCCAGCCATGGACGAGCTGGTCCATGAAGGCCGTAAGAGCGTTGTCGGCAAGACCGCCCTTGGCAGCAAGAATAGTCACAACCATGTAGCTGGCAATCTGGAGACCGGGAGAGCTCTTCATGACCATGGCATCGCTGAGGACAGGGCCAAGCTGCTGCATGAGGGCGTTGTCGTTCTCGATCTGAATGCTTCTCCTGCCGGAACGGTACTTGTCGAGCAGACCGTTGGTGGCTTCAACCATGACACCACCCCAGAACGAGATGAGGCCGGGGTATTCCATCTGGTACTTGCAAGAGTCGAGGGTATACTGGGAGATGGCGGTAAGGAGCTCGGGGCGGTTCGTCGCTTGCTGGACAATGGCGGCGCGAGGGGGCGCGGTCAGAGAGCGGATGTAGGGGTCGAGGAAGCGATACTCCTTGGGGATGTTGGCGGGCAGGATGGACAGCAAGGTCACAAAGGCCGGGATGGTGTGGTACGGGAGGAAGGTAGCGATGAGGGCAGCAGTGTTGAACTCGTGGATGCGGAACCGGCGAATCAACCACTCGATGGCCTTGATGGCGGGCATGAGACGCAACCTGCTGCCGCAGAGGTGGAGGAAGGCCTCAACATGCTTATCGAGGGCGGCGTTCTCAGCGGCGCTCATCTGTGTCCTGTCGGCCTCCTGGCTCTGCTCGCTCCATAGCGACTGGGAGAACTTGGCGAAGCGCGAATCGAGGTTGCATAGCTCTTCGAAGCCTTCGAGGCATATCGAGTAGATCTCGGGGTATGTCTGGGTGGCGGCGACGCGGGGCTCGAAGATCAAGGACTTGGAGTGGGCGGCCTTGAGGACCTTGGTGTTGAGGGTCGACCGCGAGTTGGCGGCGATCTGGGCCAACTGGGAGGCCAAAGACGACATGGCTGTGTATTGCTTTCTATCTTTCGGCTATATGGGTATCGTATCGTATCGTAAGGAGAGTCGACGTCGATATTTCGATCGCGTCGCAAAGTGGGAATCCGGTCGGCCTTTCGGCGCGTGGTGGGAGACGGGAAGGGTTCAGTCTCGATCGTCTGTCGCAGGGTAGAGACTAGGAATACTGGATGTTGGATATATGTACAGTTGTCGAGAAAGAGATTGCCGCGGTCTCTCTTTGCTGCGACGGTGGTGATGTTTTGGAGAGTGGGTTGTTGGGATGGAAGGGAGTTCAAGTTGGAGGAGATGCGGCCACTCGAAGCTCCAGCGCATGCACTCAATCGCAAACTGAAGTGCAGTCAATGGTCGTTCATGGTTCAGCAACTTTTTTTTCTCCAAGGGGCGGGGTCCGATAAGGACGTCTGACCAACCACAGTTCACCGATAAGACCCCAGCATTGGCGGCCAGGGTCCAAAAAGTTTGGAAAATGTTCCTGAGCTCATCTCATTGAAGAACAACAATCAATCCCTATCTCCACTACAGAACACCGCTCTCAGCACCTCACTTCAGTCTGTCTCAGCATATATCAATCCGCCCATATTCAGTGTTTCCGGTTCACTTCACATCATCTCACAACCTTCAACAACACAGACCACCACCAGCCATCATGTCTTCCCATCCTTCCAAGCGGAGGAAGCTGGCCGATGGAGCTGAGTCCTCGGACGGCGCAGCAACCAGCGACGTCAAAATTCAAAAGCAGTTCTTCAAGAGTGCACAAAGCTGGAACCTTGAGGAGGACTATGAAAACCGTCCCAGGAAAGGAAAGAAGAAGAAGGAGAAGAAGGCCGCCGATGCCACGAAACTGCCCATCAGAGTTGCCGAGGGAACCTGGGTTACGCAGGAAGAGGAAGACGCCGAGATTGCGAGCGATGCCGAGTGGCTGGAGAGTGAAGGAGAGGAGGCCCCTGAGGAGGAGGAGGTTCAGCCTGAGCCGGAAGCACCCAAGATCCCCGAGCGTGAACAGATCAGGAGAGCCCAGGAGGAAATGGCCAAGATCGCAACGCAACTCAATGAAGACCCAGAGGAGCACCCGGGTGCTTTCAAGGCGCTCGCCAAGATTGGAGAGTCGGACCTTCTCGCCATCAAGAAGCTCGCCATTGTTGTCCAGATGACCGTCTATAAGGATGTCATTCCCGGCTACAGGATAAGACCGGCCTCGGAGGATGTTGCCAAGGAGAAGCTGTCCAAGGATGTCAAGCGGCTACGCGTCTATGAGCAGGCCATGGTCACCGGTTACTACCAGTACATCAAGACCCTCGCTGCCCTCGCAGGCGGGTCTATTCGCGACAAGTCCAAGCAGCCCATCTCCAGCATCGCCCTTACCTGCGCCTGCACCCTTTTGAACGCAGTACCGCACTTCAACTTCCGCGCCGAGCTTCTCAAGATTCTCATCAAGAAGCTGAGCTACCGAAATATTGATAAGGACTTTGTCAAGTGCCGGACCGCTCTCGAGACCCTGTTCCACGAGGATGAGGATGGTCAACCCGCCATGGAGGCCATCTCAGTACTCACGAAGATGATGAAGGCTCGTAACTACCAGGTTGACGAGAGCATTCTCAACCTTTTCCTCCACCTGCGTTTGCTCAGCGAGTTCTCCGGCAAAGCTTCCAGAGACACGGTGGAGAAGCAGCAGGATGATTCGGTCAAAAAGCCGAAGCAAAAGAAGGAGTTCCGCACCAAGCGCGAACGCAAGCTTCTCAAGGAGCAGAAGGAGGCTGAGAAGGTCATGGCCCACGCCGATGCAGCTGTGAGCTACGAGGAGCGGGAGCGGATGCAGTCCGAAACGCTCAAGATGGTTTTCGCCTCGTACTTCCGCATCCTCAAGATGCGCATCCCCAACCTCATGGGTGCCTGTCTTGAAGGCCTGGCCAGATACTCCCACCTGATCAACCAGGACTTCTTTGGCGATCTCCTTGAGGCCCTAAAAGACCTTATCCGCTATAGCGAAAAGGACGCTGAGAAGGAGGACGACTCGGATGACGAGAACAAGGAAGAGGAAGAGGACGAAGATGACGAGCACGAATTCGTCCGTGACACCAGCCGCGAAGCCCTCCTCTGCACCGTCACCGCCTTCGCCCTTCTCGAGGGCCAAGACGCCCACAACGCTCGCTCTGACCTTCATCTCGACCTCTCCTTCTTCATCACCCACCTCTTCCAGTCCCTCCTCTCCCTCTCCGTCAACCCGGACCTCGAGCTCGGCGCCCAGTCGCTCCAGCTCCAGAACAGCGTGCGCCGCAACAACCGCATCAACCTGCAGACCACCACCGTCCTGCTCATCAAGTGTCTCAGCGGTATTCTCCTGCCGCCCTGGAACATCCGTTCCGTGGCACCGCTCCGTCTGGCCGCCTTCACGAAGCAGCTCATGTCCGGGTCGCTCCAGGTACCTGAGAAGTCAGCCCAGGCGCTCCTCGGCCTGCTCGCCGACGTGCTGCACACGCACGGCAGGAAGATCAGCTCGCTGTGGAACACGGAGGAGAGGAAGGGCGATGGCACGTATAAGCCGCTTGCGGCGACGGTGGAGGGTAGCAACCCGTTCGCGTCGACGGTGTGGGAGGGCGAGCTGTTGAGGAAACATTATTGCCCCAAGGTGAGGGAGAGCGTAAAGCAGCTGGAGAAGAGCATCAAGAGTATCAAATAGAGGATGGATGGGTGATGTGGTAAAGGGAATGTTTCGTTATGTTTACGAGACTCTAGTTGAAGGTTGTTGGAGAGTATATACGTTAGCTTTTGCACAGAATTGTTATTTTCGAAACTACTTTGTCGGTCAATTCCATCATAATGGAATGTGGTATTATTTTCTTTTGGATACCCAGAAGCAGGTGGTCCCATTTGTGGTGTGAGAACAGACAATGAGTCTTTCCCCCCTTTCACTCCCTCTGGCGACCGTTCAAACTCGTTCAACCTCGTATATCCGTTCTTCGCGTCCCTTAGGATCGGGTCCCTTGAGAGGTGCATGCGAGGCCAGGCAGTCTGCAAAGCTCAGTTTACCCAACCGCACGTTTGCCATAAATCCGGGATAAAACCGGCAGGCGGGATATACGAGTTTGGCAAAGTTGTATGATACCGAGATTTGTCATTTTCTTCCACTTAATCTTCAGTCCTCAAGGACGTATCTATCAATCTGCTCTCGTTATTTTACAAAGACGTTTCCAACCTGGGTTAACGACACGATTCTGACCTCTCTCCTCCAACTGAACTTTGCGTTTTTCTTCACAGCTCACTAACAACCATCGAAGTCCTTTCCCTACCTCTAGCTTTGTCTCACCGAGTCGGGACAAACTTGCCGAACCACGGCGGCGGGACATCAGACCGAGGCATGTCCGTAGCTTCCCCTCCAGCCCTCATGCGAGTTTAATTGGGAAGATGAAAAGACTTTTTCTGTCTGATGACGATCGGCATATCGATCAATGGAGTCGCTTTTCTCATTTCCCTTATTGGTGTAAGCGTGAGGCTCTAATGTTCCACAACAGCCTTATTCGTGAAACAATGTTATTCGGTTACATAATGTGTCCGTTGGCACCGAGAGAGAATGTCTTACTTACACTTTGACCAACAGTGAGTACCATACTCGGATCCCATGCGGTTCACCAATGGTTTTTCTTCTATGAGACCTCTCGGATAGAGATTACTACACCTCGGATTCCAACTACCTAAAACACTGTGTTGCGGCTCGAGAGTGCTGACTGTATCAACGTTATAGCCTGGATAAACGGCTCCGTTAACAGCCAACAGCATCACAAAACTGCCTACAAACGGTTGCTGTCGTCAGAGTCACTGAACAACTTCATCTTGTGACTTGGAATTTCGGACTCGTCGACACGCTCCAGACAATATAGTCGCTGTATGGGCGTCATAGTCTGGGTAGACGGCACGACTGAGATGCTCAGTATCACCATCAACGCCGCCAACGTACATAGCTTGGCCGCCATCACCGGATCATTAAACCTTGGACACTCGATGAGTGTGAAGTCATCATCGCGACATTGACAATGGCTGTGAATCCCCAATTCCCGAACTTACCTTTGCTGCCAACGGCATGCGTGCCTTCCTTGCTCTTGCTAGACTTGCATCCCAAAAGCACGTAGGGTCATCCGGCACCCACCACCCTCGAGTATTCGCCTTCTGTGAGCGCGGACCCGGACATTTCGCACTCGAAATCTGTCCGTCTTTTCGCTTTCTAGTGGCCCTAGCACGTGCCTGGGTCATCACGTATCCTGCACATGTCGAATATGTACTGGAAACTTGAAGTCAAAAAAACAGTGAAGTCGACAACACAGTCCGCTTTTCGGTAACCGTCGCATCAAAAGATTTGCGGTTGAATCGACCCGACAAGAGAAACAAAGGACGGGAAAGGAACATCAAGCGTGGTTTCCTGGATGGAACCTCCACCGGCGCAAAATTGGTCTCCACTACAGGCGAAAAGGGCACTAACAGACACGTGCAAATTACCGGAAATTGGCCAATGTGGACGCTATCACCAGGCTAAGGTAAGTCACCAAGCTAAACTGTTAACGGCCGCTAACAAGGGCTTCCAAGCTCGCTAAATTCGCTTGACTTAAGCTACACTAACACATGGGAAATCGTGCATTTTCTCATCGCTGGGACAATTGGAAACCTCGTGTTTCCCCACGGGCATGTCTTTGATCATTGTTTTGGAGACAGAGGCCATATGGCATCCAAGGTTCTGGCTCAAGTTAAAGCTGTTACTATCTGTTAATCAAAGAAAACAGGGACACCATCCCAAGATGATTTCCGACGATTTCAGGAACAGAGCCTTTCTTCGTCTGAACTGTTCCTCCCTTCTGTACCTTTTCATCCCTTCATCGGTTCAGGGGAATAAGAGCGTCGTCGATCACCTACCCCAAATGGCCTGTCGAATCTCGATCTCGACCATTCAGCTCCCTGATGCCGCTGATGGGGTCCAGGCGCCAGCAAGTGTATCAAAATCGCAGAAACTGTGGCAGATCCGGCTCTGGGAGTTTCGTCTTGGCATCCAACAGGCTTGTTTCAGGCCCCCAAAGGTTGTCCCCAGGAAGAAGCATCTTCCGTCCCAGCAGTGGAAGGAAGCATGGATGAAAGCCAAGACTGGGCCAGTGATCAGTCGTCATCGTTTCGGACCCTCTCTCCCACTTTCCACTCTTCCACTCATTCCGTTGCTCTTCTCCGTTCACCACCTCGTCGGCATCTTCACCGAGGGAAAGTCCACCTCAACTCAGCCCAACTGAGGACGTTATTGTGTCAAGATGCGTCTGGATCAGGTTGCACTCACATTTCGCAGGATGTGTGCTGCATCAGCCTCAGCCCCAACGGCTCGCATTCTCGCAACACTAGATGCACTCAGTTCACGTCCACTGGATCCTTGGTTTATCTAAGCCCACGAGGCTACGCATCCTGCTTACCTATGCCGCCGAAGAATCCGAGGACCTGTTGTAGTGTACATACACAGCCTTCATCGGAGCCTGTCTGTTTTCCGTCCAGCCTTCTCGACGCCGACTACCTAACCGCCAGGAGTCTGAACTAGACAATATGGCAGGCACGTCCTGTCACATCTCTTTTTATACGCCACCTTCCCCAGATATGAACAAGCCAAGCTCTTACCTTCACATTAGCTACTTAGAGGCACCTTGGCGGCTCTTGGGATTCCTTTCCTCCTTCCTGATAGTGCCAGAGCTGGAAGCCATTGCCTTTTTGTTTTCCCCAAAGTCATTCACAACATTCATCCACTTTTCAGTTACTGCCTCAGCCCCTGTCGATGGATCCCACTCATACACCTAGGGGGCCGGAACTTCGTGGAGCCTTCCTTCTCTTCAAGAACACCCCCCGCCTATCCTCTTGCCCCCAAGAATGACCCCCGTCCTAGCCTGTCAACTGTGCCCGGCTTTGCCTCATCTCTACCTCTATCTTCGGTAGATTTTCCTTTCCCTTTTATCTTTCTGTCATCCCATCTGTCTTGCTCGCATGGGACAAAAAGTGTCCATGTTGCTTTCCCTTCTCATCTGATATAGTTGTCAAAGCTTTGTTTTTCTTTACTTGCTAAGCCCTTACCTTAATCCAACCTCCTATCCTTCTTTTTTTTCCCTTCTTTCCTTTATACTAATCCGGTCACGAAAAGCAGTTACGAGGTGTTGGTTGTCACTTAGACAGTACGATCGTTGGGGCTGTCTTCAGTTGCATACCCTACGTGTCATTTATACTTTTCACTTGACCAAGGTCCGCCTTGGTTTCTTGGTTTGCTTTTGTGGACGTAACCAAATTCTTGGCCTACGTTGAAGAGCTCACTCAGTCTTACTTGGATCAACATTATCCGAGTATTGTCATACACATCTCGCATTCTTTTTACTTTGCACTGCCTACCCCATCGCGCAATTGTTTCCTCAAACTTTCGCTTGCCAGTTTCCTTCTTTCGTTCGTCACATATTCCTTTTTGGCTTATTATATTGTATTATCATCTACATATCTTTCGGGCATTGTATCAGAGGGCCTTGTGGGATCTCAAAAGTTGGATACCCAAGATTGTCGACATCGTTCTTCAAAACAAAAAGATCAAGGGAAAAAAAAAAAGGAAAATAAGGATGAGGAGAACGACGATATGGGAATGGGTCTTGACGGCATCCCTTCTATCAACAACGGAAGCCTTCACCATTCGACAAAAGCAAGATGCAGGTGCCCCAAAGGTGGTCAGTCTGCAGACGGAACGACTGTCCGTCCCAAACCCCGTTGCCCGGGACAGGCTACGAAGGAGAGGAATGAATGAAGTCGCATTAGACAACGTCGTATGTTTTTCCCTTCTTCTAATACTTTGCTCGAATACTTGGCTGATATGACTGTTCAGATAGGTGGATACTATGTCAATGTGACCATTGGTACGCCCGGAAGGAATCTCTCACTACATCTCGACACAGGCTCTAGTGATACTTGGGTGAATTCTCCCAGTTCAAATCTCTGTCAAGAGAAATCCAGACCGTGCGATTACTCCGGCACCTACCTAGCCAATGACTCGTCTACTTATGAGTACATCGGCAATAATTTCGATATCACGTATGTGGATGGCTCCGGCGCCAGAGGGGACTATGCCTCCGACACCTTCACAATCGGCAACACCAAACTGAACCGGCTGCAGTTTGGCATCGGCTACTCTTCAACTAACGCGCAGGGACTGGTCGGTATAGGGTACGCCCTGAGCGAAGTGCAAACCCGCGTCGGGTTGCCAGCCTATAACAACCTTCCGGCGCAAATGGTCGCCGACGGCTTGATCAATTCCAACGCCTACTCCATCTGGCTCAACGACCTCGATGCCCCCACGGGTACCATCCTCTTTGGCGGCGTCGACGCCGCCAAGTACGAGGGCGACCTGCTCACCCTGCCCGTTCAAACCCCCCAAAAGGGCGAGTACAAGAACCTCATGGTCACCATGACCGGCCTGTCTTTATCCCAGTCCCAGTCCTCCTCCAACGGCAACGGCGGCAACACCACCCAGGTCTCCAAAGACAACCTCGCCCTTGCCGTTCTCTTGGACACCGGCTCAACCCTCAGCTATCTGCCCCGCGAGCTCGTCGAACCCCTCTACGACGCCATCGGCGTGACAATCATGCCAAACCCAAAAGGCAACCTAGACGCCTATGTTCCCTGCTCTTTCAGGTCCTCCTCGCAATCCGTCATCTTCTCCTTCTCCTCTCAGCTGCAAATCACCGTGCCCATGAACGAGCTCGTCCTCAATCAGACCACCAACGGCAAACTCCCGCGCTTACCGGACGGCGTCACAGACGCCTGCCTCTTTGGCATCCAAGAACGTAATGGCACGGGAAGCAACACCCTAGGCGACACGTTCCTGCGCAGCGCGTATGTAGTGTTTGATCTGGACAACAACGAGATTTCGATGGCGCAGACGAGGTTTAATGCCACGTCGACGGACCTGAAGGAGATCAAGAAGGGTAAAGGGGGGGTGCCGGGCGCGAAGGCGGTGGAGAATCCGGTGGAGGCCACGAGCGGGCTTTCTGATTATGAAGGGGGGATATATGTGAATGGGGCGGCGGGTGAGTTGAGGGTGGGTATGGGAATGGCTTGGGGGTTGTTGGTGGGTGTTGCGATGGTGTTTTTGGGGTTGTGAGGTGGTGATGGCTGAGAGGAAAAGAAAAGAAAAGGAAAAAGGAAACGAAAAAAGGAAGGGAAGGGAAAAGCGAACTGGTTGGAAAACTCAAGTCTTTTTTGGACATCATCATCATGATTGCGTGGGAACTGCGTTTGGCTTTTACCATTCATGAATATATTAGGATATTTACTTCCACTGAATTTTGTCCGTGGTATAAGAGGGACTGGTCGTTGGATATGACTTGATGTCCATGCTCTCATCGAGGAGTTCCAGATGGATACATGATTGGAGAGGTATGCTAGGAAACCACATAGTACGTTCTCAGCACCTCAAGGATAATAATAATGATAATATCAAAACAGTCCTGATGGAAGTATACTGGTCCACACGTACAGATCACAATCCATTTGCCCAACCTGATAGTTATTTCTTGTTTCCTTAGCACTAAGCAGGCAAGCTAATGGTGCTTCCTCAAATCTCCCAGATGACATTTCCTTTGCCTTGCCATCCCACATAACATGAATAGTATCAAACTAACGTCGTACCATAACATGTCCATATTCCCATCGTAGATCATCAGTTCGTTCAGCTTTGTCTCGAACACTACCTCCAGATACATAGTGCCCTCCAACTGTTCGTGTACATACCCTCCAGCCTCTCGTACAAATACCATCATCGTCAGGATCCCGCTCGCTGGCTCGCCGGACCGGAGAAATCGTTGCCTATCGCCCTACCAGAGCAGCTAACATCAAGCCCGACTTCTTGATACCGATGGTACATATATTCCTCCTTATATGAGGCCTGGGCTTGTTTTTGTTCTCTAGTCGTTTGTTGTTTCGCCTTCCTTTCAGTTGTGTTTCCATCTCTCCTATGTTGTTTCCTTGTTGCCTGATGACAATCCCGAACTGTGATAACTTTTCTCATGAGGTAGGTGTATTTCCTCCTATGTTGGGAATCTGAAGCTGATAAGGGGAGGGGGGGTGATCGGGTTAGATTGTGACTGCTGAAGTTCCCCTGTCGTGATTACCTATTCGTCGTCTCCGTTGTCCTCCTGGTCGTTGATGTGCTCGTTGACGGGCAGTCTTCTTTTCTTGAGTACCTACGAGAGTCTTGAATACGACGACGACGACGGATATGAAGACCGCTTTAGTAATGCAACGGCTCGTCTTCGTTCCAGCATGGGCGCCACCTGTTATTATCACATGTTAGTTTTCAGGTTCCCATCAAGGTAAGGTAGGTAGTCAACTCCAGTGTTCTTTCCCAACCAAAAGAAGAGAAACTTTTTGTGAAAAAAAAAGGACAACACCAAAAACGGAAAGCACCGCATCACTCACAAAAACTCCGGCGCCCTACCCCCACAAGCCTGCCAACAACACTCATCACTCGCCGCCTCAATCACCGCCCTCACCTCGGGCCGGCACGTGCACTCGAGATCCAGCGGATCTTCACAGTCCGTGTTTAGCTCCACGGCTTTTTTCATGCAAGGTCGCGCACAAGCCGCGAATACCCCGGGGATATCGTTCACCTCGCCCAGGTACGGTCCCAGGGGAAAGGGCCGCACGTCTTGAAGGTGCACGGTCTGGATCGGTTGGTCGTAGACGTTGACGTCGTTGGCGAGCCGAGATTCGGCGACGTCGTCGCCGAAGTGCGGGAAGCCGTCATCGTCGAGGCGGTCTTCGGGGTTTTGGCGGCGGGTTAGGGAGCGGGCGAGGGGGCGGCGGGTGATGAGTGGCTTGAGAGCCGAGTTGGTAGTGGAAGTCGTCGATGCGATGGTAGTTTGGGAGGGAAGGGCATTGTCGTGTTGGACGCGAGTTACATGAGCGTTACCGGCGATTTCGTTACCGGCTATGTGGGCGATGCGGTCGAGTTCGAATTCGGGTCCTTCATAGGGCCTGATGTGACCCCGGATATTGTTTGGGGTGGCACGCCCAAAGAGGGGGGGGAAGAAGAAGGAGGATAGAGAGGTAGACAATAAGGCGGAGAATAAGAGGCCCCAGAGGATGAACCAAGGGGAGATTCGGGGGAGGCGGGGGAAGAAGCGGATCTCGACGGGGCGTATGAAGGGCATTTTTATGGACGGCGATGGTCGTGAGGTTGGTGATTGAGGTATTGATGGTTGTTGTTGGAGCTGGCTGAGGAACTGGAAGGTTAAGAGGGAGTTAGGTATAGGTTCAGCCTTTTGGTGGTTGGACACACATACCTATACTTACACGATGGAACTTTCCGTTCTTTCGGTTCTGTTTTTTTTTTGTGTCAAGTGGAAGGTTAGAGAGGGATACGGAAGAAGATAAAACTCGTTAAATAGAAAAAGAATTAGGAGAAAGAAATATATGATAGCTAGTAGGTATGCGTTGGTCGGATATTTGAAGATGCAGATGCGGGCTGGCGGGGCAAAGAATATGGAAGCGGACATATATACACATCGACACTCATGCGAAGTTCGGCGTGCATGATCCGAGAAAAATATATCTGCAGCATGAGCTTGCATATGCAAATGGTATGCCAGGAACTTGAGCTCAGCATCGGGCGCGGTTGTTAAGCTGTAGTCGAGTGTCCGGCGTTGGTTTGGCGAACATATACTCGTGTCTCCCAATACTCTTTGTCTTTATTCTCATCCTTGATGGGATGTTATTCGATATAAGACATTCATCTACATGGGACAACCTCTAGGATTTTAATTTGTCGAGTAACTTGGGACGACGTAAAGAACTTTTTTTTTAATCATGTTCGAGTGTTAATATTCGTCGGCTGTATACCGTAGAAACTCGCGAATATCGGATTCCAGCTTTCCTATTTTGGGCCGCATAGTACTGACAGACCTGTAGAGGGAAAGTCCAAGCCTGTACCTTGATACGCACGCAAGTTACGGTGGTGTGCAGTCTTGAAGAGCTTCCACTAACTGGGCGGACACATGTGCAGCCGTACCTCTATGCTGCTTGTGGTTCTTACATATAGGCAAGGTCGAGCGCTCTAAAAGGGAAAGCTGGAATCCGATATTCACGAATATCTACGGTAGACGCCGTTACTCGTCAGGTCTCGAAACGACGTGACCCCCCTCCGAAGGAGGGGGTCAGGGATGTTACGAAGCGACGACCTTGAATCGCAATTATCCTCCTATTTTTAGTCCCGACGAGTACTTGAAACCTCGACGAAGAACCGACGTACAGCATAGCCCCTATAGGCATCTCGATTGACGATAACATTCGAACTACCTACCAAGCATTGAAAACAGCGTTTGTTGACAGCTTTCCAGAGAACGTGTTACTACTTTGTATCCTCCACAATGATGGCGTTCGATCCCCGTCGCACCGTCTTCCGCCACGTACCTTTCACATGTGTACTCCATCTCTTTATCCCTTCTTCCATCCGGCATCCGCCCATTCATTGCCCGTCCAACTGAGCACAAAAGAAACACCAGCACAGCACACACGTCTCGGCCCGTCCCGCTGGTGTACCGTATCCATTGTCAGATGGACTATGCTCTCAATTCTCTCAACCTATAGGCTCGGGAAATTTCCTTTCTCTTTGACATGACGTTTGCGAAACGACAAGTTTTCCCCAAGCACCTTGCTCTCCACGGCGCGGCCCGAAGATGGGCTCGCTTTTACTGTTGGAGCTTAGCTACCCTTACCTCCAGCTATCGCTAGGGTAGATATCGACTTCATGCTTTCACAAGGGCAGTCACAAAACACATCAGGCACATGTAAGCAGTCATGCATGCGGACAACAATTGTTCGTTCATAAACCATGTTTCCATCTGTCATTTTTCCATGACTAAGAGGCATGACATAAAAAGTGAAAAGTCTCAAATCGAGAGAAAAAATGGAAAAGTAAATGACAAGAAAATGCAGAGTCTTTTGAGGTTTTCTTACAAACCCTCGGAAAGACCCCTTCCCCTTTTGGTCATGGATAGCCATCCAACCAGAGAAACAAGAAGTAAAAAGAAAAATCTAGTCTTTCGCCTTTATTGAAACAAGGCAGACTCATAAGCCGTGATGATGACAGACCTAATCCCCCGTGCCCATCGGATATATAACAAAAACAGACCAAAGCCAAACATGAACGCTCCGTCATGACCACCGGCGGTTTTGATTGTACAACAAACAACACACATACACAGTCAGTCCCTGCCTTGAAGACTGCTCAAACCCTAGAACTCTAGCTCGTTTCGCATCATCTCGCCTGTGTTAATCGGCTGGGGCTCGCTTATTGTCATGGGCATGCTCAGCGTCTGGAGGTTGTTGTACATGGTTGACTGGGGTGTCGAGCTGTTGCCGTTGCTGGGTGCCCCTGGGCCGTGGACGTAGCCGCCCTCGGATGTTGGCGAGGAGTACTCTTCTTCCTCCTCGCCAGAGAGGTTCGAGGTACCCTCAGAACCGTCGCCGCGATCGTGTGTACGCTTGTGCCTAAAGAAAATACTGGTCAATATCGTTGTTCACATACGTCCCTCCTGAGCAACTGATGTGTGCTGAGGTGTACGGTAAGTTGGAAAGGTGAATACATACTGTGCTAAGTTGTCTGATCGGGAGAAAGCCTTCTGGCAGTATGAACAGACGTAAGGTCTCTCTTGTGTGTGTGTCCTCACATGTCTAGATGGAAAAAGTCAAAGGTTAGAATTGCGACAGGAGGAAGGGACATCCAAAGGATATGGTTATCTAGTCTTACCTCTTAAGGTGCTCTAAACGCTTGAAGACACGACCGCATGAGGGAATGGGGCAAGAGTGCGACTTCTGGGGATAAGGGCCAAGCTCCGAAACCGTGGCAGAACGGGCGCGGCGGATTACGCCGGGGTGGCCCTGGGACATCTGTCGCTCGCTCATGGGAGCAAGCTCGTCATCGTTGAGCGGGCCGTAGCTCTGACCCATGGGAAGATTCATGGGGTTGAGCGCAGGGCTGCCCTCGACAGTGGACAGGGGCGTACCATGCCTCGAAAGCTCGAGCATCTCGTGGTGCTGCTGGCGGGCCATGTTGATCGCAGGGTTGCTGTACGTCAACCCAGGGGGGGAGTTGTCCGCAGACTCATCACCCTCGGCCACGGGACCGACAGAGGCAGACACGGACCTCCGGAGATCCGAGGGCTTGTACACCCCAGGAGTGCCCGCTGCAATTGCTGTCGTGGCAGACAGAACTGATGGGGGAATGGAAGAGCGCCTCCTCCTTTGCTTATATGTTGGTGACCCCTCGATCACGGTGTAGGCGGCCATGGGAGAGTACCCTCTGGCATGGTCTTGAGACATGCTGCTAGACCCGTACGAGCGGGGGTATGATGGGGCCGCGAGGTTGGATGTCGGAAGCTGGATCATGCCATTGAGGGCACCAGCATTGAGGTGATCGGGAATGGCAGTATAGAGACCAGTCTCCTCATTGGCGATATAAGCAGGCTCGCCCATGACGCCCATTTGCTGGTGAGGAGGCGTCAAGGGCTCAAAAGAGAGTCCTCTCTGGCTATAGTCCTCAAAGTGCGACGAGACGAACGATGGGGCGGGCGAGCACTCCAGACCATAGGCAGGCATGGAAGTGTGTCGCTGGTGCACCTGCGTGATGGGCACACCATTCTGAGTATACTGAACACGACCATAATCAGGTTCCCGCTTGACCATCGGCTGAGGGCAAGTCATCGCGGGCCCCATCGACATGGCTCCGTAAGAGACCATGGCCTCCAGACCATCGGATAAAGGGGCCATTGACTGGGACATGGGCTGGGACATGGGTTGAGACATTTGCTGTCCCATGTTCTGCCCCATTGGCTGCATCATCTGCGATGGCATCGGCTGCATCATTTGAGGGGGAGGCATCGAGTCGGCGGCGCGCAAGATGGGCGAGGTGGACTGGGAGTGAAAGGCTAGTTGCTGGGCCGGAAAGGAAGACGAGTTGGCCTGCTGGGCCTTGGTGAGAGACTCGAAGAGCGACTGAGAAGAATCATACTGGAAGGACAAGGCAGGCTCGCTAACGGCAACTGTTGTCGCCTCCTGGCCCATCTTCTCCCTCTTGAGGTCTCTCTCGAGTGCATCAAGGAAGAGCCTGTCATGGGGCACGCTGTACCAGAAGAACACCTTTTGCTTCTTCTGCGTTCGGATGCAGTTGTTCTTGTACAGGAAGTCCAAGAAAGGGCTCTTGGGCTCCTCGAGGGAGGCATCGCTTCCCGCCTTCAGGTTACGCAAATCCGAGAAGATACCTTCCTCAAACTTCTTTGAGTTCTTCACGGGACGGCCGAAAGCCTGGAAGCGGAAAGACAGACACCTCACAATGTCGGTACCGGAGATGTGGAAGAGGTTGTTCCATAGCACGCAAGACACATACTCGCCGGTGGGTAAAAGGAACCTCCGGATGTATTGGTCTGGTTGCCAGTCGACAGGCGCGGAAATGAGGAAATACTTGACTAATCGGCGAGAAACGTTAGTATTAGCAAAGCACACATAGCAGGGGGGACACATTGATGTACGTACGGTTATCAACCTGCTGCAGAGCTACCTGGGCGTCATGCGGAAGAGCTTGCTGGGCCTCAGTGCTCAGCATGAAGGTCTCGGGTTTTTGCGAAGCGGCAGCCATATTGGCATGCTGCGAAGAATACATTCCAAGCTCAAAAACCTCCTTGATAACAGATGTCGCGAAGAGTGTCGTCGTAAATCACGGATAGTCTGTGATTATATATTGCGATGGACCGGGAACGATGTCTCGATCTGCAGTCGCTTGTGGCGCAAGCGAGGAGCGATATAGATAGTGCAGTGGGTAGCGTCAACGCGACCCAAAGAGAGCTGAAGGTGCGGCGAAGCAAGACTATCGCCAAATGAAGCGATCGTCGTGGGGTGCGAAAGGGGGTGTGGGAGGCGCTGCCTCTGTATATCTATGTATGTTTCTTTGGGGGGAAGAAGCGACTCGTAAGAAATCGCTTTTTTCGTGTGTATGCGTTGTCGTGTCTTTGTCTTTTGCGTTTTCGTGATCCGAGACCAGCCCGCGATACAGTGGAAGGATGCAAAAGATGCGATTCAACCCAAGCGCCTCAAGCGAATGATATCAAGGTGCGAGACCTTTCGACTGTCGGCCTCGAGGGCGGTGTATGTAGAAGAGGGCGAAAAAGTAACCAGAACCAGCCAGGGTGCTGACCGGAAAGGCGTTTCCGACCTGCTTGTACAATGAATCGTCCACGCGGGAGAATGCGCAGGTTTGGGTTGTCGTCGACAATGCACGCCGGGAGCAGCCGCGACGGGGTTATTGTTCGAGTAAGCCGTTGGGCGACGTCGTGGTCGGCCGGTGGAGGAGGAGGTATATGCGGGATGCGAGGTGGGAAAGTCGGGTGCGTGCCGGGCCTAAATGCCGGAGACCTGACCGTCGTATAACGGAACAAGAAACAATTGGTGGTGGTTGAAGTGAATTAAGCCTAACAATTTCCTTCTTCTTTTTCCTTGCAGCGGTGGTGCGAACGAAACGAAACCAATCAACAGGATTCTCCCAAGGATGGCCGGGTGATCAAACAGCGAGATGTTGAGCTTCTCCGGTGGTGGTGATGGTGGTGGAAGGAGGAAGGAGGCAAAGTCTTGTCGCTTAGACTGGAACAATGCTGACCCAAGGAATGATTACGGTCGGTCTTTCCAGGGTTGTGTGGGGAGCGGCGACGGGACGGCGGAGAGCGGAGGTGCGGTATGTGCGGCCCCTGGTTGGAACTTGGGAGGATGGTCGACTTGTGAATCGATGCTTCGTGGGTGGGAGTCCAGCAAGTGGAAAAAGGAGAGAGCGTCTTGGGGAAAGTGCGTGCGCGCAGCGAGTGCAGCTAGCCAGCTCCAAGACAGGTCTACCCGGTAGTGCCTGGTGATGCAGGGAAAAAGGCCGTGCGAAGTAGGAAGGTCCTCTGCAACAGAAACAGAAAAGGGAAAAAGAGGGTTGGAGAAGAAGAAGGCTTGAAAAGGAAAAGAGAGGAAATGTCAAGAAAAGTGGTCGACGAGAAGGAGGAGCAAGAGGGAGCGAAGAGGGGGAGGGAAACAACGGGGTTTAATGATTTTCTCTCGCTTGGGGCCCAAGTCTCCAACCAGAGTGGGAAGGCCAGACCAGGGTGTGCTATAAGTGGATGGATATGGCTGCTATTGCTGTGGCTCGCTGTGCTATGCTTTCCTCACCAAAGGGTCATAGCCTATCGAAGCTGCCCATGCTATGAGCCCGGGTTGCAGCACTAACAGCAGACAGGCGACAGTTGGGGCATGCGGCAATAAATACAAATCACAGACACCCGACGACAGACGTGCTGAATCTCGGGCCTCTATTCATCTTGTCTGTCACTGCGTAGAAAGAGTAGGCTCGCAGTTAGTGAGAGGCATCGTAGACGGACGGATGGGTTGAGTTCTATCCTGGCATCAACCATGAGATGTATGGCAAAGACAGGAAGGAATGGCCCGTCGAGGCGTGGGAACAAGGGCCCAACCTGTCAACGCCCACAGCTACAGCGAGATGGTGCATTCAGGCAAGGTACCAGAATGGCATGGAATCCAACATCCAGTAGTCTATGGTCCAAGCGCGGAACAACTCATTCCTGTTCAACATGGCGAGTGTCTATCGCGCGCGATAAGAGGGGGGGACCTAGCGGAGGGGTAGAAGTCAAAGAGTTTTGTATGGCGAATTTACCACCACTCTCTTCTACCCTCACAAAGAGAAGAGAAAGTCTGAGGGCGACCGATGGCAACTTTCAGTCCAGATCCATCGTCACCTTGGAGGAGGAGCGGGACCGCGACGAGGTCCGTGGGTTATTCTGGTGGCAGCTGCGGGAGGGAGTGGCAATAGAGACCTGCTCTGGTCTTACGGTGTACATATATCAAAGCAGCGCTGCATTAACCGGGGTGGATATTAGACCACAAAAAGCGACTCTGCTGATAGGCTGGTCCCTGAATGTACGTACAGTAATGTCCCCTGCTTTTGCAACTCAATTCCTGCAACGATTTTTCTTACAATAAGTAGGGTGTTTATAGGAGGGGGATCTAGCGTACAAACTAGAAGTAAGCGTTCAGGCCACTAGAAGACCGCCGGCGGACCGGAAAAGTGGGTCGTTGAGCCCCGATATAGGGGTATAAGTGTTCACTCCCACCAAAACTTAACCCTTGTTAATACAAAAATCGGACCGTCACTATTGCAACTAGCAGTTAGCAGTCCCAGTATGGGCCTATAAATCTAGCACTCAACTGGCTGTACAATAAGTAGGGTTCTAGCATCAGGGGGGGGTTGCAACTGCAGGGGACATTACTGTACTCGTGCCCGCTAGGATGCAAGCTGGGATGAGCATGTCTCTGAACCGGACCGTTGTCTTTCTGCCTTTTTTTCTGTTTCCCGCTTCTGCTTGCTGTCAGCGAATCGCTATGACAATTTGTTCTCACTAGTATTTTTCTTTCCATGCCAGCATCATGGAAGCTTCGATGGCCTTTATTCCGAATGCTGGACATCTCATCCCGCTCTTTACCATGCCGGCTGTTTGTATCCAAGTGCTGGTCCTACGTGAATCTCTTGAGTTAAACCTGGACTCCTCTCATGACTCGGCCCAAAGAGCTCTGGGCAACAGCCTCCAGCTTCGGCATCCAACGGCGTGCGCTCGAGTGGAGCAAACAGTGGCGTAGTATACCATGACATATACTACGAAGGCTTGAGGATATCTCGGCCTCAAAGACAATCACAATCGGAGCAAAGACGACATTTTATCGAGGTTGCGCTGTTGCTGTTGGTTATATGGCAAGGACCGGTCAACGATAGTTTAGATGACGAGAGCCTCACCCGCTGCATGGCGTATAAGATTGTGTTTGGTTCTCCATCTGGTTTGCTACCTCTACAGTACGCCAGTCTACGATACTTGCTTCTGGTGGCAATACTGTAGAGGGAAATAGAAGCTAGTGATGATATCGTGATTACATTCTGAACAGAGATGTTCATCTTCTAGAACGCTTGGTGATGCCCACGCCTTTCCGGAAATGGTCCATTGTCATTCCGTTTGCAAGGCTAGTTCAAGTTTGCCCACTAGCGATACACGATCAAAAGAAGCGAAGAAATTTGAACATTTGTGTTTACAACTGTTCATTCATCCCGCCTCGTCTCAATGCCCTTACAAAGAACAGCTATATAGACACTTGTCTAGTTATGGGCTCGTCGCAGCTTATTTACCCGTTTGTCTATGAAGTTTCTGGAGTAGTGATCCAGTCTTTCGACTGAAGAGCCGATTGAATGGACGGCATACGAACGGTATGACCCGAGGATTCTTCAGGGGAAGTTCTCTCTTCCATGTTCGTGAACCACCACAATTTCCGCGTTCTCGGAAATGAGTTGAGGGTACGGCAGGCATCTTATAGGACACCCTCCGAACTATATGTGCTAAGTACCAAGGATCTTACAATAACACAGTACGTATGGGCATTGTTGTTTTGTTTGTTAACATGGAGAGCAGGGTGTCTTCTTTCGGGCTCCAAATTGCTGTAGAAAAACATTCGGGCTGTCCGAATGAGCGCAAGGCAGACTCAATAACCAGAGTAATCCGGACAATTGCAGTCATTTGACACTTTCAACGACGGACAGTCTCGTGATGTCCGGACAACTTGATGTGTTTTCAATGGGGTGGAGGTTATTTGGACAGTGCCAAGTGTGCTAACGGCCAGAAAAAGCACGAGCCATCTCAATGGCCGCCCACCTAAGAGTGGGGCTCGACGTTGGGATCTGGATCTTTGGCCCAGGGGCAGCTTCTTTTCCACTTTGGAGTTGAATGCGGGAATCTCGACCATGATTGCTTGCTCGGCTCGGCTCTTTCTCAGCTATCCATCGGCAGAAAGGTGGAATTCGCGGCGTGGAATAACAACGTACGAGATGATCACCTTGCGAGTCGTGCGCTTCTCCATCTCTTTCGATCTTTGCAGAGACAGGAGATATCGAATCCCAAAGGGTTGTAGGCGGGTTGATGGACGGGCAGGAACGTGGTGTCTGCTATGCATGCAAGTGCGTCTAAAGCACCTGCTAGAAATTCCCAGTGCAAAAGTGCATAGCATTTGTCACTGCCTGGCATCTGCATCGAGAGAAATCCAAAACCAACGACATTTCTGTCGCGGGGAAAAGTCAAGTTTACTCGAACTCTTTTACACCAACTGAAAGTTGTCCGTTGTATGCAACCAGCCCGATACTCGGAAGTAACCACAGGCTCCCGACGACTCGCACGTTGCGTGTCCGCGGCTGATTTATTTGGCAACACGGTCAAACAGTCGACTCAAGGACTCGGTTCCTGGTTTGGAGGCGAACTCGGTGGCCTCGTTCAATCTGGAAGCACCCAAGCGGCAATGTGCTCGAGCGGCGCGGGCACTTGGCGTCGCACAGAACAAGAGGTCACGGTAATCATGATATTGGATTCGGTTCTCTGTTCTCCCTCTGTGTCCTCTTCGGTTTGTCTAAGACCTACCTCCGTGTTCATCGAATGTCTCTATGATCATGCTTTTCCAGTTGTTGCATTGGATTCGGCATGGGACGATATCATTCAAAACCTCTTCTCAGCTTGTTACTCTCTGCTAACACGGCACACCTCAGCCTGGTTCTCATACCGTGACGAGCCCTACGGTACTACTGAGGTCATCTCCCACAAGCCAAGGCCAAAGAAAAGAAAGCCCATGCGCTTCTACGCCTCTAGACATTTCAACGGCCTGACTGGATCTCGTCATTTCTCGGAGCTCTCTTCTGTAGTGGTGGATGTCCAGAATCCAAGGTTCGCTCGAGCCAATAAAAGTGTTGCCGCGAAGAGTATTCGACCATTGCGGAGGGGCCGTGCTGAACCGTGTCCCCAGCCACGATGCCAATCCCACCCAGTCAAAAGTCTGAAACATGCTTCAGAAATAGCTCTGGGAGAGAAGAGCAAGCAGGGGTCTGACATTTGTCGGCGCCAAGTTCCAACTCCTACAGCACAGCGTCCAGCAAGCGTCCCATGCGCCCATTGAGAAGTCGACGAGCCCACCTCGACCGCAACGCGAACCGCACCCTTTCCCGCCCTCGGCCAGTCAGCAGACTGCACAAGAGATGCGATCTGGGTGATATTTGGGCGGCCCTTTTGCTCCCCCATTGGGTATGTATGTTTTCCACAACCACAAGAGCTTCGGATCGCCAGAATGACTGGCGTCGTTGCGCAGCTGGCAGACCCCACTCGCAGATGGGAAAGTGCTGGAGGTTTTCCGATTTGATCAGTCCACACCCTCTTCCTCGTCTGGACTGCAAGCCACTTAACCGAAGATGCCGGGTCAAGCAAGAACGCAGGCCAGGCACCCAGCTGAAAACCTACTCGCCCACCCCCAGAGCAATTCAACGGCCAGGTACAATCAGATGAGTCTTCTTTGCTGCCCAGACACTGCTCTTCGTTACCCATGAGTCAACTTTTGCAAATGCGTCGGGACATCCATCTTGGCCGCTTCCCTTCGCTGTGGAAACGAGCTTCCTATCCGACACAATGGCCTAGGAACAAAGCTCTGCCCGGCTAGGCCTGAGCTTCTCGGGACCTGGCTACGGGCCGGCTGCCGATTGCCACGGACAGGACGGGACCGCTAGGCCTACTGTAGGGAGAAGTGGGGGATGTGCCCTTGCTTTTTGGACGAATCCCCACGATGTGATGACCAGCATATTCCGAAACACGAGAGTGCCTGTATCAGAATATCTACGGCGCACCTATCTCAGCGGTATGGCCCTTTCGGGTCGCAGCTAGCCAACGGTACGATTTGTCATTCGCCAGAATACCTACTGACGATTTCGACAATGTCCAGGAGAAACATCATCAAGTACCGTCTTCCCAGGTCACGCGCAGTTATGTTGCGGGCTTCCCGTTTACGACTTAAGGTTGAGGCACCCTACAAGCCAAGCTTTGGTTGCTAGGACGTTTCAGAGATATAGTTTCTTTGATGGTGACACAACCATAGACGCAGTAAACAGTGGTATCCAGGGCCTCGCTTGTTGTTTTCCCTGATGGGATACGGCCAGTCGCAGGGTGACTACGTCTTAAAATCCAAGAATAGCATCACAGACTTTGATGGCCGACAAAAGTGGTCGCAGCTCGCTGGCCCCAGTCTTCCTGGAGAGAACGAAGGCCCAGCACGAAGAAGGAAAGAAAAAGAAAAAAAAAACCCCCCGCTGGTGGTTTTACGCCGCACGTCAATCTGTTGGCTGTGAGCCTCTGTTGACGGATGTGATTCGGCCATGCCAGCGGCAAAAAAGGTGGGATTAGTTCAGCCAGATGCAGGTACCGGGCGGATCTACAGTTATGCATAACGAGATCTGTAATCTGTGTGGCCGTTTTGTTTGGCCTCACAGGCCTCAAGACTGGTGGATTCAGTGGCACAATGGCATACCCCGCTCGAAGAAGGGAACAGCTAGATGCTAAAGTGTCAAACATCACCAGAAATCTACACAGTGGTGTGGCCGATTCGAAGGCCAACAAAACATCGTGAGGTGGACTTGAGGGTGAGGGTCCAGGTGTGGGTGTTGAATTTGGGACGGGCGGCCCGCGAGGTGCCTTTGGCGCTATGACGCCCCTCCAAGCCTACAGCGGGGTTACTGTAGCGGGGGAAGGAACAGACAACAGGGCCAGTAAAATGTCTCTGGCCTTTCCCGTCACTCTAACCACCAAACATGGAAAGAGCAATTGGTAGGTAAGGTACCTGCCTCTATTGCAACACCGGCAAAGCTTTCCTTGGTGCAGCTGCCGCTGAGGGCGTTGAAGAGTTTTCGTTCAAGTTTGCAAGTAGAGGTAGGGAGCTCCTTCCACCCCACAGCAAAAAGAATGAGGAAAGACCATTCAAGACTCGGAGGGAAGGAAGGAAATGGAATGTGAGTCCGAAATGCGTTTGATATTCAGACTCTGTCTTGGACACATCATGACGACAGTCTGGAGTCTCTCCCTGGATGCGAACTGGACATGCTTTCTGATCTTTTGCCTCAACGAGTCAACAGTGTCATCCCTCGACCAGTCAATGTCATCATCACCCGGATATCGCTTCGGTACTTTTTTCTGATCATCCCACTCAGTCCGGTCTGCACTTTTCACTTGGCGCTCATTCATCTTACCTTCGTCCTAGGGAGATCATGATCAAGAACATGATTGATCTGGACGGCGTTCCATCGAAGCCAACGGTACGTGATGGCAGGTGCCATGGCAGATCCTGAAACAGAAACAATGACGCCGGTGAGGTCGACGAGCGGGAGCTCAGCTCTTGAAACAGAGGCTCTTCGGTCGCAAGAAGCGCACCTCTGCAACGTCAGCTAGGACATCGATCGGAAAGGTTAGATGGGTAGACTAGAAATAATCCATGGGTAGACTAAACCCACTTTTACGCTGAGTCAGCACTAGGAACCGCCCAGCCGCGCGCCAACACACACACCGCCGCGCACATCACCAAATCTACGTCGCTCGTTTACGTAAAGTTATTCAGAGTTATTAATCTAGTCAATTATCTACCGTGGAGGGTATTAATACGGTTATTACTATTATAATTGCTATCCCCCTTACTAGCTCTGTTACTACACTTGCTGGCTCTATTGCTATACTTACTATACTTACTGCCTAGAGTGTACGTGCTTACCCTAATTTTGATACCCGCTATATAAGTATTGCTTAGAGTACTAGAGAATTCCTATATATCCCTATAAGTAAGAGTAAGGTATTGGAGGGGGTGCTATAGGAGTTGGGGCTCGCTACTTATATTGCGTTACTAGTATTGTAACCTATCCCTCTCTTTACTATTGATTAGAAGGCGGCGGACCGTCTTAATATTGAGGTAGCTGTCTAATAGCCGCTAGCGGCCTATAATTAAATTGGTTAGAGTTGGCGTAAGTTAGCAGATAGCTATAAGGTAGCTATATTTGATTACTTAATAGCTATTACTAATTATAAGGAATTTGGGGATAAGGAGAGGGAGAGGGTACTATAATTCTTTATAAGGGAATTAGAGGGTAAAAAGGCGAAAGTAAGGGAGAGGGAGTTAGAGCTTTAAACGGCTAGAGTAGTAGCGGAGGGGGTACTATAGCGGTTGGAGCTATTATTGGCGGCGCTTAAGGTATTGGGGTCCTTTAGGAAGTAATACTCTCTATAAAACTTTAGGCGAGGGCCTTTAAATTTGCTTGCGTAATAGCCTCTTCTATTGGCTCTTGCGTTGCCGTTCGTCGATTTCTTCTATTACGGCTATTAACGCTACGAAGCTATTTCGGTTAACGCTTCCCTCCCCTTTAGGCCTTTTATTGTATTATTAGGCGGGTAGATCTATCTTTATTATAAAATAGGATATAGCCGTTATTATATCGATTATAGTCGATAGGTATAGTAGGTTAAGTAAGTAGGGTTTAGTTACCTTCTAGATTACGCGGCTTGTAAATTTCCGGGTTTATAAGGTTACGCCCCGTTATTCTATATATATATTCTATAAGGTTTGTATTAGGGATAACTATTTTACGTCGGCGGCTAGGCAATGTAATAGGATTTTAGATTGCGTAAGTATAGCGCTTAATTTTTATTATCGAATTATTTAACTATTAGTACGTATTTATATCCTCTTTAATTAATACTAGCGGAATTGGCCTTATTTATAATAATTTTAAAATAAAGTATTTATAAAGGAGGCTATATTGAGTAGTAAACTCCTTTTTATACGTAGCATTTAGATTTTAAGCCGGGTCTCGAAGCTAATCGTTATATATATAACGGTATTAGAACTATAGGAGTTTAAAGGTATATAATACGACCTATATAAAGATAGGTTAATTAATAGTCTAATTTAATAAATACGAACGATAAATTGGCTCTATAAATAGAATCGTCGGAGGAGACCTAGAGATTATTAGAAGAGACTTAGACTTACTTTTAATACTAAGTTTTCGAATATTCCTACTTTCTTATATTTAGGAAGGATCTGCTGCCTCGCTACTATATATAGCTTCTTATACTCTTATTTTTAAAAGCGGTAAATAGATTATATATATTTATATAGCTAGTCTAACAAAGAGAAACGGTTCTTAAGGAGGCGCTTAATAGCTTTATATGCAAATTCGACTCAATTAATTACTCTAATACTATAATTTCAATATTTCGAGACGATATAATTCCTAAACTCGTTAATCTATAAGAAGTAATACTTATAAAGGTATACGAGGAGAATTGTAATAAATAACAGTTAATTAAAATGAAAAAGTATAGGCAAAAAGGGTATATAATTTATTATAGAGGGGGTAGAGGGATGTATGGATTTATCTATATAATAATAAAAGAGTATATAAAAGTATTGGATACTTACGAATTTATTATTTAAATTTATTAACTATTAATTACTATACCCTCTTAAAATAACCTTCGTTATTAATATAAACTATTTGCTTCTATACCTTTTAAAACCCCTTATACGAATTTGGATAGAATCGACGAGTTAAATTAAAGACGGGAATTTTATAGTTACGTAGAATAATAATTTCTAATAGCAACTTATTAATTACTTTACGAACTCCTTACTTATTATTAAGTTATTAAATAAGACGGCTAGTAATAGTAGTATCATTAGCCTCTTCTAAGTCTTCCTCCTCGGGGTCGTTATCAATATACTCGTTATCGTCGCTATTATTGCCGTCGCCAATATTATTATTATCCCTATCCTCGACCGCCATTACCGGGCCTCTATACGAGGGCGGGTTTAGACTATTACTATTTAAATCTTGGACTATTAGCGGGAGATTTAGTAGGTTGGCATCGGGAGGGGGATTATTACTAACGTTGCTAGCGTTGTTAGTATTACTAGTATTGTTAACGGGCAATTAAATCTACTTCTTTTTAATTATCACGGGCAAAGGGTAGATGGTAGATGTGAATATACGTAATTGCACGAAGGAGAGAAGGAGAGAGTGCAGACGAGTGCCCAGAGGACTGGCCTTATGAGGGCAGTCCAGCTGTGGGCCCGATGTGGGTCCACGGCTGGAGGCCGTTATAGCCAGTCAGCTGACAGCGATAGTAGTCTCAGAAGCTATTGTGCGCTGGTATAAGGCACGTGAGTAATTACGTACGACGTAGGCTAACCCTATAATACTTCCCCTAATTAAAAGAAGCTATATAGTTAACTAAAATTATATAAAATAATAGAAATCCTTATTAAACGAGTAGTCCGCCCTCGAAATACTTCTATAGCCGCCGCTACTATAAGCCGCGGCGACCTCTATTACGGGGCTAGAGCTTCTTATTCCGTCCCTAATCCTCCGTATTCTTTATATTCTTTAACCGGGGCTTCCGTCTCTACGGCCGGCCCTCCCTTCCTTAATAACCGTTTCCGCTTCTTTTCCGCCGCCGCCTAATTTGGGGGGTATAGCTCGTTTAAATATACTTCGTAGAACCTCCGTATCTCGTTAGGGGTTATAGCTATATTAGCGCGTAATTGCTATAACGGTTAGTAAGGGGGTCCTTAGACAATATAATACTCCTAATAGCCTTTCTCGTTTTTCTAATAGCCGTCGAATTTCTCGAAATTATATTCGACCGAATCCTCCTTATCGTCAATCCTCCTTATAACCCGTCTATAATTAGTATAAATATTCTATTCCTTTACGAGCGCTTACCCTAGAACGCTAACTTCGTCCTATAGTTTTACTTTATTAACGTAGAAGGTTAGGTTATACTTTATATTAATTAGGAATTTGAATATAATTCTATAGCTATCCGCTTTAAGGATTTCGAAGGGACTTTTAAATAAGGGCGTGAATTTGGCGTATAGGCGACCGGTTTCGAAATTCTTTATATTAAATAAGATTTTATTTCCCGCTTTATACTTCGGGGCGTCCGATCGTTAAATATTAGCGTTATCTTTATATTATTATTGAATTCACTTAGTATAGTCCGTAATATAATTTAAGACTTCTTTAAAATAATTGGCGATTTCGTTAATTTTAAAGTATTCTACTTATTATTATACCGATATATTTAGAGGATAGGGTTTTACTAATTCGATGCCTATACGAGGGTAAAAACCGTAATTAGCGAAGAAGGGGGATATTTTTATAGATTCGGAAATTAGATTATTATTAGCGAATTCTACGATTGGTAGCTAGTTTATTTAATTATTTTACGCCTAATTAATATAGAGGCGAAGGTATTTTTCTATTTTTGTATTAATATATTTAATTTAACCGTTAGTAGTTAGGTAGAATGCGGAGGAAGGTTTAAAGGCTACTTTTAAGCGGGACGATAGGGCTTTTTAAAACCGAGAAATAAATTGGGAATTGCGGTTAGAAATAATAGAGTCCGGTAGTCCGTAAATATTGTAGACCCTTTCGATAAAACGATTTGCTAATTCTTCGGCCGTAAAATTAACGGTAGGGATAAAATACTATATTTTAGTTAATTGGTCGATTACTATAGCGATATACTTAAATTCCTGGTTTCGATAGATATAAGGTATTAGTAGCGTAATATAATTAATTAAAATATCCTTCTATAGCGCGAACGGTATTATTAACGGTTTTAAAAAATTATAGGGGGTATATTATAATAGTTTAAATTTAATATATATTAAATAAGCCCTATAATAGGTTTTAACGGTAGCGTATATTTTTGGTTAGAAGAAAGATTGCGAGAATAATAAATAAGTCTTTTCGCAACCCGGGTATTTAATTAAAAGCGAATTATAAACGTAGCGAAGGAATTGTAATTAAAATTCGGTATCCACGGGGTTAATAAAAACAGTATTACAACGGTACGTCCGTCTTTAAATCGCCTTATATTCGGCGAAAAATATTTTCTTTATTTAATTTTTAATTTCCTTAAATTACGCCTTCCGATTAGGATTTAATAAGTAGGCTACGACGTTTTATAAAAAGATTGACTTTTCGTATCCTTCCGTTATTAAATTGTCGGTAGATTTTTCATTTATAACCTTTAATTCGTAAATATATTTAGTACTAACGTTAATCCCGATATCCTCTTCCCCTCCGTTTTTTAAAATAAAGGCTCCGTTAACAAAGATATTATAATCGAATAGGACCTTGTTCTTAGCTAATAGCCGTTCGTCAATTTCGTTTTTAAATAAGTCTTCCGGCTTCTTACTTAAAGCGTTAGGGCGTACTTATAGCGAGCCCGGCCGGTATTTGATTATAAAGTTAAATTGGGAGAGGAATTGGGATTATTATATATAATAGGGGGTAAATTGCTTATTAATAGTAAAAGTTTTAAAATTCTTATAATTTATAAAGACTTCGAAAGGTTCTTATATTCCCTCTAATTTGGGGCGCTATTCCTTTAGGGCTTTAATAATTATTAGTAACTCTTTATTATAAATATTATAATTGTATTTAATTGAGGAATATTATTAATTAAAGTACGCGATAGGACGAAGAATATCCTCTTCGTTATATTATAATAAAGTGCCGCCGTAAGCCTAATTTGAGGCGTTTATTTCGACGATGGTCTATTTAAATTAATTGTAAATGCGAAGTATAGGGTTGCTATTGAAGGCTTTTTTAAAGGCTTCGAAGGACTTTTAGTATTATTCGGTCTATTATTAATCCGTTATTTTCTTAATTAATTCGTATAGTGGGCCGGTAATAATTGAAAAGTATTTAATAAAACGTCGGTAGAAGTTAACGAAGCTTAGGAAGCGTTATAGCGACTTCTTAGAATTTAGGGCTTCTTAAATTGTAATTATAGAAACCTTTTCGGGATTTATTTCGAAATTTCCCGGGGTAATAATAAAATTTAAATACTTTATACGGATAATATAGAATTTATATTTATTAATATCGATTTAGAGACTTACTTTAATTATCCGTTGTAAAATTTCCTTAACGTACTTCTTATATTCCTCTTTATTATTTAAATAAATTAGGACGTTATTAAAGTATACGGTAGTATAGATATTAAGGATATTATATAATACATCGTTAATATAATTTTAGAAAGTTCCCGGCGCGCCTTATAAACCGAATAAGTATACAATAGATTTATAAAAGTTAAAGCGGGTAATAAAAGTTATTAATTATTTATAGCCTTCCTTAATATGTATTTTATTAAATATTGTAATAATATTGAACTTAATAAAGATTTTGGTTTTATAGATAGCGTCGAGGGTTTTTTTAATTAGCAGTAACGGGTATCGAATTTTTATCGTTATATTATTAATATTACAGTAGTTTACGTAAATACGGATACCGCTACCCGGCTTTTTAATTAATAGGATAGGCGAGGCGGCTATAAATTATAACGGGCGGATAAAATTTTTCTTTAAATTATTATCAATTTACTTTTTAATTACGACGGTTTCGATAGGTAATATTCGTTACAATTATACGTTGGGGGGCGTTTCGCCCGGTTTAAATTCGATCTTATAATTATAGGAGTAGTATAGAGGGATTTTATTTATTAAAGAGGGGAGGAAAACTATTATTTTATCGACGTAACGGCGGCTTTTTAATTTCTTTAAAATTTTGAAAATTTCGTCCTTAATTTTTACGGGACAATTAACTTTATTAAGAAATTTTTTTACATTTTCCTTAGAAATTTTAGTTAAATATATCCATTGGATTATTTTTTTATATAGTAGCGCGTTTTCGTTAAGGTTTCTAATAAGGTGAATAGCTTTAGTAAGAATCGCGGCCTTACGAAATTCTTTTAATATATAAATATTAACTATTTTATTAATAAAATTATAAAGAATAAGGGGAAGATTTTCTTTATATTATTAATTATTACCTTCTATAATATTATTGATTATCTCTTTTATTAAATCTATATCTTAGATTTTTACTACGGTTACTAATTTTTCGATTTAAGCGTAGTTTATAATATACGGCTATAATTATTGCAATTTATAAACGAAGTTGAAAGTGGCTACGTTGAGCTCCCGGATGTTATTAAGGTTGAAATCGTAGTTAGAATCGCAGTAACAGCGGGCGTAAGAGCGCTTTATACCTACGGAAACGCGTCGATTATTAAGGCGGACGTAAAGTTCGTAGAGCGTAGGGCTCTTAATTTTAATAAGGAGGGCCGCCGTACCGGTAATACCGATCTTTAATTCGGCTCTCCTAACTATTAATACTTTAACGGGGGCAGGGACGGTTCGGTAGCCAGTCTTAGGATTAATCTTAATTATAATTGGAGCGGCGGGCTTTAGAGCGGATTCGGCGGGCTTTAGAGCGGATTCGGTCTTAAGGACGGGAAAGGGCTCTAGAGCGGGCTTGGTAATAGCAGGCTTTATTTTAAAGATAGGAGAGGGCTTTAGAGCGGGCGTTAATTAGGGGGTAGCCTTCCTTCGAATAGAGGCCGTAGAAACTCTATTAATAAGAGTTCTAAGGGTTACAATCTATTTTTTAAAGAGATTTAAAGGTAAATAGCGGCCGCAATAAACAGAGTTACTAAAGCGTATCTTATAATATTTATAGTCGATTTCGGGCTTATAGTATTATATTTATAGGAAGTTTAAAATAATTAGGTAATTCTTAGAAATATTATAAATTAAAAAGGTGAGGGTTTTATTATAATAATTAATACGGAATTTGGTTATTATTCTTTTAGAAATAATACCTTTAATTATTCTATTAATAAAAATTAACTTTTTTAATCGAAGGAGGCGAAAATGAAAGAAGTTATATTTAATAATAAATAAGCGATTAATAAAGGCGAAAGCGGAATAACCGGTATTAATAAGAAAAATATAATAATTTTTACGCAAACTAATTATAATATAAGAAAATAAGAGTATTGAATTTAGCGAAGTAAAATTATTTAAAGATTAAATCCTAACCTCTTTTAAAACCTTTAATTTAAAAGAATTTGAAATTCATTTTTAAAATAAAGATAACTAATAAAGCCTTTATACGTAATTAAGTATAGAAGTTATTCGTTTTCCGGGTCGTTATAATATTCGCCGTTAGTAGCAAACTCTACAGGGGCAGTTAGAATAGTAGGAACGGCGTTTACAGTACGGACTTCCTCTTAATTATTACAATTACGGTTACGGCCCTTACCCTTGCCTTTACCTTTATTCTTTTTACTTTTTTCGTATTAAGGGCCTTAGGAATTATAATTAATAAAAATAGTATATTTACAAACAATATAATTAAACTTAATATAATAATAATAGAGGCTATTATAGGAGCGCTAGTCGAAGACGTTTTTATAGATAAAGACGGCGAGGTTAATAACGTCGAAATCTATTTTATTATTACCCTAATTAATAGGGAGATTATTGGCGTTACAAGAGTTAGAGCCGCCGCTACTACCGTTAAAATTAAAATTGGAGCCGGGGTTGGAAGTTCTAATACCTAGAATATAAGCATTTATTTTATAATAGTAATTAGTATTTTTAAAATTATTAATAACAGTATAATAGATTGTAAACTATTTTTTAAAATCGTTAGCCTTAGGGAGATCGCAATAAATTAATACATTACGGAAACGCTTATTAATTTTATTCTATAAATAATAGATTTTTATAGAATCGTTGAAATTATATAGATTTATAAAGTTAGTAAATTCGAATTCGAATTTAATAAAGGATATATTCTTTATAAAGAATTCCTCTAAACAGCGGCTAGCGTTTATTTTTAAATTAATATTCTGGAAGTAGGTAACGAGATACTTTATAAATTCGGTACCCGTCTTTTAACGTTAAGTATCCTTATTACTACCGCCCTAAATAATATTGAGATTATTTTAGATATTAGAAAGGATTTTTAGGCCTAATAATATGGCGGTACGAATAATTTTAACGTTTTTATCGATATATAATAGGGGGTTATATTTCTATTGGGACTGGATACGGAAACGTTAGGCCTTGAAGATCTTATATTTACAAACGGTATTAATATTCTCTTTACTAGTAAAGATAAGCAGGTTTTTTACTATCTATTTAAAGGACGATATTTTATTTTTATTTGCTTTAGCGAGGTTATTATATAGAGTCCGAACGTTGGCGTTATAAGCTTTAAGGGCGTTGTAATTTGCGAAAAGATTGCCGTACTACTTCTGGAGGCTATTGTACGCGGCCGAAAGGTTAACGTACGTAGTCGAAAGGTTAATATAATCGAAGTTCTTTTAATCGAAGTTGTTTTAAGCTTCGTTAATTATAGTATAAGCGGTCTTCAACTCCACTTTACAACGCTCGAAGTCGTTAGCGACGTCGTTATAGAATATAAGGTTAATATAATAAAGGCGACCGAGCGGGGCAATAATCGAGCGGAAGGCGGGATTATTAGCGAGGATAATAGCGGTCGCGAAATAGTTACGGGGAACGGCCTTCTTTTCTTCGTTGTCTTCGATGCCGGTAATAAGATTATTAACGGTAGGAGAGGGGGGAAATTCGAGAAGCGCGGTATAATAGACGGTTATATCGAAGGTATTAATGAATTTGTTAAATACCTTACGGACGTTATTTAAATTGAAGGATATAATTGGAATATTGGGAATAGGGAGATTGCCGCCGGTATTATTAGCGGGCGAAAAGGTAACGGGGTTATTACTTTCGTTATAAAATATAAGAGCGAACGGAGAAGAGTAATCGCGTAAGGCAAAGTTCTTATCCCTTAAATAAAAAATACCTACCTTTATTTATTAAATAAAGGGGAGCGGGACCGATTGGGGATTATTACAATTTGCGATTATCGAAGTTTGGGGGTATTGGATTTAGCAATTCGATGGGCGAAGCGATTCTTATACGCGCGCAATTAATAAATTAATTGTAAGAGGGGTTTGTACTATGAATATAATAGTTAAAAGGTATAATTAATTATTACGGGTAAAGGGTAGATGGTAGATGTAAATATATATAATTGTACGAAGGAGAGAAGGAGAGAGTGTAAATGAGTGCCTAGAGGACTAGCCTTATAAGGGCAGTCTAATTGTGGGCCCGATGTGGGTCTACGGCTGGAGGCCGTTATGGCCAGTTAGCTGATAGCGATAGCAGTCTTAGAAGCTATTGTGCGCTGGCATAAGGCACGTGAGTGATCACGTGCGACGTAGGCTAACCCTGTGACATTAATATAGTAGTTTACGTTCTTTATAACGTACTATATATAGAATTAATATAGTACGTTTGGGTAAGTAATAATAGCGGCCTTTTTAAATCTTTTATCGAAATCGCTAATTATAATATCGGGGTTAGGAATTTCGTAATCCTCTTAGAGATTCTTTAAGTAATTGAGCTACTATTCGAAGTCTTCCTGCTTTTCGCTATTCGAGAGACTAAAGCTAATATTAAAATTATTACTAAGAGTATCGACGCCGGTAATATTGAGGAGGGGAAGGTTAAATCGGTTGATTTATATATTTAAGGAAAAAAAAGGGGTTAGTTAAATTAGACCCCAAATGTTCAAATCCGAACAATTATTATAGATATAAGTAATAATAGATATAGGTAATAATATAAGACTAATATATACCTTATATGTATTATTGACTAATAGAATATAGGGATTTTTCTTCTATATTTCTATATACTAGTCGAAAGTCTAGAATACTCGTATAATTCATTGCTTATAATACTTAACAAAGTGTTAAATCCTATAGCGGTCCTTATATTGCTCTAATAGGTCAATAAAAGCCTTTATTAATATATAGGGACTATACTTTATTCGTCGGATATAGTATTAAATATTTAGGATTTCCCTAATAGTAATAGGGATTCGAAGACTACGTAATTCTTTAACTAGATTGTTACAGTCAGCTTACTAGATAGTAGCAATATTTTCTGGTCCTATATTATTATTGTTGTCTAATATACTACTAAAATAATAAGTAATTTAATAGGCGGTTATTCTAGCGATCCTAAATAACCGTTCGATAGCGATATTAATAGCTTCTTTATAGTTTCGGCGGACTTATTATTGATACGTTACGTTGCTAGCGAAGTTAGTAATATCGAGGTTGTAATTATACTTATTCTTAGTCTCCTTAGTAAATTATTAGTCGCTTTGCCTCTTCTTTAATACGACTTTTATATAGTATAGGCAATCTAACCAACGAGAGGTAGTATTTCGAATCCTTTACCCGGTACTACCCTTATAAATGCGACCGTATATATAATTATAGTCGATGTATATAACGAGAGACTCCTTCCCCTTCTTCTTATTCTTTATTTGACTATACGATATAATTATAAAGCTTTATTGTACGTAGTAATTCTATAGCGCGTTAAAAGTAGCTACCTTATTGTTGAAATTAGCGGATATAAATAGTAGCCTCGCTAGTCGGGCTGGCGAGGGAGTTTGTAAGGGTGAAGGAGAGGGCGAAGGAGAAGGGGCTGGAGAGGGGGCTGGAGATCTCGCTAGTATTGGAGACCGTTATTTGATAACGCGTTCGCTAGGGGATTGTAGTAACTATATTCTTTTGCGGGGGCGGTGGCGGATTGATAGCGATTGCAATTTAGTAAGAGGGGTCGTGCTCCTATCGGGAGTAATTGCTCGAGACGGACTTCTTAAATTCGAGGGCATTTTGGCTAGGGATTTTAATTAAGTCCTGTTAGCGCTAGTTATTTTGGTCGATTGGACTAGGGTTTTAACTTACGTAGGCGAATACGCGACGTACGGTAGGCGGGCGAGGAATATTAATAAATATTACGAGGTCGAAGATATTCTACAAAATAATAATAAAGATAATAAGATAATCGCTACAAACGGTCGCTAAATATTAGAATAACGTCTCGCAATACCTTTATTTAATTACGTATAAGACTAATAATCGTTAATAGATTGCGCAACGGTGGCGGCGGTTGGGCAGCGATGGCACACGGTATGTTGGCGCGCGGCTGGGCGGTTCCCAGTGCTAACTCAGCGTAAAAGTGGGTTTAGTCTACCCATGGATCATTTCTAGTCTACCCATCTAACCTTTCCGGACATCGATCCAGGGCAACCTCCAGTCGTTCCCCACGAAGTCTCCCCGTCCACCACGACGGCCAATCGGGTCTGTTTTGGTCCTGGCGAACCCTGTCTGCGTGCCTGCGGTGCCTGTGGTGCCTGCGTCCATATCGCATGAACCGAGAAGCATGTCCTAGCATGCCATCGCGTGTCCGAAGTCCCCAGAGACGAAAAAGGGGCCACAATGTGACATGACCCCGCAAACATGCACGTTAACATTACAGAATCATTAGTGGACGCAGGAACCGGCATTTCCGCTGATTTTACCGATTTTACACTGACTGTCTTGCAGGACTTGGGGCTCGTTTAGCCTAGTATTGCCTAGTTCACCACCAGAAAAGATTACCACTCTTTGCGCTCAGACTCAGCAGCGTTCTTGTGCGCCCAACTCGAGGAGGAGGGAATTGCCAAATCCAGCTTGGATGCAACCTGGGGGTCGAAGGTGTGAAACAAGCGCCTTTTGGACCAACTGTGGGGATCGAGTCTTGGGGAGCTTGATTCAGCTTTCAGGGGCCAGGAACAGAGGAGATGAAACGAAGAAAAGGGCCGTCACAGCTTCGAGGTCTTCCAGAAGCATAGTCGTATTACGTAAGGCGTCCTTCAGAACAGAAAATGGTCAAGCGGACCACCGCCGGCGAGCCATGGAAGCCGGGGAAGGAAAAGGCAGGCGAGAAAAGGGGGTCGCATCGGCTACGGCGTCCCTTGCAAGCTTGCTCACGACATCGACATGTGGGTAAAAGCCCGAAATTATACGGCTGCTTTCCGAGAAACAACAACCTCGCAAGGATGAAAAAGACACTGACAAAGCCAGGATCAGAGAGACCTGGACCATTTTCGGGTCATGTCAATGTCGTACGGCTTTCCACGGCGGTGTGTTTGTGGACGAGCTGACATAGTTTGGGATGAGTCGGGCAAACTGGTCAGTGGTGCTTTCCGAGGATACGACGACACTGCATTGCCAACCCTCGAGGCTGGACCTCATTCGGAATTCCACAACACCTCTGGCCATCAACTATTCCGGCTTTGGGAATATTCCGAGGCGTCGATATGCTGGGCAACGGCTCGGCTGACCAAAAAGGTCAAGAGACGTGCCATCGACAAGATTGAATGTCCGTGCGGAAGAGCAAGGCTCAGGCTTGTCATCGGCTACGGGGTAAAAGGTCCCGTACCCAGGGCCATCCGCCAGCACGGTACTGGGAATGTTTGTGCACCAGACAAATCATCAATCGAACAGAGTATCAAGCGTGCACACATCGGTTTGACCAAGAGAAGCCACTAATAAGTGATGGGTTTAGGTTGATACCAATTGCCCCTTTCATCTGGGGTTTGGTGATGCATTCCACTTCAGCTGCACAAGAGGCCGCCCCCAAATAAGCTGGACGGCACCATCTCAACAGCATTCTACGAGCCGCATGATATCCGGATACAACCACTTGAACAACGATATATGGGAGAGGCCGTGCGTTAAGCGGTCAAGGTCGCCTCTTATCTTGGCTCATCAAGCCTACTTATCAGCAATGAGGACAACCATGGATGGACCCTGGGACCGGGACAGCATGTTGGTTGACCACAGCAAGGGATCTGAAACATAGCAGTCACCGGCACTAAACCCAAGGTTACTTCGACGTGTTTACGACTGTGATTGAGAGACTACGAGGATCTGGCCGAGTGCTCCGACTCATGGTATGCAACGTCCTTACGGGTGTGGCAAGATGTCAAGCAGTGAAAAACGAAAGCACAGTTACCCACACTGCTGACTGGATATCCAGGTGGATTGTTGTTCATTGGACTTCCATCATTGGAGGATCGGTGTTCGATTCATGCCTTCAAGGTCATCTGCCAACTAGTCAAGTGACTTCGGGGTGCGTATGTACGGAGAGGCAGGCGTCTAGTGTCTTGCCTGACACTACCATCAGAGGCTTATTACCCCTTCCTCGCGAGGAAGAGCCTCCTGAACTTCTCGTCTCTCCAACCCATAACATGATCCTCAACGAAGCCCTACCCTATGCGTTACAATAGACGAATACCAGCCTCATGATTTAAACATACCTCAAGACGATCATACAAGCCAAGGAAGGCGGGATCTACCATCTGAAACGGAAGTAATCCCAGCAGCTCGATCGCTCTCCGCCCGGTAGTTGCCGTTGTGGTGATGACAGAGATGAGCTCCCCCTGTTGGACATGGTTCTCGACCGACTCAAGGGTACGACGTTGTGGTGGCTCAGTGGCAACATGCTAGGTGGACATCCGAGAAACAACCAACCCCATACAGTAATGTCCCCTGCTTTTGCAACTCAATTCCTGCAACGATTTTTCTTGCAATAAGTAGGGTGTTTGCAGGAGGGGGATCCAGCGCACAGACCAGAAGCAGGCGTTCAGGCCACTAGAAGACCGCCGGCGGACCGGAAAAGTGGGTCGCTGAGCCCCGATACAGGGGTATAAGTGTTCACTCCCACCAAAACTTGACCCTTGTTGATGCAAAAATCGGACCGTCACTATTGCAACTAGCAATTAGCAGTCCCAGTATAGGCCTATAAATCTGGCACTCAACTGGCTGTGCAATAAGTAGGGTTCTAGCATCAGGGGGGGGTTGCAACTGCAGGGGACATTACTGTATTGTGCTCCTTGTTCTCTCTTGCCCGTTATCTTGTCATTCGAATAGTTGCCGACCTCTCCGGGTTCCCTTGTTTTCGGCCCAATAGAGGAGATTGTCGTTTACTGTTGCCGTTTTTTTTTGGTCATTCGAAGATTCTCATAGCTTGAAAAAGCTTCTTGGAGTCCCCTATCGAAGACATGTCGTTACATTATCATTTCTCCACGTGGAAGAGCATGTCAAGCTTTCCACGCTGTGGACAAGAATCTTCTCGGCGCGGGTGGTATCTTGGTCTTTGAACAACAGACGGAAAAGACACAGAGGGCTCGGCCTTGCCAAGGTGGTCTGGGCTGGGCTAGATGAATGTTGATGAAGATAGTCAAGGAGAATGATCACTGGCCCGAAGATATGCCGTTACCAACGGTACCCCTGAGCTCACGTTTACAAACACCAAACAAAAATGCGTTTAGTAGACAGCATCAACTCTTTTGGTACCTTCTCTGTATTGTTGGGAGGACGAGTAAGTTGGCTGTTTCTTGCCTTCCAAGGTTGACATGAATCAGTGGCATCCAGGATCCGAGTAAGTGAATGCTTAACGGGTTGGCTTGTACCTGTCTGTGCTTTGACGACGCAAGGTTCATCCACAATTGGAGTCGGGCAGAATCTGAACATTCACAGATACGCAAACACTGATTGATCACTCGCGTCTCAAACTTCGGGTAACATTTTCCCCGAAAGGGTGAATAAAGTTATGCTCTCTCATGTGAAAGCGCTTCCCACGAGGGACACAAGTAATCGGCAGGGTTAGGGTATTGTATGCATACGGAGAAAGATGGGAAACAAGATGAGGCTGTGAAGAATAGGGAACACTCAACTCCTGTTCGGCCACATTATTCTTTTGGATTAAACAGTTATTCGGGAACGAACAAATATGCCCGTATCTGTCGGAGGTAATCTACACTGGGCAGATTGAGCGTCGAAATTTCCAAACTGTAAGGCATACATGGACCATGTCACCGGGGAAGCAAACCTCAAACCCGTGAGATTGCAACAGCGAAGTCGAAGAATGTGATGACCAGATCTTTTGCCCTGATGAAATTGTAATTTTTGCAATGGCCTGGAGTTGCGCAAGTTACATGGTCGTTGATTCAATTCCGGTTTGGATGTTCATGAGAGTTCCAATGGGCGTACAAAGCTCCGTTTTTCAGTAAGACTGATATGTCGACAGCAGAAAGCTATAGAGGTAAGGTCAACATTGAATCTTTGAAAGTAAAGTAGATATACGACCCGACACTAGACCATAAAAACGTCGTGAGAGTGTAAACCTGCTGCTTTGATTCCCGCTTTCCCGTCCCACTTCACAACTACCTAGTCAGATTAGAAAGACAAGTCCCTACGTAACATACACTCACGATCCATTGCACATAATGGAATAAAAAACATGCCCACTGAATTCGAGGGTATAAGCTTGCTATCGCCGACCTTTTCACGATTCCCTCCCATTTTACATACCTGCCTATGTACCCTTTCATGCAACCCTAATCCCAATCCTAATCCTATCTCTACATAGGACCAACACCCAAGTAATTAGACGTAAAGCTCCAGTCAAAGTCGTCCATAAACGCATTCCATTCGAGCCGTTGAAAGGGGTCTGCCAATCCACCAAGAGAAGACTCCTGGGGATTGTTGTTTCCCTGTCTTCCATCTGCTGAGTAGAAAGGGTTAGCATAACCGTTGAGGATTGTTGGCAAGGAACACCGGATAGAAAGAAGGAAAGAAGGAAAGAAGGAAAGAAGGAAAGAAGGAAAGAAGGAAAGAAGGAAAGAAAGGAAAGAAGGAAAGAAGGAAAGAAGGAAAGAAGGAAAGAAGGAAAGAAGGAAAGAAGGAAAGAAGGAAAGAAGGAAAGAAGGAAAGAAGGAAAGAAGGAAAGAAAGACTTACGAAGACCCTCAACACCCCCATCCCCATGCATACTCTGCACCTCCTGCCCATTCATTCCCTGTTGATCACCTTGTCTTATCCCACCCGCACCAGCACCTGGGTATTGCCCTCCTCCTTGACCTTGCCCATATCCTCCGCCGCCATAAACTCCAGCACCGTGCTGCCCCTGTTGCCCCTGTTGCCCCTGCTGACCTTGCCCACCTTGGTGACCTTGCTGGCTGTGACCCAGTCCTTGTCCCCCCTGCTGTCTCTGGCCTCCCTGATGTCCCGGAGGAGGATTCATCCCCATCCCATTAACAGACGCCCTAGCCTTCTCAACATCCTGCTTCCACCTCCTCAAACACCCAAACGTCAGACTAGACCCCAGTCGATGTCTGAACACCGTCGTGGCTCCCCGCATCCCGTCCTGCTGATTATGGGGGTGTTGGGGACTGTTGGTGTCGGGATCGGTGGGGTCTAATAATGTTTCGTACCGTGGCAGGTGCGAACGCATGTTCCAGTACTTCTCTACCATGTTTGAGGCGCGCATGACCAGGTCGTCGCGCTGGACGGAGCAGCAACGGAGTATGCGGAGAGCTTCGCGGACGAAGAGGTCGGCTGTGTCTGAGCTGTTGGTGGGGGCGGTGGATGTTTTGTTGTTGTTGGTGTTGGTGCTACTGTTGCTGCCGCTTCTGTTGTTGGTGTTGGTGGGGTTGCTGTTATTGTTGTTGTTATTGTTGCTGTCGCCCATGTACGAGGCATTAAGTGCATTACTGTGATTCTTGGTATACGGGGGCTGGGCGAGGTTCAGCGTCATGAACACGCAGATGGCGCTGAGCAAGGTGCGAAAGACAAAGTTGGGGGAGTAGTGCAGGAAGGCGGACTGGCTCTGGAGGGAGCGGGCTTGGTTGATGAGAGCTTCGGCGGTGGTGTAGCACTTGATGACGTTGCGCTTGAGCATCTCTTCGCTGTAGCCGGGGAGGGGCATGAAGTAGTAGGTCTGGATCTCGAGGAGAGTCGAGAGGAGGATGAAGTTGTCAAGGTCTGCACTGTAGTGTTAGGATGATCCCGTAAAGCAGGTTAAGTAGGATGGCATGGTTGCTTACCTGAGTCATCTGGGTACAGTAAACATTGGATTTTACTGTACTCCTCCTCCATTTGCGCGACTAAGCGGTGTGAAACACCTTGGGACTGCTCGAGAGAGGCAGACATTGTGCTGATGAGTTTGTTGGCGAACCTGGCGGTTTCCAGGTGCAAGATGAAGTAGCGAGGCATCGATATCGAGCTACTTCCGTCTAGAAGTGAGTCTGTGGTCTGATTGAATAGCAGACTCGGAGACGGGCATCCCATATAAGCAGCAACTCTGTATGTGAAGGGTTAGAACGAGTCCGTACCTGGAGTAGAGTATAGACTTACCGGTGAGATATAATGGCACACCCGGCCCATGTGTACGTTGCCTCCTCATCGGTCGTATCGACTTTATCGAGAAGTCCGGTAAACTCTGTATGAGCACCACGGCCGGTATGCAGCCCTATCAAGAGAGCCGAGTTCATGGCTATGCCAGTAAAGATCATTGACGGGTCAGTCAAAAACCTGATATCAGGAAATGGCCATGTCGCAACGAGCAGCAAGGCGTTTATGATGGGCAGCTTCAGCGGCGGCCGTGATATCGCGTTCCATATTTCCGGCAACAGTGAGTCCATTAGAAACTGATATACCGAGTCATCCTTGGCAAACCGACGGCATGCCGTCATGATGATGGCCCAAAAGAGGACGTGACCCCTCTCATAGCAGATATCTGGATCCCGTTGGCGAACGACGGGGAAGTAAGGGTGGAAGTGCTCAAAGTATCTGTCGAAATAGTAGTTTATGTCATCTCCAGAAAACACGCGTGAACCGAGGGCTCTAGGTTGAGCTGGACGCCTGAGCCCAGCCAGACTGAAGCTAACAGAGGCGGCATCGCTTGCTCTGGGGGTAGGAGTAGAGGCATCGCTGGATATCGAGAAGGGCCTTGGCCGAGTGAAGATGGGTGGCGGTAGTGTTGGAACACCAAGACCGGGAAGAAAAGGCCCGGGTAGGGTTCCAGGGGTAGGTAGTCCTCCAGGAAAGGTTCCAGAGAGGGTTCCAGGTAGGGTGAGCTGTGGGAGTGAAGGGACTGGCGGACTCGCGCTCGAGAACTGGACCGGACGTATAGGAGGGAGTTCGGTAGTTAGGCCGCCGAGTGATGGTCTCGGAGCAACAGTGTTCTTGAGTGACTGGAGTTCGGCCGCCAACTCTTCCAGCTTGCTATCAAGAGTTAGCCGTTGTCTTACTTGGTTAGGGGTACCCTAACCCTGGGCTGTATGTGACCAACCTCTTTTTTGACGCTCTCTTGTAGTTCTTGTCCACGATGCACTCAAGGTCTAGCTTGGTGCACCGCAGACACGGCTGTCCCGGAGTAAGACTTGCATTACATCTCACCTGTGGAGCGTGCGTGTAACGTTAGCCAGACCAACCATAACGGGGTCTCATGATGGGAGCAAGATGAGAGAAAGGCATGTCATAAAAACAGAGCGGGAGGTCTTGAGCAGATCACACATCAGGCCCAAGCTACTGCTGCCATGTTGATGGGAAAGGGTTGTTCATAGAGAATCCGCATACCTTGGAGTCTCGACACTTAATGCACGCCGTGTTTCGCCGTATCCTAGGTGGCGTTTTCGGCGATGCATCCCGTCCAACGGTCCCGGCTCCGGCGACGGCAGAAGTGACAGGTGGAGTTGCAGAGTCGGGGTTCCTCGGTAGGGCCATGGGTCGAGGTGGGAACGAGGTAGTCTCGAATTGTCAAGAGACATTTAAGACTATCTCAATCAAGAAGGCGATGATTATTCAATGCAAAGGGAGGTTACAACACGAAGCTGACGGGCCAAAGAGACGCGCAAAACTGGAGCTGCTATAGCGGATTCGGCCACCGTCAAGTATACAAGGCGACAGGTCCAGCGGCAGCTCCCGTCGACCGCGAGTACACCAGCCATTCCCTTGCGATAGCCCGGGGTTCCCCTCGGTTGTTGCCCGCGGTTGCCCGGGAGTCGTGGAAGGTGCTGTGTCACGTGGAAGAGCCTGGAGTACCCGCTGAAAGGAAGGTCAAAACCACTGGACTTTAGGGCGCTTTGTCCCTCTGTCAGTGAGTAAACATCAACAACCTGAACCCACTGAACTTTCCATCGCAACTGGTGTGTCCCGTCGCCAAACGAAGATGCAACCTCCAGTTCCTCAAAATTCGGGCCATTTCCATCCTACAGGTCGCAACTTAGCGTCCACAAGAAGAACCAAGCTGATAGACGGCATCTGATAATGCGCAAAATCAATCAACATGGCCACCACCATCGCAACCCCTGGTCCGCGTAATGACTTCTTCAAGCAGGTTCGTGCAAATCGATCCATCATTCGGAGTTTCTGCTGATGCTAACCCATCTCCAGCTCAGGACGGTCTGTGTCCCCTTGAGTCGCCTCGCCCTCCAGTCAACAGACAAGGCGGCTGCTTCCAAAGAAATCTTCACTCATCTCGAGTCGCTTACTGGCATATGGGCAGCTCAAGTGAGCAATGATCCCACCGTCCTGGATGAGAAGCTGGCCGAATATGCCTTCTTCCCCGTGAGCCATCTGCTCCGCTTCCATGATCAATTCCCGATACGCGTCATCGAAGCCATCATCAAGCTGCTAAGGTTCCTCATCCAATACGGCTGGAAGCAGAAGATCTCGGAAGACTTGGCCATACAGCTGCTCTTCTTCTTCTCGTTCACCATTAGCGGTACTCCGGGACAGGCCAAGAAGCGTGATGTGCCCGAGGAAACCATTGTGGAAGGATTCAAAGCTCTCGAGGCTCTCATCACTGCGATAGGGCCCTCAAACTTACTGGCAGGTAAGGCATCCGGGGAGGAGAATGAGACGGTGTCTGCATTGGGTCCTGCTATTACGGTCATGCTGGATGGCATCACCGATGGTGTTGCCCCTACGGTCCAGCTGGAAGCGCTGCAATGCTTGCAGGCTGTTTACACCACAGCACGCAATCAGCATGTTCTTGCTAGGTTCCTTCCGGGTACGGTGTCCTCTCTCACCAAAGTCCTGGCACCGCCGCTACAGCAAAAGACACAGAGGAGGGTTCTTGTGCGATGCTTACAGGTCCTCAATATCGTTCTTGTGAAGGTGTTGAGTGACATCAAGGTTCGCGGAATCCTCAAGCAGATTGAAACGGAAGACAAAGCACAAAAGGACGATCAGCCCAGCGGTGGCGCTGAAAAGACTCAAACTGAACTGACGCCCGCTTGGCTCAGGGCTACGACAGCTCAGATCAAAATCGCCCTTTCCGCAGCGCTCAAAGTACGGACTCATGAGGCTCAGGACGTCCAGTCAGCTGTCAGCAAGTTCTGTATCAGCTTGCTGGACGAATGCCACTTATCACTAGCCAACTGCCAGTCGATCCTAGTAGAGAGCGCAATGATGGTCGAAAACGAAGAGACCGAACGGTCAATGCTCGAGACTAGCTTACAGGATCTTGCGGCTATACACCCCGAGTTGGGCGATTGTATTCAGGCTACGCTTTACAACTGGGTCACCAGCCTCCCCAGGTTGATCCAGTCTAACGATGACCGCATCAAGCAGCTTGCAGTCAGAAACATCCTCAGGGGCTCCAAGATGGCTTCAGGCATGGGAATGGACTCGTCGACGCTGAATGATTCGTTGGGCGATTCTCTGCGGGACAGCGTAGTTGCCTTGGTCAAGAGCTCAAAGCCCTCGAAGGTGGTGGGAGATGTTGGCGAGAATAGCCTGTCTACAGCCACTGACCTTACTGTGTCACGCCCCGATATTCAGTCATACCCTCCAGTTTTGCTGGACTCCGAGGGCATCAAGTCGACAAGAGCTGAAATCACCAAGCTGATCGCCAACATTGGCTCACCAGCTCAGCAAACAAAGCTAGCCGCTGCAATGCTAGGTTATTTACGAGACTCCGAAGGCGTCGAACAAATCGCCTCATACTGGCTCGCCTTTGAGCTTCTCAAGACAACGTACGACAGTACATCGGATATGGAAGATCTGTTGGACATGTCTTCCCTCGATGAGAACCAATACCAAGAGCAGGTCTTCCAGGAGCTCTACGATTTCTCTGCGTCCATTTTGGCTTCCCATTCAGACGCACAGGACAACGACTGGCATATCGAGGCGATTGCGCTCGAAGTGACTGCTTTTGCGGCATCCCGGATGAAGGAGGATTTCCGGCCCGAGCTGATCGATGTGCTCTACCCTGTCACCACATTCCTCGGGTCACCAACACCCCAACTGCGCAGTCATGCCATTACGACACTGAACGTGATAGCGGCCTCTTGTGGATACAAGAACGTCTCGGAGCTGGTTGTCGATAATGCAGATTACATGGTCAACTCAATCTCTCTCCGCCTCAACACTTTCGATATCTCGCCAGCCTCCACCAAGGTATTGGTGATGTTGATACGCTTAACAGGGCCAAGGTTGATCCCCTTCCTGGACGACGTTGTAGCCGCCATTTTCGCCGCCCTCGACAACTATCACGGCTACCCCGTATTTGTCGAGAGCCTGTTCTCTGTTCTCTCCGAGGTAGTCACCCAAGGCGTCAAATCGGACATGCTCCTTCTCGAAGGATCCAACCCTCAAGCCGTCACCCACCTCAAACGAGGTCCGCAACCACTCGGCGTCGACTACATCGTCGACACCCTCAACAAACGTGCCGAGCGAACCAAGCGAGCCCGAGAAGAAGAAGAGGCCGAACCGTCCCAACCGCACCCCAAGAAACCCTGGGGCCCGGGTAAAACCAAGGAAGCCTCCCAAGCCAAGTCACTCCTCGACCAGCTAGAAAACCCCGACCCGGAAGAAGAAGACGAAAAGGAAGGTGGTCTACCAGATGACCCCTCCTCCGCCCTCGCCACCCGCGAAGACGAAGAAAAGAAGAACCAACCCTCCAACACACCCACCTACGCCTTGCTTACCCGCGTCCTCACCCTCTCGCAGCACTACCTCACCTCTCCCACGCCGACCCTGCGCAAGTCCCTGCTCGACCTCGTGGCAACCGTCTCCCCTGCCCTAGCGCCCGACGAGAATGCCTTCCTGCCGCTTGTCCACACGGTCTGGCCGGTCGTGGTAGCGCGGATCAAAGACCCGGAGCCCTTCGTGGCGATTGCGGCATGCAAGGCTTTGGCAAGCATGTGTGAAGCCGCGGGCGATTTTATGGCTAGTAGGTTCAAGCAGGAGTGGGGAGATGGGATGGCGAAGTGGTTGAGGGGGGTAAAGAGGGAGGCTGTCAAGGGGAGGGAGATGCCAAAAAGAACGGGAACGGGAGCTGGGAGGGCGTTTATTACTGGTGGTAAGAAGGCCGAGGACATGGAGATTGTGCTGCCAATTCATGGTTCCAACGGTGGGCAGCAGCTGAGCTCGAAGCAGTTGGTTTCGACAACGAGCTCGAGTGGTGGGGGAGCGCTGGGCAGGTTCTCGCAGGCTCATCAGTTGTGGGATGCGGCGCTGGGGTTGGTTACGGCCATTTTGAGGTATGTGAGGGTGGATGATGAGATGTTTGATGAGATGCTGGAGGTGGTGGTTGATGTGTTACATGAACCGGAGAGGAGGGAGTTGAAGGAGGCGTTGGAGACGATCAATGCTGATGCGGTTTGGTTGGCGTTGTATGAGAGGGGGAGAGTGAAGGGGGTTAAGAGTATGCCACGGGCTGTTAAGGGGTTTGGGTTTGAGTTTGTGAGGCTGCCGGGTGTGGTGGTTTAGGAGAGAGACTGAGTATCTGCGATGGTACAGGTAGTGTAGATATCTGCCTACATGATTCCAATGAATTCGATGAAGATAAGATGCCATGTCTTCAAACTCGAGCCTGGTCGAAGAAAAGTGCAGGGTAAGTAACAATAACCGACGTCGGCCCCCAACCGAGTCCAATATCTCGAATAAGTAAGGGGTTAGGGTTAAGAATGACCCTTCGGCTTACCCCTCCCGATAGAACCCATCCACGCCAACCTCCTGCATCCTCCTGCAGGCTGCAGCACGCTTCCGTTCATGCCGTTGGTCAGTTTGTCCTATCAAATTCCGTTTAGCTTTCCATCCCATTGAGATTGTGCGTGCGGGACACCCAGCCAGGCGGGCGGTGTGGAACTTTCCTCTCAATAACTTTCGAGCAGTCTTCAGGGTCCACGCTTCGGGGCCCTTGGTGCTTCAAAAACACCAGTCATCTTACACAAATTCACACGATAACAACATCTCCACATAAACAAAACAAAACAAGACAAAACAAAACCATCACCTTATGACATAAAGTCGTTCACCCGATACCGCAAAGAAAAAGGGAGAAAAGAACAACAAACAAACAATGTCCTCCTTCCTAAAATTCCTCGTCTCCTCCGGGGACGCCAACTCCTCACGCCGGCACAAACATCCTTACTACCCGCGTGAGGTTGTCGTCCCCAACTATGCGCCCAACACGTTAACGCTGCCCATGGTGCTTGGTGCATTTGGCGGGGCCGTGACCCTCTTGATGGTTGGAGTGGTGGCTGTGGGCAAGAAGGTTAATAAGCGGTTGACGTGGAAGGATGCGGGGGCGTTGGCGTGGTTTACGCTATGTGAGTTGCATTTTTTTTCTCCTTGGGGTGAGCGGTTGATGGAGGGGATATGTGAGGGAAGGGAGGGGGAAATAATGGATGTGTTGAGGTTTGAGAGGAGACAGAAGGGAGGGATGGGTGTCAAAGTGGGCAGAGGAGTTGATATGAGTCAAGACTGGATGAGATGTGCTAATGAGAATATGTGAACAGGTGGTTTCTTGCATTGTTTCTTTGAAGGTAAGCTTGGGTATCAGCATTGTCATTTCTTCGATTTACCTTACTAACGGCATCCTCAGGATACTACATCCTCAACCACGCCACCCTCGCCGGCAAGCAAGACATCTTCGCCCAGCTGTGGAAGGAGTACGCGCTGTCCGACTCGCGGTACATGACCTCCGATCCGTTCATGCTCTGCATCGAGGCCTTGACCGTTCTCACATGGGGCCCTCTCTCCTTCCTGGCCGCCTTCGCCATCATCAAGGGCAACACCAGCCTCCGCCACATCACCCAAACCATCGTCAGCGTCGGCCACCTCTACGGCGTTGCCCTCTACTTCGGCACTTGCTTCTTCCAGGAGAAGTTCCGCGGCATCTCGTATAGCAGACCGGAAACGCTGTATTACTGGGTTTACTACGCCGGCATGAACGCGCCTTGGGTTATTGTCCCTGCTGGTGCGTCCCCCCTTGCTCGCCCTCCCCTTTTGGCTACAGCAAACTAACAAAATCCCCAGTCCTCCTCTTCCAAAGCAGCAAAACCATCAGCCAAGGTCTCTCAGTCCTCAACAAAGTCAAGAGCATGAAGGGCGGCGATTCATCCTCCTCCGGTAGCAGCAGCATCTACAGCGGTAAGGCGGAGAGCATCAGGTCCTTTGATGGCAGCAGTGAAAGCAAGAGCAGCAGCAGCAGAAAGGCCGACAGGGAAAGCAAGCGCGAGCCCAGCAGGGATAGCAGAGATGGGGGCGAAAAGAGGAGGGATCGCGTCTCGGAGCAGGCGGCCTACCTCAGAGGAGATGAGGGCAGGCCGGAGAGCATTGCGGAGAGCAGATATGAGCCTTGGGAGGAGAGCAGGGCAGATGCGAGGGAGCAGTTGAGGAAGAAGAAGACGGGTCGGAGGGAGTAAGATGGATGGATATATGAGATGGTGTTAGTCATCAAGGTATGAGTGAGGCTGTATAAGAGATGGGATGACAGGCACGCACGAGCCGGGATGGGCGGTTCGGTTCTTGCATTGCTGCCCGGAGTGGTGGGATCCACTTCTGCGGTCCGGTGATGCGGGCGCGGATGCGGGCACAGGCACGAGGTCGGGCGCGTGCTCGGGATCGGACCGGGCGCATGTGCAGTTCCGTGCTCTCGGTTTCGGGATGATGAATGATGGGTTGGGTCGGCGTCTTGGTGTTTTTCTCCCCTGATAAGTACATGCTTAAAATCTGTTGAATAGACATTACGAGCTGCATTCTGTCTGGCGATCTACAGTGACCAAGTGCCTCGGCATGTTCACTGAGAGACGAGTTTGCGAACTGTTTTCGACTAGCGGCTTCAACTCTCCGCATCATCATCCATCATGAAAAAGTGAAGCCATTCATGATCGTCCTCGATGGCACATACGTGTCAACCCTTAAACCTTAATTAGATTAATTCATGCTCGAAATCCTGGTTTCCCCAACTTTTTGGTCACGATGGTTCACGTGCAGTCGACTTGGAGGGTGCGATGGAGTTAGACAGGTACTTGTCTTCACATGTTCTTGGCCCTACAGTTGGCTGTAATTGGATGTCTCTCTCTAATGACACCTTCCCCATACCCATTACAGATGCCATCCTTGTTGCTTCCTTGCCGTCTGCCAGGCCAACCCCGGATTGCCGAGGCTCACAGCTGACAAGACCCATAAAGCCAACTGAAGGCAAGCGCTGTTGTGTTCTGTTGTCATTCACGATCCTTTGTCTGTCTGAATTGACATCAAATGACACTTGCATGTTCACCTGCTTCCGCGATCTCAACTGCACTGCGCCTTCGCATCAACTGCAATTCCAAGACTACTTGATCGCATTGGATTGCGCATTTGATTGTCTCTGACACCCTTTCAACCATTAGCGAGCGGGTTCACGCATCTCCCTCTTCGTTTTCAGCTCTCTTCGCGCGACAGACGGGGGCGCACCAGATTCCTATTCAGGCCAAGAGAAAAACATCCGAGTTCACCTGCCACCGCTAGCCACCGCCAATCCCAATCGATCCCAGTTCGCTCCAACCCCCTCTCCAGGGCGTCCTCCCCCCGGTTTTTCCACTGTCTATCGCGCAATTGCAATAATTCACACCCATCAACAACTAGGGACTGAGGAAGTGGAAGACTACTGTACTCCAACAAATCAATCACGATGGCTTCCAATAATCTCGATACATCGTCATATCTCAGTCCGAGCATGAACGGATCCGGAATCATGTCGTCCTCGCTCTCGTCGCTCTCGTCGTCCGTCTCCTCGGCGCGCCATTCGTCTTCGTCCAACATCTCCAAGGCCTACAGACAGGCCTCAACACTATTCCTCACCCGTCGACTACCCGAAGCCCTGTCGACCGTTCTACCTTTAATCACACCGTCTCCCTCCGAATCCGCCACTCCCGGTGATGTCGCTTCCGGCGCCGCTGCATTCGACCCGGCACCTGTCGCCAAGGCGTCGCGATCCACCAGGATAAAGGTGTGGAGTCTGTACCTGACCATCCTCAATGCGATTCTGGATTTGAACTCGGACGAAGGCAAGGACGCCTTTGGCACGCAGGAGTGGAGGGCGCTCTGCCACAAGGTGCGCGAGGGCGAGGTTTGGGAGGAAGTCGTGCGCAATGGATACCATGGGTCGGAGGGAGACGTTGATGCGGATGTGGTTATCAACCTGTAAGTCGGCCAGCAACACCCTCTTTTTCTCCCGCCAGCCAACAAGGTACTAACAACCTCCATTTTCCAGAGCCACCCTCCTCCTCGGCCACGCCAAAACCCAAACCCTCAACCAAAAGCGTCTAGAAAACTACCTAGCCGCCGCCCGCACCCCCAACCTCGATCTGACCGACCGTCTCGGAGGAGGTCCCGCCGGCGCCGGCGCTTCCTCCGCCTCTCCGGCCCGTCGCCTGCGCTCATCCTCCAAATCTGGAGCAGCCGGACACGGCGCCGACACCCCTCGCGACCTCAACGCCCGCGTCAAGATCCTCGAGCTGTACACTTTGCACGTGCTCCCGCGCAACGACGAGTGGGCGTGCGCGCGCGAGTTCATCAACATGAGCGCGGTCCTGGACGACGAGCGAAAAGAAGCCTTCATCCAGGCGCTGGACTCGCTGAAGGAGGAGCAGGAAGAAGCGGGACGTAAAGCGCGCGAAAAAGAGGATGCGATCCGCAAGGATATTGAGAACGCGCGCAAGCTGAGGGCGGAGAACGAGGAGCGCGAGAGGAAGAGGTTGGAGGAGGAAAGGCTGAAGAGAGAGGCGGCGGGGGCGAACGCAAGTACGGCTGTTAGTGTGGGGAGCGGGCCGACGGAGGGGGATTTTAGTGTTGATGGTGGTGGTTCTGGCGTTGTGGGTAAGGGGACGACGAAGAAACCGAGTCTGAAGAAGAAGGCTTCTTCGTTGAAGAATGGGGGAGCCTCGTCTTCGTCGTCTGCGAAACCGGCTAGGCCGTCGAGGAAGGGGGCTTCGTCACCGACTGCGACGAAGACGACGGGTTCTTCAAGTGTGGTGGCCGGCCCTGGGATGGGTACGAGGGCGACGTTGATATTGAACAATATCCGGTCGGTGTTGGATCAGGTCATGACGGCATTCCATGGGAACCCATTCCTGCTGTACCGGACGTTGGCGTTTATCATTGGGTTCTTGCTGATGTTCAGTAATAAGAGGGTGAGGGAGAGAATCACAAGGGTGGTGCAGCAGGGATGGGGGAAAGTGAGAGCTACGGCTGGAATGGGGATGAAGGTTAGTTACATCTGATCCGAGCCTTTTGCTGTGTTTGGATATCAGTATTATTTGGATGTTGGGAGTGGGGGCAAATATTCCTCCTCTGATGATAATTAGCATTGCGGCTGTTGAGGCAGCGGTTTTTGGCATGCGAGAGTATTGTTTCAAGTCTATCGTTAATGGGTAATGCATCACGGAAAATAGCTTATTTCGTTTTCTATTCATAATCAAGAGAGATGACACAAACACTGCAACCTGATATGTGATACCAATGTCTCTGAAGAATGACCAAGGTCGCGTTAGTCAACGCCTGATCAACGATACGTGCTTGCCTCTCAACTTCGTCTTTCTCCATTGTAAGCTTGCCTTCTCATGCTGTGTATGTAAACAAAACTCCCTAACGCCAATGATGCCGAATCAAACGCTGCTTGAGCTTGCGACAAATCCCTTTCTCAACCTTGTAGCCCTTCCAATACTCTTGTTCCTCTCTTCAGAGCATCCTTTGTATCAGAAAATTAAGCAACCCGAACAACTTTCCCACACAAGCCCGGACCCGGGCATCTCTCTTGTTAAAACGTTCGATTTGTTTTCTTTTGGTAAAATAGCTGTTGTGTGAAAAAAGTATCCTGTTAGCCTTTGATCTTGATCTCTACCAGCACATCACACCAGCACACCAGCCCAAATCACTTCCCATCCCACGGCAAGCCCGAAAGGAAGGGAGTTGGAAGAGAAGAGAAGAGAAAGAAAACTTACATCCGTCCTGGAACTACCCAGATTTATAATCTTGGGACACCCATCCCTATCCTTCTCCAGCCGCGTGCACTCGAAGCAGTAGAACGCGTCCGAGATGCCCTCGCCGCCGCACACCACGCACTTGTTCTGGTAGTTGCCGAACGAGCACTCGTCACAGATGCGCACCAGCGTCGTCGGCCGCACGTACGAGTCGCACACGGGGCACTTGCCATCGCACTTGTCGCAGAGGCGGCCGATGGCGATGCCGGATTGTTTGCGGCACATTACTAGATCGCTTTTGAAAGAAGAAGAAGAGTTAGTAGAGGCGTATTGAGCGGAGAGGGGGGTTTATGGCGATAAGAGGAGGGTCATGAAGGATTGGGTAGGGTGGATAAGGAGGGAAGAGAGGGTGGACGACGTACGGATGATGGCGAGACATGGTGGGCTAGAGAGTTTGGTGTTTTCGCGACGGTGGTTGAGAAGGATTGAATATCGGGCGAGGTAGGCACGCGTGGTGCTGTCGCGGGGGATAAAGGGGTCGCTCGAAAAATGCGCTATACGATGAAGACGGTCTCGAATGGTTGTTGTGGTTGTAGTTGAGGTCGGTAGACTATAGACAGTGATGTAAGGCGAAAGATGCGACACTGGCGATAATGACAAGTTGTATCGTGTGGAATTGGATTTCGTCAGCCTCGGCGGTAAGTGGGTCGCGATGTGGCGTCTCTTCTAGCGTTTTCCGCGTTTTCGTTTGTCAGCCTCGTTGAACGAGCGGATCTTCGAATGCCAAGACATGCGACCTGTGCAGGAAAGTGGGGTTGGCTTCCCAGCTGCTTCCCCGAACAGTGGATTCGAGCGGCGTCGAACAGCGGGTTGGACAATCCACTTTCGGGGAAGCTGCTCACTGCGATTCTCACTGAAGGAAGTTCTGGACACAGGTCACTAACAATTTGACTTCCATCAATACACCAACAGTTTCCAATAACGAACCGTGTTGGAGATCAAACAGGACCGGCCAACCGATATATATCTTCGACCTTTAGCCGCAACGAACAACAAAGGCTTTTTGTCACGTCGATCACGTTTTCTGTCAGTCACTTCCGAGCTATACCTTACAACTCCAACACCTTTGCTTCAGCTTCGACGCCAAGCTGCTGTCGATCCTTGCTTCACACAACGCGACTGGACTTTCCAACTCGGCACTACTCATGTCTTCGGAGCAGATGATGGAAACAGAGGACTTAGCTTCCCAGAAAAGAAAGGCCTCCTCCTCGCCGTCTCCAGAGGATAGAGTGGCTGCTAAGCGCACCAAACTGGAGGACGAGAATGGCCAGGACAAGATCAGTGAGACTGTTGAAGGGGAAGCGAAGCCAGAAACCGGCAAGACAGAGGAACCTGTAAAGGACTCGACGGAGGAGCCGGTCGGCACAACGAGGGAGAATCACGCCTCGTCAACTACCAAGGACGATGATCATCCAATGGAGAACGAGGCTGTGGCACGCGCCGACGAGACCACAGTTCAAAGCCCAGCCACTACTAGGAGAGAGTCCGACGCGCAAAAGGAGCAGGCCGCACCACCGTCTCGAAAGGCACCACTTAGCCCCGAACAAACGCGGAAGAATGTCAGCCTGGAGGAGAAGAAACGGGGTAGGCGTTTGTTTGGAGGTCTCCTCAACACGCTAAGTCAGACTACACCCAACAACTCGCAGCAAAAGAGGAGAAAGGAGATCGAACGCCGCCAGCAGGAACGAGTGCAGCAGCAGAGAGTCGAGGATGATAGGCGCAGAACCGACCTGCTTGCTGAGCGCAGACGCTTCCGGGACGCCAAGCAGGTGGACTTCGAAGAGCGGATGGTGGGTTGTTACTCCTTGGAAAATAAGTGTTTGGAGTACTTGCTAACAGGTTATAGATGCACCGGCGGCATGAAAAGATGCTTATTTTGGCTCATAGCTTACGAACTGTCAGCGAGCCTGTAGTTGTAAGAACTTGGCCCCTGACACAACACGACTTGATTCAAGGGCTAATGATACTATTAGTACTACAAACCATGGGAGCTTACCAAAGAACAAGAGCGCATCATCGATGAGCAAATCCGCAAAGCCGAAGAGACCATCGCGAGGGAGGTGCGCCAGTTCGAACTTAAACATGGGAGGCCGCCAAAGAATGAGGTCAAGGTCCAGCCAAAGTCTGAGATCCCACCACCACCATCAACCCATGATGACGATGTCCGGAAAGAACAAGATCAAGTTGGTGAGCAGCCTAACACGTCTTCAGAAGATGCTAACCATGGTGCTGTTCCGTCATTGTCATCGGACAGTATGCCGCCGCCAGCAGCAGCAGTACCCCCGAGCACAAGCACGGGCGATGACAAGGGAGTTGCTGCCGCTAGCATTGATACTACCACTCATGACCAGGACCATGATGGAGACGAGATGATACAAGACGGGGAGGATATGGTCATATACTAGAGGTAACTTTACCTATCCCTTCTATTGCAAAATTTCCCGCTGTGGGTTCAACCCGTCAGTTATTTTGTCTTGGGTTGCGGTTCCAAAGCAACGTCTTGGTTGTCGAAAGCCAGCTGGCTGGCCGATGTCATATCATCATTTAACGTTGGGGCCGTATATGTGAAAGTAAAGGAGCATCCCTGAGCCAAGGAGGGCTGTGGGAAGGAACGTGTATGAGAAAAAAGTACGCATTTATTGTGATATACTTGCAGCCGCGGTTTTGTTAGATGCTCTACTAAGCAGAATACTTCCTTTGATAGCGTACTCTAGAGCCCTTCCCCATCCAGCAGCCTAGTTACACAACGTGAGATCACCAAGACATCTCCGCTCACTCAAAGTTTCGCATCCCCCTCCGCCAACACACCACCCAAAAACTCCGCAATAGCCTGGTTCACCTTGACCGGCTGCTCCCACAACGCCCAATGGCTAGCCTCCACCTCCCTCCTCATCAACTTCTTCTCAAAGAATCTCTCCATGCCTGCGGCCATCGCCGGCGGCAGCGCCGCATCCTTCGTGGCCTGAACAAACAGCGCCGGCGGCTCCACGATCTTCTCCCCTTCCTTCCCATTCTTCCCCCTCTTCTCCAACTGCTTCAACAGCTCCCTCTCCTCCTCATAGTTCACCTGGGTAGTCCTATACCAGTTCACACCTCCCCTCATGCTTCCCCCATCATTACCCGCCACCTCCTTCACATAGTAATCCATCTCCTTCTCATCCAACAACGGGCTCTTGCCCATCTTGGGCAAGTTCTCAAACAGACACCCCTTCTCCGTCGTAAAAACCGGCTCCCCATTCGGTCCCTTGGCCCCATACATGCCGCTCAAAAACTGCCTGATCTTCTCCTCCCCCTTGACCTCCGCCTCAAACTCCGGCCCGGACAGCTGCAGCTGATACCGGAAATTCGGCAGCACCGTCTCGACGATCTGCTTCAGCGGAACAAACTCGCCCGCCCTCGGCGCCCAGAAGGGCGTGCAGACGGAGAACACGGCCCGGGTGAGGTCGGGAAACCAGAGCGCAAACCGCCACGCCACGGCGCCGCCCCAGTCGTGTCCACCAACAATAATCCCGCCTTCCTTCTCGATCTGCTGACGCCCGCCGGGGACTTCGCTCTCCACCAGCTCGAGCAGGTCGCGGGTGACGGACTTGTACGAGTAGGCGGTTAGTTCCGCAGGGGAGTCGGACCGGCCGAAGCCGGGCAGGTCGGGGACGATGACGCGCAGCCCCAAGGACAAAAGGAAGGGGACTTGGTAGCGCCAGCCGAAGGAGAGGTCGGGCCAGCCGTGGATGAGGAGGACGGTTCCGCGAGGTTGGGAGGCGGGGTCGATGGTGGAGGAAGGCGATTCGAGGTTGGCGCGGGCTGGAGGGGCGTCGCCGCCGCCGGTGGGAGGGGGAGGGGCGGAGATGAGGTAGTGGTATTTCTTGCCGTTGATGGTGGTGGTTTTGGAGAGGACGCGGGGGTCGTGGGGGGTGAGTTTGGGGGGGAAGTCTGGTGTGGACGACATTTTGAGTGAACGGGATGGTGAACTGGGTGGTGATGAGTTGTTGATGAGTTTTTGGTGAGAACTGAGTTCCAGTTAAGTTCTGTGAGTGGGAGTTAGCTAGATATGTTGCTGATATCAGAGGATGATATCACGATGGACACATGTGTTCCGTTCTGTTTAACGGCGGCACGGAATGAAAGCTGGCTGTGAACGGACCTTTAGGGCGATGTGCCACGTATGAAGTGTTGAACCTCGGAGAGTTCTCGAATCATAAACAAACAACCAGAGAGGGTTCTGTTGTCTTCGTTTGTCCCCTTTTTATACATTTACCATTCAGACGTGTACATCGCGAGTGGGGAAAAGGGGGGTAGCAATACAGCACCTCAAGTGCGTCATGCAGACCCGCCAAGACCCCCAAGGATATTCGGAAAGAGGTGATCGTTGAAACACGAAGGCCCTTGCCTCTCCGCTTCGTATACCTGGCTCGTCGATTTGGCCGAGGCATAATTAAGCGAAGGCTACTTTTGTGTGGATAAGGAAAGAGTTATTGGTTGTTCGGCTGATGAGTAAACACGAGATCGGTAAGATGGTGGATTTTGCAAGTTAACAACGTGGTGGGTTTTAAATAGTTGTAGATTCGCAATCCACAGCTGGGGAAGTCGGAGAACAGATCGATTCTGGAAGACAAAAGCTCTTCCATATTAGCTATATATTTGTAGGGCTCAGAGCTTCTGTCCTTGAACCCTTTACTCTCAGCACATTCTACGATCGTGGACCAAGTAGGAAGTACCTTTGCCTACATGGCATCAACATCCGTCCACATATCCATCTCTTTCGCCCCTTCAAGTAGTGATTTGAGGGCGAGGCTGTGGCTTACTGAGAGCACCATCTGTAAACTCGCATCCGTCCAACCTATCATGCCGTTTCCATCCAGCACAAAAGGCATACGATCTCACGTGCCATCGAGTGCGCTGTAACCCCTTGAATCACCTAAGCCTTTGCTCAGCCTCAACGATCGTACAACACTCTAGGCGGGAGGACACCTTCGTTCCCCGGTCGAATTAAACTGAAGAAGCCTTCGGTGATCCGGGGACTGTAGCTCTTGACGGTGCAACTGTGTGTATAGTCTCTCAACATAAAGTTAGCAGTACTGGCGAAACCTGGAAACTGAGGATAAGGATAACTGTAACGTTGGGCATGTCGTTCGTGTCGTTCATGTCGTTGTACTCGTAGTCATCGTATCGCGTCGTAACTTTCGTATCTTTCTTGCCTGTACGGCAACGTTTGGTCTGTGATTTCCTCACTTCAAGGTAAACTTCTGGCCGTTCACGAGGGGTGCTCCAGCAGTAGTTGTTTTAGTGGGCTTGCCACAGATTGCGCAGGCTATGAAAGGAGTTAGTCGCCATGCATCTTGGAAGATATGTAGGGGATATGTTAAGACGTACAATTGGCGCGGTACGCGCATTTGTTGCAAAAGGTGTGACCCTGTGATACTTTTGCCTTGCAGCGCGTACAAGTGCTGGAGTATTGAGCATAGGGGTTCTGTGCCGCCTTGGACAGGAGTTTGCTCTGTAGAAAATCAGTTAGCAAAGGCGAGTGAGTTCATATTTGCTGATGATAAAAACTCACTTTTACTACTCCTGTGTTGCCCAGAGTTGCCGACTTCTTAGGTCCTGAGGCAGAGCTCGATGATGACGATGCTGCTGCTGGGGAGCCATAGTACATCTCACTCTTCTTCTTGACCCCTGGCGTGATGAGGGTCGTCTTTTCCTTCTTTTGACACTTTGCGCAAACCATCTTGGCTGGATTTACCTTTCAGGATTTCTCTCTGTATCCTTTGATAGAAGTGGTGAGCAAGCCTTTGTTGACGAATGATGAGATATGTGATTGGTGATGAATGAGGTCAGAGAGTTGACAGCGGCGGCAAGTTGAGATGATGTCCGCTGGAGCGTTTACTGGCCGCCAAGCCCATGGCGCATCACAGAGAAGAACGCAGAGAAGGAAGAAGGCCCCGAGATGTGGGGTAAAAGGGCCCCTACTATCAGCCACTATCGCTTAGTCATGAGCTTAGCGTCCTCATTTCCAGCCTCAAAGCCAACCTCCGAGCATCGTGATTGGATGAAATGCATCCGAAACGTCTTTATTCATAGCAACTGGCACTCCACAAAGGCCTAACAATGGTGACCCGCTAACAGCGCTGTGACGTGCCTTCTTGGTCCCCTGGGATTGCGATTGTGGTGTCAGTGGGTGGGTGTGTGTACTGGTACATTACGTGCAGCTTTTCAAGCCCACCAGGCAATCCCTCCATCCCTGGACATCCCCTGAATTCCAGATCGATTCGTCAAAAAGAAACAGCCAGTCTGCTCTTCAAACATCCAAAACAACTGACAACCAGAGACTGCCCGTAGCAGCCGATTCTCGGACTCTTTCTGCATATCAGGGGGTGCCTTCATCTCATTGAACGTGACCTCCCAAGCAAACCGTATTGGCGCGTACCGGGAACCGTACCTATCGACCCCGTTGGTACCTAGGTATCTTGTACTGGTCTTGTACTGGGGGGCACCAATTCGTTAATTCCACACACGAATCCTGCGCTGAACAGAAAGGAGGCTGTGCTGCATCTTGACACGGCGGCACCTACTGCACTCTCCGCTATAGTGTCAAACCCACATCCACTATCCCTCCGTATTCCCAACCCTCCAGTTCAGCTTCCCCAAGTTCCACGCATTCTGTCGCAAAAAGAACGGTCCTGCGGTCAACATAGACACATACGCTACCCAGCGCTCGACCGCATCCATCAAAGCTGCATATACACGCGATACCTAGAGAAGTGCCCGCCCTATCCGGATCCCTCCCCCTCGTCCACATTCAGTCCTCAGATGCTCCTATTCCCGCTATAGGCACGACTCCCCGCCTTTCTCTTCGGATCCCTCGCTCGTCTCCGCGACACCACCATCTCAGGTCTGACGGGCTATCTTACCGACAGCGTCCATCCTCCGGCTCCCGGTCTCCGGCATGGCGGCTGGCCGCCCCCCTCCTGGGGCACCGTCGAGCGCTCAACACGACGATCTGCTGCTCGACTTCGGCAACGAACAACCATACTATAGCGGGGGACAAAGGTCGACCCTAAACGACGACGATCTCTTGCGACTACACAGCGATGATGCACAAGGCGCCGCGCAACCTCGCCCGTCCGTATCATACGATGACTTCATCGGCTCCGGGCAAACAGCACAACAAACAGCTACAAGACCTATACAGCCCGCGCCGGGCGCGACAGGCGGCGGAGGCCCAACAAGTCCATACCCCGATAGCAGGCATCTGGACCGGCAGTTCAGCCAGACGTCGGATCTTGGAAACTACCAACGCTATGCCGAGGACTTTGACGACTACCCTGACGAGAGCACCACGTCCTACTACCAACATGGCGGAACTATCCCTCCGGACTCGGCGGCCGCCCGCGACAGCGCGCGCCAACGGAATAGTGTCCTGAGCATGGGCGGCGGTTTGATCGGTCGTGCCAAGAACATGTTTGGAATGGGCCCTGAGGGATACTCGGAGATGGACCTTCCCTTGACGGATCCGCGATCGACCGCACGGCTAGACCACTCTCACGAGCCTCCTCCCCAGAAGCCGACCAAGAAGTTCGATTTCAAGTTTGGGTTTGGAGGTGGAAAGCCGGATCCAGCAACTCTTGGCCCCCGTATCATCCATCTCAACAACCCTCCAGCCAACAGCCTGAACAAGTATGTCGACAACCACGTCTCGACAGCCAAGTACAATGCTGCGACTTTCTTGCCCAAGTTCCTCTTCGAGCAGTTCTCCAAGTTCGCCAACATCTTCTTCTTGTTTACCGCCGGTCTACAGCAGATTCCCGGCCTGTCTCCCACAAACAGATATACTACAATTGGTCCCCTGGCCGTCGTGCTTTTGGTTTCGGCGGGTAAAGAGTTGGTGGAAGACTATCGGAGAAAACAGGCAGATAAGGCGCTCAACATGTCCAAGGCCCGTATCTTGAGGGGCTCGACATTCGAGGAAACGAAATGGATCAACGTCTCGGTTGGAGATATTATTCGAGTCGAATCTGAGGAGTCTTTCCCCGCCGATCTTGTTCTCTTGGCGAGTTCCGAACCCGAGGGTCTTTGCTATATCGAAACCGCCAATCTCGATGGAGAGACCAACCTCAAGATCAAGCAAGCTCTGCCAGAAACGTCATCTATGGTTAGCTCTAGCGAGTTGAGCCGTCTGGGAGGCAGGATTCGCTCCGAGCAGCCCAACAGCAGTCTTTACACCTACGAAGCTACCTTGACCATGCAGGCTGGAGGTGGGGAGAAGGAGCTTCCCCTCAACCCCGAACAGTTGCTTCTCCGTGGTGCTACTCTGCGCAACACCCCCTGGGTTCACGGTGTCGTTGTCTTCACTGGCCACGAGACCAAGCTGATGCGCAACGCCACGGCCGCGCCGATTAAGCGCACCAAGGTCGAGAGGCAGCTGAACACGCTTGTACTCTTCCTCGTCGGTATCCTTTTGGCCTTCAGTGTGGTCTCTACTGTCGGTGATCTCATCCAGCGAAAGGTGGAGGGCGAGGAAGGTCTCGCTTATCTCTACTTGGATCCCATGAGCGGTGCCTCGGCTATTGCTCGCATCTTCATCAAGGACATGGTCACATACTGGGTTTTGTTTTCCGCTCTCGTTCCCATTTCGCTCTTCGTCACCATTGAAATGGTCAAGTATTGGCACGGCATTCTCATTAACGACGACCTTGATATGTACTATGACGTTAATGACACACCCGCCAATTGCCGAACGTCCAGTTTGGTTGAGGAATTGGGCATGGTTGAGTTCGTCTTCTCAGACAAGACTGGTACCTTGACTTGCAACATGATGGAATACAGGCAATGCTCGATCGCTGGAATCATGTACGCCGACAAGGTACCCGAGGATAGAATCCCGAGTATTGAGGACGGAATTGAGAATGGAATCCACGACTTCAAGCAACTGCAGAAGAACCTCGAGAGCCACCAATCTGCGCAGGCCATTGACCAATTTCTTACCCTTCTCGCCATCTGCCATACTGTTATTCCAGAAAAGGCTGAGGACGGAAGCATCAAGTACCAAGCCGCGTCACCAGATGAGGGAGCGCTTGTCGATGGTGCGGTACAGTTGGGCTACAGGTTCGTCGCTCGCAAGCCGCGTGCTGTTATCATCGAAGCCAACGGCCAGCAGCTCGAGTACGAGCTCTTGGCGGTCTGCGAATTCAACTCAACCAGAAAGAGAATGTCCACGATTTATCGTTGCCCTGACGGCAAGGTTCGCTGCTACTGCAAGGGCGCAGACACCGTCATCCTGGAAAGGCTCAATGACCAGAACCCCCACGTCGATGCCACCCTGCGACATCTCGAGGAATATGCTTCTGAGGGACTACGCACGCTCTGCTTGGCCATGAGGGAAATTCCGGAGCACGAATTCCAGGAGTGGATGAAGGTTTACGAGAAGGCGCAGACGACTATCGGTGGTAATCGTGCAGATGAGCTGGACAAGGCTGCCGAAATTATCGAGCACGACTTCTACCTTCTTGGTGCCACCGCTATCGAGGATCGCTTGCAGGATGGTGTGCCCGAGACTATTCACACCCTCCAGGAGGCTGGCATCAAGGTTTGGGTCTTGACCGGTGACAGACAGGAGACCGCCATCAACATTGGCATGAGTTGCAAGTTGCTTAGTGAGGACATGATGCTGCTCATTGTCAACGAAGAGAATGCGGAAGCTACGCGGGATAATCTTCAGAAGAAGCTCGATGCCATCCGCAACCAGGGCGACGCTACCATTGAGATGGAGACCCTGGCTCTCGTTATTGACGGCAAATCGTTAACGTACGCTCTGGAGAAGGACATGGAGAAGCTCTTCCTCGATCTTGCCATCATGTGCAAGGCCGTTATCTGCTGCCGTGTATCCCCTCTGCAAAAGGCCTTGGTTGTCAAGTTGGTCAAGAAGTATCAAAAGGAGTCGATTCTCCTCGCTATTGGCGACGGGGCCAACGATGTCTCCATGATCCAAGCTGCCCATATTGGTGTCGGTATCAGCGGTATGGAAGGTCTCCAAGCTGCGCGCAGTGCCGATGTGTCTATTGCCCAGTTCCGTTATCTCCGCAAGTTGCTTCTCGTCCATGGCGCATGGAGCTACCATCGTGTGTCCAAGACCATTTTGTTCTCTTTCTACAAGAACATTTGCCTTTATCTGACACAGTTCTGGGTAAGTGTTCCATGCAGGTAACCATCTCTGATTCAAACACTAACCTGAAACAGTACACCTTCCAAAACGTCTTCTCCGGTGAAGTCATCTACGAATCCTGGACTCTCTCCTTCTACAACGTCTTCTTTACGGTCCTTCCGCCCCTCGCCCTCGGTATCCTCGATCAGTTCGTCTCTGCCCGCCTGCTCGACCGCTACCCGCAGCTCTACAACCTCGGCCAGCGCAACACCTTCTTCAAGATCCGTGTCTTCGGCGAATGGATCATCAACGCCGTCTACCACTCCATCATTCTCTATGTAGGCGGCTGCCTCTTCTGGCTCAACGACGGGCCTCAAGGCGACGGTTTCCCCGGCGGCAAGTGGGTCTGGGGTACAGCCATGTACGGCGCCGTCCTGCTTACCGTCCTCGGCAAAGCCGCGCTGGTGACCAACAACTGGACCAAGTACCACGTCATCGCCATCCCCGGTTCCATGGCTGTCTGGCTCGTGTTCGTGGCGGTCTACGGCGAGGTGGCGCCCAAGCTGAACATCAGTGTCGAGTACTTTGGCGTCATCCCCAGGCTGTTCACCAGCCCCATCTTCTGGATCGAGATGCCCACGCTGGCGATCCTCTGTCTGCTGAGAGACTTTGCGTGGAAGTTTAGCAAGCGGCTGTGGAGACCGGAGGCGTATCACCACGTGCAGGAGATTCAGAAGTATAATATTCAGGATTATAGGCCTCGGTATGTTTTTCTCATACTTCTTCCTCCTTTTTTTTCTGCCTCTGCCAGATTGCTAACGTAAGGATAACAGCATGGAACAATTCCAAAAAGCCATCCGCAAAGTCCGCCAGGTCCAGCGCATGCGCAAGCAACGCGGTTACGCCTTCTCGCAGGCCGACGAGTCGCAGACCCGCGTGCTCCAGGCTTACGATACAACACAACACCGTGGTCGGTATGGCGAGATGGCCAGTTCAAGACCGAATCAGTAAAAAAAAAGAAAAAAGAAAAACAGGAGTGTCTTGTTCTGTTTTGAGGTGTGTGTGACGAGAGGTATACGAATCGAAGTGTGTGGATGGAGATGAATGATTCGGTGACTGACTGATTGATGGTGATGGTGATGGTGATGGAAAGACAAAAAGGGAGAAAAGGAAGGCTTTTTTCCGTATCATGAGGGAGACAGGCAGGCATGGATGGAAGGTATACTACAAGATTATGGCTTAATGCATTGTTCAATTTAAGGTCACCACCAACATGTGCTGTGACCAAGAGTGTGATAGAATCAAGTCCAAGAGTCCATGTCTGCCTTCCTACCTCCCTTAACTCCAAGTGAGTTCAAATCTCGGAGTTGGAAACAATTCAAAGGCGTTGTGTTGTATACTTCTCTTGATATCCCGAGGTTATTGAAGAAAGAACGATCTAGGTATGAAGTAAATCCCTTCCATTCAATTGTACAAGTTACAGTCATATGACTATAACCATCAGCGATATCATCGGTAGGAGTATCCGATGATATTCATCTGATGTACTCGGGGTGAGCGGCAGCACCATGTTCATTTTGTTAGGTTGCTTGCTTACCATTTACTTGCTCGTTTCTGAAGAGCAACATAACAAGTCGACTCTCCAAGTACAGGAGGTTTATTGACGTCGAAAAGGGATATTGTCCAGATAGCTTGACTTGATGATGTTTCTCTTTCCTTCTTTTTCCGAGTCACTCCCAGCTAGACCAGCCCAGCAAGATCACACGTGAACGTCGACATGGTCGGTTTTGGTAGTGAGACGGGGCGACCGATATGTACTCTTCCACATAGCATGGTCATCATGCCGAGTTGTTATCAGTTGTGAGAAGCTTATATGCCCCCCGTAGACACACACCGATGGCGATGAAGACCAAGACCCAAAGCCAGTCCCATCGTCGGACGTCGAGGTGATCGTCGATCGAGGAATAACTTCCAGAACATCGGCAGTTCTTCACGAACCGCTTAGTAATGTTACGGATCCAGTCTGGCTGGCTCCTCAAAAAGTCCCGTGAGGTCGCGCGATTTTCGTGCGTGTTTGTCTCCATAGGATGGGTGGTGGAGAAGAGATTCCGATATCTCCGAGCACAAGAGGGAGAGGTGGTGGTGGCGTGGGTGACGTAGTCGTTCGATTTTTTCTGTTCGCAAGATTCCCAACTCCGTGGACTCGGGGAGTCGGGGGCGACGTGTAGCTGGTTCGAGAAATCGAAAAAGCATCAAAAGTTTCAACAAAATATTGACAAGAAGAGAAAAGAAAACTTGCTCGCGGCCCCATACAGTGCCCCGGTCCGCCCCGTTCGCCCCGTTCGCCCCGTTGTTGATGGTTTGTCGCCGCCCAGCAGGAAGCCAGCCAGCCAGCCAACCAGCCCGGTGCCATGTCCGCAGTCCGCAGTCCGACCCAGCGTCGACTTCAACCCCGGCATCCCAGCTCCCGGGCCCCGTTCGGTGGCTGGGCCGATGGGTGGGTACAACGTGCGGCATTTGCCGTATTCGCGTTTCTCTGGCTGCGTGGGTCTTTCTTGGGTCGGGATTCACGAACCATCCACGCGGATGCTTCCGTTGGATTGCCACGACTACGATGGACGATGGTCGCCGAACATGATGAAATTGAAGAAAAAAGTTGGATGGTTCCACAAGAAGCACGCAATACCGGCGCGTGTTCACGTGGGGACTTACAGCTTGGCGGATGGCTTTGAAAGCTTCTGAAGAGCATGGCGCTTTCCATGAACTTTTTGCGAAGGCATGAGATGTGGATTGTGGAGGGGACGAATGAGGTGAGGTGGAATAGGGTTACGTACCGTACGGGGATGAGCATGTCGCAGCTGTCTCGACTGGAGTGACATTGTTTGCTGACTTCGAGTTCGGATTCAGAGTCCCAAAGTTCCAGTTTGATATTGGTTCGAACTCGACTCTGGATACTCCACGGAACACTGCACAGGATGTCAGAAACAAGACTTCCAACCTCCTCGAGATTTTGCATTTTTCTTCTTTTTTCCAGACCGACCGACCATGAACCTGATGATTGACAAAAGTACCTTCCTCTCTGGAGCATTTCGCCCGATGCCTCAGTTTAGCTCCCGACGAGAAAATCTTAAAATAGAAAAGGTTGGTTGATGCCAAGGGGGACGGTGTCAGAAGCTAGGAACTTGGCCATGTCGTTGGTGGTGAGAGGTTCGGTAGTTAACCCTAACCCGGATATATCTCCTCTCCTCGTCTTTTCCCCCCGCAACCCTCGAGAAGCATGAGAAACGACAAGGGAAGTGAATATCGCCTTTCGCCCGAATAAAGTTTGCCTCTGTATCTCACGGGGCAAACAAAATCCAATCCGGAAAGACTCATCACTGCACGCCAAGAAGCCTAGATGATGAGGACGCGTATGCTGGCGGCAGCGGGGGACTGGAAGCCAAGCCCGATCATCGATGGATGACCCTCGACGTTGTGCTATGCGATGGAGGCTTGCAATATCATGCCGCATGTTGGATGTGTGAAGAGAACAACCAATGCGCAACGGAACTCCCGAAGTCATATCAGAGACATATTATTCCATTTGGATAAGGCTGGCTGGGCAACGAAGTTTGGGGCTTTGGGTGTTGTTTGCCAGTGAACTATGACTGGACTATCTAACTGTTCCAGCAATAGTATCCCGGCGTGCAGTCTTCAGTGTGGCAAACGTACGGGTAGTTGCTGATGTTTGACTTTGAAACTCCCTTTTCTGTCTTGTGTCGTTTCTTTTCCAGCCAGCCCCGCGGTGATGTATAGACGGATGTGTAACAGGAGCTTTGACTCGATAACTGGATAGCTCATAGCTGTTAGGCCTATCTAACGTCTGATTACATAACAAGCGATCATCGTTGGTCAACGACGACAAGGACAATCTCAAAGACTGTAACAGTGACTAGCCGTCTGGTCTATTTTTACTTTTCTTTTTCTCCTCCGATGGGTTTGATGCGCAGACGAGTCCCGTCGGTGAAGGGTTCGTTAACCGCCCACGACAACATCACGCACATCTGCGGACTGCGACCCCACTGTGACAACCGTCACGGAGATCTTGGCGGGATGACTGGGAATCACTTACACACGGCAAAGTGCAAAGAAAGACGAGAAATACAGACGTGAGACGGTCTGAGAAGCATGGCACGCAATCGACACTTCTTTATCAAATACCAAGATCCAAGTCGGGAAGGTTGCCATGGCGGTCTGATGTAGAAGCGTCTGGATCTGACCTGACCAGCGCTGATAGTGACTCGGAAATGGCTTCACTACGCCGTTGGCATGCCTTAACGGAATGAGTTATGGGATTCAGGGCACAGGGAAACGAGGCTCTTCTGCTGGCTCTGTCACGCTGGTGAGCCATGGTTCAGATGATCCTTGAGCCTCAACCGAGCGGGTTAATCTCGGGCTACCGCCCATGCAGGAGGCTCAGAACGGGAACAAGTCTCAGGCGGCGATGACAGATGATTCGAAGCTCAAAAGTCCCTGCGTTGACAATCTTGTGGTTGTGGTCTCAGAGCACTCCCCAAGTTGCCGATCTTCAACGGAAACAGCATAACTTTGAACATCGCGGACATGCTGATTGATGGAATCATGGAAGCCTTTTCCATGAAAAACTCACCTTCGTGGTGTATAAAAATGCTACAATGAACGGGGACCGGCAATTACTGCAGGTACGGCACCTCCAGGGCGCCACCACCGACCATCACCACCATCGGATGTGTTCCATCACCGCCGCCACCGCGCCTGCCAATGGGCGGTTTTCAGTTTAACTTACAGGGCAACCGAGCCCCCGGGCGGCGCTTGGGGGGAAGTCCCTCGGCTTTGCGAACCAAACTTTGCAAAGTCGATGCAACCCCATGAAGACACGGCATTGGATCGCTTCGTTAGTATCTTTTGAGTTAGCGGGTTCGCGGGTTGGCGGGATCGGGACTTCAACGGGAGTTGTTTGAATTAAAACAAATGTGACAAGGCGCGGAGGGGGGCGGCGGGATCTAATCATCAACTCGATCAACATCCCTCGACCTTTCAACGGCATCTCAATGACATGTCGAAATTCAAGGGAGGTGACACGAAAAACAACGGACAGTCAGATATCGTTTTCGTGAGATATACTACCTCAAAATGTAATGCTGTTGCAGTGATGGATGTATTTATATCCAAAAACGCAAAGAAAAGGAGACTGACCACTCCCTGATCGCCATTGCAACCTTGCAAAGAGTTGGTCCACCAGGAGAGAATTTCTGCTCCGATTCTGAATGATGTCGAAAGAGAATGGAATCCAGGAACTGCCGCTTGCTTTTCCATCTCGATGGCCAAGACTGGAAGGTTTTTCTTCTTCGCCCAATGCTGTGGTCAACTGATATCTCGTACGACCTTCCCAATGAATACCCTTTTGTCGAAGAGCGGACCCTGCTGAGGACGAACGTCATGCCATCCACTTCCACTCCAGCCAGCCAGGGTACTCCACACCGAGGTGAGTGCGGTGCTGTAAGCGGAAAGTAAAGACAACAGGCAAGGTCCCTGTAAGGCTTTCAGAGAGCAAGCAGTTTTGATACTGTGAATAGCACCACGACAAAGAGGTGTGTGCTTCTGCGGTTCGGGTAACGCCGCCGTGTGATTCCCTACAGCCATGCCACACGCGGGCATCCAGTTTTGATAATCAGCTAGCCGGCTGACGCCGGGTCGTTGGATGACAAAATCATGGGCGTTGGATCTGGTACTCCATACGTTGTAGAACGACCTCAGCTTCCTCAAAAGTCAAAGCGGCGTCCGGGAACCCACCTTTGAGCTCTCAACCACCGCTTGTGGCATCGCCATCAACGAGAAACCCCAAGTTCTGGGCCCGGCAAGGTGGTATCATCTGAGCATGAACGGCGCGGCGCCCTGCAGGAAGAGAGAATCCATCCTTATTCATTTCCCAGCCATACATGGTGTCACGGTCGTACAGTAGCTGTGTGACTGGATGACTTACATCAGAGTATCCTCCTATCCACCACTCTCGGCCTCGAATTATCAGATTGTCAATCAAGAGGGTCCCTGCCTCGTTGGGTAGCATCGAACGAAAATAAGGTAAGAGCACTCACCGCCGATCCTTGCAAAATGGCAGTTGTGCTTCCCTTGTGCTTCCCTTGTGGTTCCCATGCTCCCAGGCTTCTTCATGCTCGTGGCCCGCCGCTGGCCGCATGTTCACGGGCCGGGAGCTAGAGCATGTTCGCCATTCGAAGAATTGGGGACCAAGAGAAAAAGTCCACCACAGTGGCGCGTACCAAACAGAAACCTTTGGATCCGGGTTATCATAGCTACCCCTTCCATGCAGGTGGTAGGAGCATCACCGTAGCAATACCACCATGCGGCACGGGAACGGTTGGATATTGCACCTACCAGTCTGTGAGTCGTGCCAGTCAGCTTTTCTCCCATCCTAAATCTTTTCAGTAGTCAAAGCTTTTCCCGGTTTCTCCAAAAGCTTCCGAGCCTCATCTCGTTCATGTACAAGCTGCATAATACAGCTTACCATCTTCATCCTGTGTGATTCCTTACAATATCTCACTCACATATTTGGTATAAAAGGAACAATGCAGCAAGGAATCATCCTTCCTGCCTCATCAAGGCCCAGCCCGTTCTTCCGCCGTCCATCATCATCTTTCTTCGGCTTGGCAACCGAACCAAGGCACCACTCAGAGAAGGCGGACCGATACATTTCACACACCGGCCGGGGACCAATTTATGTGGGTCCTCCCCGACAATATATCGGATCATGAGAATGCCCACGGGCAGAACCCAGTGACCGGGACTGTGAAAGAAAAGAAAAGCCCTACAACTATTGCTTGGGACTTGCACTCCGTATACTTTCCTTCACGCTCAAACTGTACCATTTGTTAAACCACGCAGCTTCCAGAACGAACGGTCTACACCTCTGTGACTTACACGTGTACACGTAGTGTACGTACCTTTTTGTCCGTTTCCTCGCCCTATGTGGTGCACATCTACCGAGCTACCATGCTCCATTCAGTGCAACTGTACTCCATCAAGAGTCCACGTCCATCAGTGCCATCCCACCAGTCGAAAGTCAGCACTTACATGTCTGTGGGGGTGGCAGCTTTGTTGTTCCGGCCTGGTATGCCAGAACCCGTCTCCAGTCCCCCCTACCCTTGTCTGCACACATGCTTGATGCGTGCGTTTTTGTTTTCCTATGGGTTCGGACGACCATGGGGCCATGCGGGGGACGCTCGGTGTGTTGATCCTGGCAAAGCCCGATACCTAGACGTGATCGCTTCCCGGATGGGGCCTCTCTCTGTCTGGTTGTTCGGCCATGGCAAGGGGGGATTGATATAAGTAATACCTCTCCCGCCACCGACACCCGAGATATTGCTCTGTGTGTTTTCTGTTTCCTTCACCAGATATCCATATTTTGGGATAGAATATAGTCACATATTCTCCCCATCTGTTCATTTGATACCCCCAAATCACAGATTGTGTATACTCCTTTCACTTGGAAGCTATACACCACACAGCACAACACCATGCGTGTCAACGCTCTTCTACCGTTGAGCGGCCTCATTGGCACTGCTCTGGCGTCATGCCCCTTCGCCGACCCTTCTGCTCTTGGTCGCCGTGCCGAGGGCGGCGAGGTTGACGCCCGTGAGAGGTTGAAGGAGGTTGAGGTCGACGACAACGGCCAATACATGACGACAGATTTCGGCGGCAATGTTGGGGAACAGTTCAGCTTGAAGGCTGGTAACCGGGGCTCGACATTGCTTGAGGACTTCATCTTCCGCCAGAAGCTCCAGCACTTCGACCATGAGCGCGTATGTCTTCCCTGTCACGACCCAATTAGCATGAAGAATCATAACTAACGTGAACTTCGATACCAGATTCCCGAGAGAGTCGTCCATGCCCGTGGTGCCGGTGCCCACGGTATCTTCACCAGTTATGGCGATTGGTCCAACATCACCGCCGCCTCCTTCCTGGGCGCCGAGGGCAAGCAAACGCCAGTCTTCGTCCGCTTCTCTACCGTTGCCGGTTCCAAGGGTTCCGCCGACACTGCCCGCGATGTTCACGGCTTCGCCACGAGATTGTATGTTTTACCACGTAACAACCCTTCCCTTCGCCTCTTGAACAGGGCGCTAACTTGAGTCCAGCTATACCGATGAGGGCAACTTCGATATCGTCGGTAACAACATCCCTGTCTTCTTCATCCAAGATGCCATCCGCTTCCCCGACCTTGTCCACTCCGTCAAGCCTAGCCCCGACAACGAGGTTCCCCAGGCCGCTACCGCCCACGATTCCGCCTGGGACTTCTTCAGCTCCCAGCCCTCCGCTCTCCACACCCTCTTCTGGGCCATGTCTGGCAACGGTATTCCCCGCAGCTACCGTCACATGGATGGTTTCGGTGTGCACACCTTCCGCCTGGTGACCGAGGACGGCAAGTCCAAGCTCGTCAAGTGGCACTGGAAGACCAAGCAGGGTAAGGCCGCTCTTGTCTGGGAGGAGGCTCAGGTCCTCGCTGGCAAGAACGCCGACTTCCACCGTCAGGATCTCTGGGACGCCATCGAGTCTGGCAACGCCCCCTCGTGGGAGCTCGCCGTTCAGCTCGTTGATGAGGAGAAGGCCCAGGCTTACGGCTTCGACCTCCTTGACCCTACCAAGTTCCTTCCCGAGGAGTTCGCTCCTCTCCAGGTGCTCGGTGAGATGACCCTCAACCGCAACCCTACCAACTACTTCGCCGAGACCGAGCAGATCTCCTTCCAGCCCGGCCACATCGTCCGTGGTGTCGACTTCACCGAGGACCCCCTGCTACAGGGTCGTCTCTACAGCTACCTCGACACCCAGCTCAACCGCCACAAGGGCCCCAACTTCGAGCAGCTCCCCATCAACCGCCCCGTCTCTGGCGTCCACAACAACCACCGCGACGGTCAGGGCCAGGCCTGGATCCACAAGAACATCCACCACTACACCCCGTCTTACCTCAACAAGGGCTACCCCGCCCAGGCCAACCAGACCGTCGGCCGCGGCTTCTTCACCACTCCCGGCCGCACCGCCTCTGGCCTCCTGAACCGCGAGCTCAGCGCCACCTTTGACGACTACTACACCCAGCCCCGTCTCTTCTTCAACTCGCTCACCCCCGTCGAGCAGCAGTTCGTCATCAACGCGATCCGCTTCGAGGCCAGCCACGTCACCAACGAGCAGGTCAAGAAGAACGTGCTCGAGCAGCTCAACAAGATCTCCAACGACGTGGCCAAGCGCGTCGCCGTCGCTTTGGGTCTCGAGGCCCCCCAGCCCGACCCGACTTACTACCACAACAACGTCACCCGCGGCGTCTCCATCTTCAACCAGACCCTGCCCACCATCGCCACCCTCCGCGTCGGCGTCCTCTCCACCACCAAGGGCGACTCCCTCGACAAGGCCAAGGCCCTCAAGGAGCAGCTCGAGAAGGACGGCCTCAAGGTCACCGTCGTCGCCGAGTACCTTGCCAGCGGTGTCGACCAGACTTACTCGGCTGCTGACGCCACCGGCTTCGATGCCGTCGTTGTCGCTGAGGGCGCTGAGCGTGTCTTCAGCGGCAAGGGCGCCATGAGCCCGCTCTTCCCTGCTGGTCGTCCTAGCCAGATCCTCATCGATGGATACCGCTGGGGTAAGCCCGTTGCCGCTGTCGGCAGCGCTAAGAAGGCGCTCCAGAGCGTCGGTGTTGAGGAGAAGGAGGCTGGTGTCTATGCCGGTGCTCAGGATGAGGTTGTCAAGGGCGTCGAGGAGGGCCTCAAGGTGTTCAAGTTCCTTGAGCGTTTCTCTGTTGATGGTGATGATGATGAGGAGTAGATTTGATACCAAAGGAAAGACAAAGCGAGGAGGAAAGGGTAATGCTTAATGAGCAGATGATGAGGATTTGATGAATGCGCTTCTTTGAATGTCCGTTTCAGAAAGCGAGCAAGCGATCCAGAAGGAGGTTGTTCTTTGGATCAAGGGGGTTAAACTTATTGTACATATCTTTACCTACTAGTACTTAATGTGAAAAAGTACGAGACGCCATAGCGCTTTGACTGCTTGTTTACTCGGAGCTTGATGAGAATTCGCGAGTTGAATGATGAAAGAGTTTTGCTCTCTTCGCAATGGCAACAATGCACAACATCGTGCATCGCAGGAACCCTGGGTCACGTGGGTGGCTGCAGAATGGGTTGCCAATGGGTTTTCCGACTTTTCCACATCGAGCCATTGGCTTGGGGATGGTTGTTGTCGAAGTCTGGTGATGTCCAGATCATGGTGTCGTGGTGTTGTGTCCTTTCGTTTCGCCCGTGGTCCATGCTGATATTCGGACAGCAGTAGTGTGCGGATAGCGTCAGCTGAAGATCACTGGTTGCACGAACGGAAAATAGAGGCCGAAATGTGTGTCACTGCATTCTCGTAATACCCGCCCTCACCTCACCAATCTCGATATTGTGTTTGGTGTTGAAAGATCGAGCAGCTGAAGAGAAGTTGGGGAAGTGAAGTCGGAAGTGCATGATAACACTCCTGCACTCCCCGCGCATTGATCTGTGTTAGTGCTGCTGCCGCCGGCACTAAGGCCGCCGTGGGGGCACCGCTTCGGGGTCCACGTGTGAGCCCTCTGCACCTCCCGGCGCTCCCGCTGCAACCGCGGGCGCCTATGGTTGGTGACGTTAGCAGACCCCTATCGCAGCAGATAAGGCCACAGATAACGCTAGGCACTGCGACCTGCGACCTGCGACAACGGGCAGCAACCATCAAGGTGCAGCTGACACCTTCAACACCTATCATCCCGTCCATCACCATCCATCCCGACGTGTGCGCGCGCTATCATCCCGTGTCGCCGACGCATGACGATCTGATCCATATCCCCGCGATTCTCCACGATCAAGTCGTCGAATCAGACACACCCAACGGCGCGCGGAAACAGGCAGCCGACACCGGAAGTGGGCTGAATCGCGGAGGACGGTCAAGGCGATTCCCACGTCGTGAACGCCAGTTGCACTCTTTTTAAAAGGCGGACTTTCGACATTTCAAGTACAGCAGAAGGACGTTGACAATATTGGATGTCGGCCGATCAGCCAAGCATTAGACTTCGTCCCATATCGACAAGTTCAAACGAAGATTCCAGACATCTCGAAGGGTCGACGACGACAGCTACCCGTGAAAACAGACCACCAACTATCATGGATCGACTAAAGAACCTCCTGACGCCTGTGAAGGCAACAGACGAAGAGTATGAGCCGCTGACAGACGACTCGTCGTCGACACTCGAGGAGGAAGGAGAGACATACGAAGACCAGGCGCCCTTCTCATGGATAGACTACTCCATCTTCGTCTTGATCGGCGTCGCTACGCTCTGGGCATGGTATGTTGTCGATGCCCTCTCAACAGACCTTTTCAATGTTGCTAACCACCCATTGCCACCACAGGAACATGTTTCTCGCTGCCGCTCCCTACTTCCAAACCCGCTTCGAATCCAACGAATGGATTCTGGCCAACTCCCAATCCGCCATCCTCTCCGTCTCGACAACCGCCAACCTCCTCGCCCTTCTCGTCTTGATGAACATACAATCCTCAGCCAACTACCCATTGCGCATCAAGGCCTCCCTGATCGCCACCATCGCCGTCTTCGGCCTCCTCACCATCTCGGCCGTCGCCTTCCGCGATGTCTCCGCGACCACCTACCTCGTCTTCCTGCTGCTCATGGTCGGCGCCTCCGCCTGGGCCGCCGGCATGATGCAAAACGGCGCCTTCGCCTTTGCCGCCAGCTTCGGTCGACCGGAGTACACCCAAGCCATTATGGCCGGCCAGGGCGTGGCCGGGATTCTGCCCCCTCTCGCACAAATGGTGTCCTACCTCGCGGTCCCTCAGCCCGAGTCCAACCCTTCCCAAAACACAACAACAACCCTCGACAGTAGCACCCCCAACACTCCAGAAGCACAACCCAGCACCTCAGCCTTCATCTACTTCCTCACCGCCGTGCTCATCTCCCTCGCCACCCTCCTCGCCTTCTACCCCCTCGTCACCCGGCACAACGCGCTCGTCGAATCCCGACTCATGGTTGACGAAGACACGCAGCAGCAGCTTCTCTCGCAATCCATCACCTCCCTCGAGGAAGCCGAGCGGCTTCGCCGACACTTCGTCAGCCCTTCCCAGCTGCTGCGCAAGCTGAACTGGATCGCGGCCTCTGTCTTTTTGTGTTTTATGGTAGCTATGTTCTTCCCCGTTTTCACGGCCAAGATTTTATCTGTCCACGACCCCGACTCGTTCACCTCTCCTGCCGGAGGCAGCACGTCCATCTTCGCCCCAGGAGCTTTCATCCCCCTCGGCTTCTTCTTCTGGAACCTCGGCGACTTGTTAGGTCGGGTATCACCCATGTTCTTACCCTTCAGTCTCCGGGACAGGCCGGTAGCGCTGTTCGCGGTGGCCGTGGCCAGGCTTGTTTTCCTGCCTATGTACTTGCTTTGCAACATCAGGGGTAAGGGGGCCGTGGTGGATAGCGATCTGTTTTACTTGCTGGTGGTGCAGTTGCCGTTTGGATTGACGAACGGGTGGCTGGGCACGAGCGGCATGATGGCTGCCGGAGAGTGGGTGGATGAGGGCGAGAGAGAGGCGGCGGGGGGGTTTATGACTATGTGCTTGGTGGGTGGGTTGTCGGTGGGGAGTTTGGCTAGTTTTAGTGTTGCTGGCATCTGATGTCGTTGGTGTTGGTGTTATTTTATTGGTTCCGTTTCCTTTGTGAAGAGCGAGATGTTGGATATGAAGTGGGATGGAGCGGATGGACTGCATGCATGTATTTGGTGGCTTGTGATATGGGACTCGGCAGGTTAGAGGCGTTTAGGTGTTGGATGTGTCAGCGAAGGTCCTTTTAGAAGAGAGGTACCTCAGACTGGTGAGCGCGGTGCTTTTTGGAGATATACCCAACAGCCAACACTCATATGTGGCAGATTATATGAAATAGAATGCTCAGTAATTGTTCCGTTATGCGATATACATCAAGCACAAGACCGCTTGCCCCACTGGTCACTCAGCTTGAAGCCATGTGAACGGAACCGAAATATGAGCCTGACATCCCACACAATAATATCTATTCCGGTACTAATTCCCGGCTGTTTGTAACCTCCTATACAATGGTGAACATTGGACGCTGGGACATGAAAACAGCGAGAGCCAGCCAGCTCAGGATAGGCATCACAGCAAGTATCATGTAGTGGATAGTGTGAATCACAATGGCACGGCACAAGTTGATATGGATGTTCCATAGTAGTAAAACGGAGTGAGGAGTCGCATTAACAACCCTGGGGTATTGTAAACCTATCCTTCCCGTACCATCATCCATCTTCGTCCGCCCTTCTCTTCTTCATCTGTTTATCCGTCCGTTTGCCTGGTTGTGGCGGTCCCTCCCTCATGGTGTATCTCAAAAAGAACCAAAAACTTTTTCTTCCCTCTTCCCTTCTCTTCCTACAGTCATCATCTCTTCTTCTTCTTCTTCTTTCCCTCTCTAGAAGTACACTATGTACTGCTCTCTCCAGAAAACAGAAAAGAGAAAACCTAACCAAACCCCCTTTTTCTATGTGTTGTGGTCGTTCTTTTTGTAGGCCCACCACCAACCCACAAACCAATGATATCAATCCGTGAAAAAGAGAGCCAAATGTGCCACCGTCAGAAAAGCGGTGAGAATCAAAGAGTAATCGATCACGGGGTTCCAGTTCGTGACCCCACCCCTCCGAAACGCCGTTGGAAATCATACAAAAGAAAGAGTAAAACCCGCTTGCTTGAGAAAAACAAGAAAGGAGGAGCGGAAAAAATTGTACAGCAAAATGTGATCGACACACCGAAGAGCGTAACACGCCCGCAACATGACAGTCCCAGCCAGGCTCATTTATCTCGGTTCATAAGCCGGTGGGGGAATGTCATGCTGGTGGCTATCCTCCCAGAAAGCAGGATTGCGGTTCTTCTCGTCGTACACACGGCGAGCAATCTCACCCGCAATCTTGGTGATCCAAGCTTGCTCAAGAATCACCGAGGACATGTCTGGTTGTGGACCAGCACGTCCCCACTGTTGTTGCTGCTGTTGCTGGAACTGCTGCTGCTGGGCCTTGGCATCTGCGTAGATTGGCGCAGTGGCTTCGGCCTTTTCGGAAGCTCTGCTGGAATACGACGGCGGCATCTCCTGCGCCGACGTCTGTGGAGCTGGGCTGCTAGGGAACATGGAAGGCTGGCGAGTATACACATGTTCCTGGGGAGAGGCAACCCGCGAGGGCTGGGCAGTCACGGGCACACTTGGGACAGCAGCACGAGAACCAGACGATTCGGAAGCCCTGGGAGATGTGGTGGCGTCTGTGGCAGGCCTGAACCTCACCTTGCTCTGGGATGCAGCCAGATCATCTTCTGGTGCCTCCCGTATTGTTGTGGGGATGACAGGTTCAGACATGGGTGTACGGGTCGAAGCTGCCTCGGAGCCGCTATCGCCAGCTTGACTGCTGGTGCTACCAACCTCGCTGACAGGCTCGCTCGCCGCCGTCTTGCTACGCAGGTTGACGACCCGCATCTTCTTCTTGCGGCCCGCCTTAGAATGCCTGCCAGAGCCCAGAGACAAGCCCGTAGTGGCGGACCCCATACTCACCAAGGTCGGCCTGGAAGGAGCGTGACCACTAGCCTGACTGCTGTTGTCTGAGAAAGTGTAAGTATGAACACTTCCCTGGTACGAAGACGTCCGGTGGAGGTTAGGCGTAGATGCCGAAGGAGTAGCTGTTGCATCAGCCTTGTCAGACTGCCCAGCCCAAGCTCTGAACACTACCTCGAGAATGTTCGGTGTTATTAGAGATGAGGTACGGTGAGCATTGGCAAGGGCATCCATCTTTTCGAGGTTCTTTTGTGAGAACAACGATTGTGTCTCGGGACCACCGTCAAGAGATAGTGACGAAATCTCGACAGGATCCAGACGATGGCCATGCGCATCCACAGCGTCAAGTGGTGGTGTTGCCAGCGGGTTTATCGCCGCATCACTTTCCTCCTTGGCTTCCTCGTCCTCCTTTGGAACCTGATCCGGGCACCACAGTTGAAGCGAGAGACGATGGATGATTGCTGGAAGTTCGTCCATGATCAGGTCTCGCAACTTCATCTCGATGGTTTTTTGGAGGTAGTCCCTAACGAACTGAATGGAGTCGAAGGTCGAAGAGACCTTGAGAGATTCGAGAGGGTCATTTCGGAAGACTATTGTGAGACCCTTTTGCTTGGAGAAGACAAGGATGATGAAGGCCGACAGCTTGATTTCGGACAGGGTGATCTGAAGCGGTATTGTAAGCGATGACGATGCCGTCAGGGGTTCTGGTGACGTGAAGCTGGGTTTGGCGGATATGTACGTGTTTAGCGGGTTCGCCTATCAGTTGGTTCATTAGCATCACTCTTGTTAACCCTGGACAGTTTTGGTGTAGCGCGAAGATACGTGCAGCACCTGGACCGCTCGACGAGAAACCCCTGCTAGGCGATTTTCGGTAATTTGGGGCAATGCGCCAAGGATACCGAGTAAATTTTCCAGCTTTCGGGATTTCTCGCGAGTGACCAAGCCAGCTGAAACACGGACGAGAAAGTCGTCTTCAGAAGTCCTGTTGTGTTGTTGTTGTTGTGATCTACACATGAAGTGTATCACCAGTCTTGAGCTTGCCAGAGCGCTGAGCACTTGCCCACCAGCTCGCCCGCTCCCTTGATCCGAGCAATCGTCATGATCCCCATCATCTTGAAGAACCCCATGTCCCATGCCCGGAGCACTAGCCACAGTGGAGCCATGTCGTCGGGAGTCGGTGCTGGCAAAAGTTCGTAGCGCTCGTCCAATGGTTCCTCGGATATCCATGTGCCGCACTGCGCACTGCGCAGTAGCTTTCTCGACGAATGGTGGGGGGAAAAAAGTAAAAGCAAAGCTCGGATATGGTGCGAGAGAGCATACGACAAGAAATCCTGGAAAAGCCGTACCTGCACTCGTGTTGCCAAAGTCAAGAAGGCGTCGCCGGAATAGCACATTTTGAAAATGCCGCGGAACCTGTCCTCTGCCAAATCTCCTATTTCCAAAATCTCCAGGTCGGGCGGCACGGAGCCAAGGTTGAATTCGGTCACGAAGATGTCATCGACGATGATCGGAGGCTTGGGCGACTTGTTCAGGGCTGTCGTGAGGAGGTCGCGTGCTCGTTCGTAGAAGCCGGCGTCGGCCGTCAGCGGCGACCAGTTAAAGTTGAAGGCCATGTTGAGTTGGCTTTGTCTTTAACCAGACATGGCAATCGGAGGACGGGTGTTGAATATGGTCGGTTCCGTCGGTGCGGAGGGGACGGACGGGTCGTCGAAGATTGCTGGCCAAATTGCCAGCAATGACGGAACTCGGAATGCGACCCGGAATGCACGATGCGTTCGATGATACGCTCGGAATCGGTCGCGTAGTGTAGTGGTGATAGTATTCGACTCCGATCGGAGGTTGTTACGGAAAAAGAGACTTGGGAGTCAGAGGTTGTGCGGTTTGGTGTGGAATTGGTAGAATTGGTAGCGGGTGTTGTAGGTATGTTCAGGTGCTGAGGTCGGCGGGAGTTGGAGATTACAATGGAGTCAGGATGTGGACGGGATGACCATGACGCTATTTTGTGGGCGGGCCTTTTCTGAAATTTTTTGCGCGTGTCGCTCCTTCGTTCACTGCAGAGACTGCTTGGTGCAGTCAGAAGCAGGCAAGTGTGACTGTGTGAGGGTGCAGGTGGACGGCAGGTGGTACGTGGGACGCTGTGTGGCTTGGGGGTAGCAGTGCGGGTGGCACCGGACCTTCTGACGCTGTCACTGATGTTCACTTGGCAGTCCTTCAGTGGGCTGACATTGGCTGGAGCGGGCGATTTACAACGGGCGCTTGATATGCTCAACTCCTGCTCATCAATCGAACCGCGTGGAAGGCGTTTTGTCGTTCAATCAAGACCGGTTGAGGAATAGCATTGTTTATTAATTGTCTACACTGCATAAGACATGGAAGCGGTCAGGAAGAATGAAGGCTCAGGAAGGGGTATAAGACATGACACTAAGTCCAAGGTACGCATTGAAACACGCTCCAATGCAGGGACGGTAGCTGCCACCGCACGATAGCAGTGTCTCGATCTGCTCAATCGGGGCAGGCCGTTCAGCCGTTGGCGAAACAAAAGAAAGTGGAAAGGGCGGAGAAGATGCGGATGCTGGTGCTCTGCGATGCCATGGGAAGGATGCAGTGGCACTGAGTGGCAGCAGTGGTGCGCTCTTGCCCTGCTGTTGTGAAGCAGCTGGAAACATAGAACACGCAAGGGCACTCGAACCCCCCCAGCGGCCTCACCAATGACGACGCAGAGCCTCCCACCAAGACATCCAAGACAGCTCAGGAGAATGAGGGGAAATGATCCAATGCAGAATTCAAAGTCAAGGCATATCGCATTGTCCCATCGATCCAACCGCCAGTCGTCCCATCCTCGATGACCGATCCCATCCTCACTGAACCAATGTCTCGACATCATTGGAACGGACTGAACGGTTAGGGCCCTTCAAGTGGACCTGATAGCCTCGGGAATGCGGAGGGGGGCAAGGTAAGCCTCACCAGTCAGGGAGGGCCCGGAGGCCCTTCGAGAGAGGAGGCACACGACCCCGTCGATATCCGTGAGGGGTAATTCATCGTGTGCTTTGTCAGGGAACAGCCACACTTTCTTTGGCCTTGGACACTGTTGAATCTTGTCCGTTACCTATCCGTCGTTATCGGATCCGTCGGCAGGACCGTCACATTCGGGAAGCCTCGGTTTCTGGGGTATTGTTTCGAGATGGAGACCGGGGCACCGGGCGGGGGTCATGAAGATGAACCGATGTTCCGGTGTCGGTGGGACGCCGTATCTTCCGGGGTACGGGGTAAAGGTTCCCCAAACACTTACCCTGTGCTTGTACGCCGTTGCACACATCACAGCGGCTTTGTATCGAGCTGAATGTCCAATTCTCAGTTCAATTGTGGTTGAAGTAGATGCATGGAATATCTCTTCTTTCATATCCGTCTCTTGAATCAAGAAGCATTTGGAACCGTAGGTCCTTCTGTAAACAGGACTACACAGTACCAAGTCAAAACCATACTTGACGACATAGCATCATGATATTTGCCCTATGATCTTCGGCGGCAAGCACAGCTCAAGCTTTACTCCAGATCCCAGGGCCCTCAGTCAGGGTCGCCTTTTCGTAAAGCTCATCATTGCCAAGAAAGGCATCACTTCAGTTGTGTTGCTGTGCCCGTTTGTTTTGGTTACATGTTGCCGCTAGCCCAAAACAATTCCTACCACCTCAGCTGAAACCTCTCCTCCTTTCAGCGTCATATTGTCAATCAGCAACTCCAACGGAAAACAACAAGCCAACCACAATCATTCATTGTTCAAGTTGCAAACGAAGTATAGTAAACATAATCATGTCACCAGAACCAGTAGCAGACCTAGCCCACCTGAAAGGCACCAATTGCCAGTTCAAGTTCATCGGCGAAGGCGCCGCCAACTTAGTCTTTGAGGTTGTATTTCCTGAGGAAGACATCACCACTCAGAATGATGGAGATAGCAAGATCTTGAGCATCCTACGAGGTAACAATTTATAAACCCCTTTTTGCCATACAAACACTAACATCATCATAGGCAAACTCCTACGAGTACCAAAGGCCAGCACCAAAGCCTTTCCACACCCCGAAATCCTTCAGTACTGGGAGTCATCCATCAGTCCACTCTTCGACAACCCCCAGGAAGACCTAGTACAGCAATACCTTATTCGTCTAGACAACTCCATCGTCTCACAGCTCAATGCGGTTCTAGAAAATGAAGACTCCCAGCGTAGGGCAGATTTCCAGGGTACCAAGGTGGCCGAGGCGGAGTATGGCATGTTGGTTGAGGATATGAGGAAGAGTTCGTCTGCCTTCCCCCTCCCCCCCTCTTTTCCAGTATTTCAGTCTCTAACAAGCAAACCCACAGAATCCCCAACCGACCTCCTCCTAGAATTCAAACCCAAATGGCTCACCCCCTCCCCCTCCGCCCCCTCCAGCGCCACACGATGCCGTAACTGCGCCCGCGAAGCCTACCGCCTACACAAGTCTCTTCGCTCCGCTTCTTCCCAATCGCCCTCATCCGACCAAGACTCTGCTTCTCTCCTCCGCAACCCACCATTCTGCCCCCTCGAGTACCTCTCCGCTCAATCCTCGCCCTCTTCTCTAGCCCGAGTCATCGCATCCATGAACCTCTCCGCCACCTCCGCTTCTTTGGACACCCAACCAGCGACGAGGGAGAACCCCACAGGCGCGAAACCGGCTGTTTCTCTCGATGGCGATAGCGATGGCAGGCAAGGAATGGACCAAGTAAACGAGCGCTACCGCGTCGCCCTTGTTCACTGGCTGCAAAGCAACTCCTTGCTGCCCAAGCTGCGCGATGCGCAAGAGAGCCTAGACCCGGCGCCGGAGGGGACGACAGATAAGGAGAAGCTGGCGTTGGCGATGACGCTGAGGGATTGTACTTGTTTTGTGAGGATATCGGAGAATGAGGAAGGGGAGGTGAGGGTGGAAGCCAAGCTGGCGGATTTGGATAAGAAGAATTGGGAGGCGAAGCTGGGGTATTGGAAGGGGATGGACGAGGTGTTGCAGGAGGGTGGGTATTATGAGGGGGTGGAGGTGCCGAGGGTTGGGACGAGGTGTTTGAGGGAGGTTGAGGGGGAGGAGGCGGCTTGAGAGATGTCATCAATGTTGTCGTGGGGTTTATAGGGAGGTGGAGGGCAGGTGTGATTGTAATGATTCGGTGCTGGTTTGTAACAAACTATAAATGATGAACGACAAGACGCCGTTTTGCCTACCCAACACTAGCAATGCATTTGTGACTCCCCGGTCTTTCCCCCATGAACGCCAAAACTCCCCTCACTCAACCGAATCCGAATCAGATGCCATCATGCCACACAGTAACGCCGCCTCCGAGCCGCCTTCCGCGCTGAACGCTTCTCGGCTTCCTTCTAGGCGGCCTTGGCGCTCTCCGCCCTCAGTGCCTCCAGCCGCTTCTGCTTCTTCTCCAACTCCTCCATCATCTGCTTCTTCATCTCATCCACCTTCAGCTTCGCCTCCTTGAGCTTCTGAATCTCCAACTGCTCCGTCTCCCGACTGAACGGCTGCCCCGGCCTATTGACCAGCGGGATCATCGCACTCCGCTCCAGCACTCCTCCCTCGGACCTCTGTATGACAAACGGCTCCTCCTTCGGCTCGTTGTTATTCTTCCCATCTTTATTCGTGCTCACACTCGCCCGCGAGTGGCTCCTCTCGTGTCCCTTCTTATTTCCGCCCTTATTGCTGCTCGCCCCGGGCGTGTTCGCACTGGTCGGCGTCGCGGCGCCACTACCGCCGCCGCCGCCGCCGCCGTCTTTTAGCGTCGAGGCCGAGGGCGGGAGCGCGCCCGAGATGAGAATGTCGTAGAAGGGCTCGTAGGGTTCGTTGAAGATCTGTTCCTCGTATACCCACGAGATGACCTCGCCGCCGTTGAGGCGCATGGCTTCCTTCTCTTCTTCGGTGCGGCCGAACGGGTGCAGGCGCAGGTGGTGGTAGAGCGTTTGCGGCTTCTCGGAGGATTCGGGGACGTAGTACAGCTTCATGGTGATTTCGAATTCACCCCAGCCGGTCTCGTGTATTTGGAAGGGTTGGCCTTTAATGCCTTCTACCACTGGACGGGAGGAAAGGGTTGATTAGCTTAGCACGATGAGAGGGGACGAGGGAAAGAGGATCGGGAGTAAGGACATACTTCGAACATGGTTTGGAATGGACTCGTGAAGCTTGAACTGAACGCGCCTAAGCCAGTACGTAATGTCCACATCGTCGATGCCCTTAATGAAGACGGTCCAAGAGTGCGTGTGATCATCTGGAACGCCGGCCGGTTTAGGGTTTGTCTTTTCGTCGAAGGGTCGTGCTGTTGTTCCGTAGACGAAGGGTCGGAATATTTGAACGCCCTTGACGCGCTTGCCTGTGGGTGGTGCCATCGTGTTTGGCGGGGATGGTTGTGGATGGTTTGAAGCTGTCTGGGGTGTCGAGGTTCGCGCTGCTTCGCGGTGGTCTCAAGAGACGCGGTGGGCGTATTGGTAAAGCTTCAACAATAGCGATATAGCTGGGTAATCGTAAGTCGTTATACCGGAGTTGAGCTGGACGAGAAAGCTGTTTAATGGAGCGGATATCGGAGCAAAAAGAGACGGCGCAAAGACGAACGAAATGATGATTAAAGGATTACAAAAGTGACAACCAGAGAGGTACCTGCATGAAAGATGGAGAAAAAAGTCGGGCGTGTTCCAGCCTTGAATGCGGGGCAGAGAAGCTGTTAAGGTTCCCTTTCCTTCTGGGGTTTAGCGGACACTTGGCCCCTGTGAATTTATCGAAAAACATTAGTGCAACCCTTGTAGATAATCGTTCGATAAGGATTTTTCGAGTCTGGATAACGGATCGGGGCTCCCCATGATGCAATCGCCTGGGGTTTCCATTGTTTACTTTTACGGATAGAGAACCGGGGAAAGCTTGAGCTTAGAGTTGAGAAAAGCCGTGAGATAATTCTTCCAACTCGTATCAGTTGGCTTTGTTGGATTCTTCTTGACATATTATCTCTCTCCTTAAGTGCTTCCCGTTAAGCAAGCATCACCATGTCGTCCGCCGCAAAGAAGCTCATCGTCGCCGGAGGCAACGGTTTCCTCGGCTCCAGGATCTGCCAGGCGGCTGTCCACAGAGGATGGGATGTGACATCAATTAGGTACCAGGCTCGAACACTATCCTGCGTGACATGTTATTGCACCTATGTAAATGGCTGAACTAACCACCTCTCCTCCGTCCAGTCGCTCCGGCCAGCCCAACTGGTCTTCCGTATCCGCCTCCCCCTCCGCTCCCTCCTGGTCGACCGCCGTTTCCTGGGAGCGCGCCGACATCTTCCGCCCCGCCGAATGGATCGCCCTCCTCAACGGTGCTGACTACGTCGTCCACTCCATGGGCATCCTCCTCGAAGCCGACTACAAGGGCGTCATCTCCGGACGGGAGTCTCCCCTCGCAGGCCTCCAGAAGGCCTTCTCGCCCCGCCACACCCCGAACCCGCTCGAGCGTCGTCCCGGTGACGAGATCCGTCCTCCGACCAACGCGAACCAACTGACCTACGAGATGATGAACCGCGACAGCGCAATCCTGCTCGCCAAGGAGGCCGCTAACAAGGGCGTTAAGGCCTTTGGATACATTTCGGCTGCGGGAGGAGCTCCCGTCCTGCCGAGCAGGTATATCTCGACCAAGAGGGAGGCGGAGGACGTGATTGCGCGGGAGTTCCCGGAGATGAGAAGTGTCTTCTTCAGGCCGGGCTTCATGTTCGATAGCTCGCGGCCGGTGACGATGCCGCTGGCGGCGATGACGATGGCGGGAAGTATCTTCAACGGGGCCACGGGCGGAGTGCTGTCCAGCTTCTTGGGGAGTGCGGGGACGAAGCCTCTCAAGGCAGATCTGGTTGCGGAGGCGGTGGTGGAAGGATTGGACGATACAGCGGTTAAGGGGGCGGTTGAGGTCCCCGAGATGGAGACATTGGCGAACAAGGGTTGGAGGAGAACTATGCTTTGAGAGCAAAGGATCGCTTCAAAGGGACTGTATTATACCAGGATGATGAACTTTCGCAATGTCTAAAACGATGATGCTTAACATAATAAAACCAATAATCAAATCCTCCAACTCCGTTTCCGTTGCGCGTGAGGACAGCTGCACTAAACCATGGTTCCTCTCTCGAAGCTGTCCCTGATCTCTGCCGTGTACTTGTTATAGAACCTCGACAGCTTCTGGTTGAACTGCTTGTTCTTCTCGTTAATGTAGGTGACGTCCGCGTCGTCGCCATTGTTCGCCATCCGCTCCCTCCTCTTCTTAAGGCTGGCCTCCTCCGCCTTACGCATGTCGGCCACCAATCGATCAACGGCCGCCTTGTCGGGTTTGTGCTGCGCGAACTGCGTCGAGTCTGCCGTGCTGAAGAAGGTGCCGTCCTTATCAATCGCAATCATTTCGCCATCCTCCGTCTCGACGATCTCTAGTGTGCCAGCCGCCGCAGCCTTCTCGATCGCCGCCAGCTTCTCGCGCGTGTACTTCTCCAGATCGGGTCCTCCCATGTTGCGCAGTTGCCGCTTGTATGACTTTTCGGCTTGCTGGTTGTAGTCGCGGAAGGCAGTGTCGTCGCGGTGCGCCTCCTTCTTTTTCATGCGCTTGTCCCACCGCTCTGATTCCTCGACCGTCCAGTCCCATGCTCGCTTGCGCTCAAAGTCGCCTCCGGCATCTTCGATGTCGGCTTTCAGCAACTTGTGGGAGGCGATCGCATGGCGACGGCCGAGCGCAGTGAGTTGGCTAGGATCGCTCTGGAGGCGTTGGGATTCCTTGGTGGCTTCTTTGAGATTTTGCTGTGAGGATGACTTGGCGCGGGCTTGGAGGGCGCGGAAACGCTCAGCACGCTCGCGAGCTTTGGCGGCCGCAGAGTCTGCAGCAGAGGTGGATGTGGATGGGGTTGACGAGGACTGAGCTGTTGTCGTGGTCTCTGTTTGTACGGGTTCCGACTCAGATGGAATCGGTGCTGATGATGAAGATGACGTTGTTGTGGGCGCTGCCTCAGTGGCCGATGGCTCGTCTTTGGAATCGGTCACGGTCTGTTCTGTCGTGGATTCGGCGACGTCGTTCTCTTGTTGGGTAATTTCCGCCTTCTCCTCGGGCTCGGTTTTTCTCTTCTTCGCAGGAGGCATCTTGAAGTCTAGTGTTGGTGATGTCGAGGTGTGTTGCGTAGGTGGTTGTGGTGCGAAATCTGGATTGTGTCAACGAAGTGGAAAGAAAACAACCTAGCTGCGGCGCTGTCTGGTCTGGACGCGCTGGCGCCAGTGCTCGCCAGGATGGAAAGTGGAACGCTGAACAAGCCTTTCTACAGCGATTGTATGCGATAGAGTGATGCTTCAAGTGGGTCATGACAGCCTATTTTTCAGGTTTAGCGCTAATCATTACAGGGTCTTTAGCGCTCCTTCCCCGGATTTTGCAGGCAGCGAAGAGGGGACTTGAACGTCTCGGCCCGCCTCGTTCTTTCTCCGTGCCGTCTAACCTGGACCACACTTTCCACCATGAAGTACCTTTGTACCTGTTACACAGAACACGGCATCGCAACCAATATGGAAGGAATATTGGGCAGACCGGTCGAGGAGATGAGGAGAAAATGGAAGGCACCGCGGGAGGGTGAAACCGGTCAAGAGGGAAGGAGGGGTTCACTCGACTGATTGATGATTGATTGCTCTCCTTCTCGTTGTTGCCCTCTTGTGCCGACAGCTTCACACCTTGAATTTCATTTAAGACTTACCTTGTGTTTCTTCACAGTTCGAGTTGCCCGTGGTGACACAAAGTTCAGCCTCGTTTCCTCCCAATCACAGCAGTCCCCAGCCGCCAGTAACGCTCACAGACGTCGCGTATCCCGTCAAGCAATGTTTGATCACCAAGTCTCACGCGCAAGTGGACGGCAGGCATGATACCGCATCTGAGGTGTTGCTGGCCTGCGTCATCTAGGCTTCAGCTACTCACGATACCATCACCAAGATGGCAATCTCGGTCATTCCAGCGTGTCCAGACGGCTACCTACTCCATTATGCCGAAAAGGAAGAAGAAAGAGAAAACCACCGAGAGTACGGTTGATGTCGGTGACTCTTTTTTCACTTCAAACTCACAAAAGTCCACGGACACCGGAGTGATCGAAGCTGAGTCGGATGAGCCTCAGGTGGAAAGTCCAAGAGTCCGCAGAAAGGAGATGAGAGAGCTCAGGAACAGGTACTTCTGGAGGCACTGGGTCAAAAAGCACCCAAACTACGTCTGGACTAGGGCTCGTCGGAGAGATCAACAAAGTCCCACGAATAATACCAAGACCGATGATGAGAATGTCGTCAACTATCCCGAAACCGAAGCTGAAAGAAGACAGGAGAGAATCAACCTCTGGAATACGTGGGTTATGAACCACCCGGCTTTCAAGCACAGCAGATTCGGCCAGTTGAGAAGCATGGGGAGAGTCAGAGGCCATGGTCCGGCAGGTCTCATGAGAGACCGAGCTAAGAGGGTGGGTCGCTACTTCAGAAGCCTAAGAGTCGGTCAAGACAACAACAACTTTCTACGCTTTCAAAAGATCCCAGTGAAGGACCGCTTGATGAAGAGACTCGTCCGGAAGATTGACTTTGGATCCGCTAAGTTCGGCCAAGCCTACTTCAGGCGCTTGAGAGTAGGCCAAACTCACAATGACTTCCTCAAGTTCAAAAAGGTCGACTTGAGAAGGCCTCAGCCAGGGCGAACCTATCTCAGAAGCCTTCGACTTGGCAGCAACTCCAAGTTCGACAAGTTCAGGAAGATTCTCTTCGACGCAGATGGCGACCTCAAGGCACGCAAGAAGAAGGAAAGGAGAAGCAGCAAAGACCTAACGGAAGACCATTGGAAGATAATGACCAAGAAGACGCCCGAACATCTCGCCGCCGAAGAAAGAGAAGAAAAGCTAGCAAGAGGAATCCCCGACCATTGGACGATTGAGCAATGGGAGTACATCACCAAGTTCCCCAACCACAGAACTGCCGAGGAATGGAAGAGAATGAGGAACTTCTCGAGTAATCTCGGCCACAAACGAGCTGTTGCGAAAGCGGTGGAACTTGAAACCTACCAAATATCCGACCTGGTGCTGGAGCTGGACGCCCACGACAATCCCTTTGTTCGTCCGTTCAACGCAGACGATGCAGCCGAGCAGAGAGAGCAGTGGCCGCACCTTGACCCAGATCAGCAGGAGATTGTCAGACGCACGACCTCTGTCGCCGAGACTGTTGTTGAATCCAAAGCAAAATGGAAGTCACCGTTGCTACCATTCGACCACCGCCGGATAACAGAACGTGATGTCCTGTCAGTGGCATTTCTCGGCACTTTCTCTGAAGTCCCCGGCATTCATGAACCGAGTCTCGGACTCCTCACCACGACCGACCTCCGAGAAATCGGTATACCCGACGCTTACTCAACCGCCCCTCAGCGCCTCACCCACCTCCTCCTCCACCGCATCGAAAAAGCCCAATACCCCATCCACCAAGAAGTCAACTACTCCCCCTCCTCACTCCTCGAAGCTCTAAACCAATCATCATCCTTCCACCAACTCCGCCGTCTCATCGCCCCCCTACTTTACTCAGAAGAAGGCTGTTGGCTCGTCTCCCAGTGCAACAACGCCATCCTAGCAGCATGCAGCAGCAAGAACGGTTACAGTGTTGATGACGAGTACTACGTCTCAACGGTCTTTGTCTTTCTCAGATCCATCGCCAACCGCCTGGCAATGGTGGATCTTAGGTTCGAGATCCCGGCGGACTTTTGGCCTACTAAATATGCCGATCTGTTTTTCCTTGAGTGTCCGGAGCTTGTGGGAGATGTAGCAGATGAGGAGGACGGTGGAAGCGCTGAACAGGTTGAGGAAGAAGGAGAAGAAGAAGAAGAAGAAGAAGAGGGAGCCTCAGAGAAGAACGCGGATTAGGTGTCCGTTCAATATGATGAGCTTCCTTTGCGGTCGGGAGAAGGGTCGTCGAGTTAGGGTTGAGGGGGGATTGGGTTGGTCTTGTATTTTTGTTGGGGCAAGGCTGGATGGACTGAGTGTATGTGTTTTCAGCGTCAGTATTGTCAAGTAATGTGTCAAAATAGCGTTTCTGCAGTAACGTCACCAAAACCGTACTGCCTTAGTTCAAACTTATCCAGTCAACTATCGTCGATTGCCAAAGAAGTCCAAAGACGGTATACGATATGAAGGATTGAAAGTCGCACAATTCTCGTTAACCATCACCTGGGATTGGCTCCCACGTTGAATCACTTGAACTCTTCAGCTTTGAATCACCCACCACTCCGCCTTTCCTCAGCCCTGTAGATTAAAAGACACGATCAAGGTCTAGGGGGGTTGCAAGCCGTCGGATGTTCAAGTACATGAAAGCTGAGACTTAAGTCTGGGAGAAGCATATCATTGGATCAAGTCCGCGCGAAATGGGGGGACACGACATAATCCCATCGGGGAAGAGAAGCCAAGCATTTCTTTTCTTCCCTCCTTACGATGGCAGGAGGAAACGGCGGCCTAACCTAGCCCACGGTACGTAGTCTAAGGATGTATGACCTCGTGTACGAAAGCGTTCTGGGACTTACATGTGTTATAATCCGGTTATCGCGCATTTGCCGATCGAGCATCAGCCCAATACTGGGAGGAATACGGGTCTGAAATACCCCTGCGCCTCTTCTCGTCTTACACACCATTTTACGCTCTAGGTGTCTCTCAAAGGCCAATCACGGTTACAACATCCGCTTGGTCGGTATCGACGCAGTTCTTGTACGACTGATGCTGCGGAACTTGGGCTGAACCTTTCAATTAACGTCTTGCTTTTCAACTGGTTGCTTCCTCGGAGCGCCTCCCGGTGGCTATGGGTCCAGGCTGGGTTCTGGGACAGGTTTCTTGTTGGAGAGGGAAGAGACGAGTGATGGCCAGCTCACCGGTAGGGTTGTCTCCTCCGACACTCGCTGGCGCAGAAACTTGGGACCGTCAATCTTTTGCGATGTCAGTTGTGTGATAGAAACGTCCATAGTAGTCATTCGTTCGGTTCCTTGTCGCCACTCACCTCTTCTGCCATCTTCTCCGTCTGACATCTCCAGTTCTGTTTCTTGACGGGTGCTGTCCGATCACTCTTCAGCTTCACGTCGCTGGAGCGCCTGCTGCCGCCGCCGCCGCTGTGGTTGAGTAAAAGCATGAGATGGGCTGATCCGGTCACTCGCTTGTCAACATGACTCCTCCTCAGTTTTCAGGGTCGTCGTCGTGTCCTGGAGGGTTACCGACGAGGCGATATCGACCCTCACGATTGGCGCTCGTTCCTCAGTCATGGACACTCCTCTTGATCCTCCTACTACTCACCCTCATCCACGGCTCACACGCCCAACTCGACCCCATCAAGAAATTCTGCCGAATCTTCAGCCACCAAACCGCGGTGATCGACAACAGGCTCTACATAGACGGAGGTTTCATCAACTACAACCCCATCTCCCAGTATCCAAGCAACTACACAAGTGAGTAATCTTGGTATAATTCTCACCCGATACGATCACGGCTGACATCTGTCTCGCAGACACCGCCCTCCTCTACCTCGACCTCTCAACCACCACCGAATCCGGCATGCCCCCTCTCCTCTCCACCTCTCCGCCCAAGAACTCCTCCGTCCCCTCCGTCCACGGCGCCGCCCTCTGGGCCGACCAGCTCAACAAGCGACTTTACCTCTTCGGCGGCGAACCTCCTCCTTCGCTTCCCGCTTCAAACTACTACCTGCCCTCGTTATGGTCTTTTGATGCCCTGTCTGAAGATTGGGGATTGGTTGCCCCCAAGAACAACCCGAATCAGGTGAAGATAGAGGGGGTGTCGTACGGAGCTGGAGTCAGCGTAGAAGAAAGGGGAGAGGGGTATTATTTTGGGGGATGGATTTCTGACAGTAGTACTGGGAATTCGACGGGAGTGGCGTCGGGGGCGTTGGTGAAGTTTGACTTTGACGAAGGGCAGTGGTCGAGGAATGAGGGGCCTGATCAGGTTGGGAGTGGAAAGACTGGAAGGGCGGAAGGGTCGATGGTGTTCATCCCAATTGGTGATGGAGGGATGTTGGTTTACTTTGGGGGAGTGATGCAGACGAGCGAGGATGAAAAGAGCGGTGGGAATGTGACGACGGAAGGCCAGCCGATGGAGATGATTTATCTGTATGATGTGCTGAGTAGCAAGTGGTATGTGCAGAATGCGACGGGGGAGGTGCCGGGGAAGAGGAGACGGTTCTGCGCCGGCGCGACATGGGCGGGTGATAGGAGCAGTTATAATATGTGAGTGTGCTCTCTGCTACCCCCTCTTTGACCCCCTTTTTGGGATTTAGTCACTGACAAGATGCCAACAGATACATCTATGGCGGCGCCTCCACTCCCCCGGATAATCACCCTGGTTACGACGACGTATACATCCTTACCATTCCCTCCTTCCAATGGCTGAAGCTCTATCCAAAACCCTCCGGCAACTCTGACCCAAGTCAGAATAACCAGCAAGGGGGAGCTTACCCCCATCACTCCCTGACCTGTAACGTCATTTCTCAGGCCCAAATGCTGATTATAGGGGGAAGCTTCCCTCTCTCGACCGACTGCGATGTACCCTCCCAGTTCGGCACACATAACCTCGACCTAGGTGAGCAGAATGCTAAGAAGGAACCATGGCAATTGTTCAACCCGAACTTGACCACGTATGTCGTGCCGGATGTGGTGGTGAAGGCGGTGGGCGGTGGGAAAGACGGCGGAGCGACCAAGACGGAACCCGAGAAGGGCTGGGCACATCCAGATTTGAAGGTCCTGTTGACGAGGGAAGCCAAGTTTGCGGCGAGGACTGCAACGCGGAGTATCCCGAGTGCGACAAGTAGTTCTGATGCGAACAGAGGAGGGAAAGACCTTTCGAAGGGGGCAATTGCCGGGATTGCAGTTGGTGGGGCAGTGGCTATTGTTGCGGCGCTGGTTGGGGCTTGTTGGTTCATCAGGCGACATCGACAACGAAGGGTTCAAGACGAGAAGAGGAGGAGGGAGAAGCCTCTGGCTGATGGGGCCGGGTTGGGTACTGTGGCCTCACACTCGGATGTACCGCCTTGGAGCCCTGGGATGACGGCTACGACGGGATATACACCCACGAGTCCGTATTCTGATGGCCCCTTCCAGAGACAGCAACAGGAGGGTAGCGTTTATTCGGCTAATGTTCCTCGCCCGCCCGCGGAGTTGGAAGGGAATACGTACTGGCAGGGGCCGGACGGAGTAACGTACGAGCTGACAAGCCCGGGGTCGGTGGTATCTGAACAGCACCAGCAAAGTCTCCAAACCAAGATCGATTCCCAAGGACGAGTCTGGATGCAGGTCCCACCAGCAGGAAGAGGTGATCACGGCAGTCCTGTGTCGAGGCATGGGACAGTAACCGGAACCGGGTCAGGGTCCGGGACGCCCACAACCACAGCAGCTGACCCTCATGGGACGGAGCCCCCAATATCACCGGCACAGCCGCCGACAGAGCCACAAGAGCTCGGTGTCAATCCGAAACGCGGAAGTGCGGACGCCACAACAATCTTGACGGGTTCGGCAGGCTGGGATGCGGCAAGGGGGAGACCGAAGCATCACACATTCTATCATCCATGAACATGTGTTCCTGTGTTGGTGTCTGTTAGTCTTGGGCAACAGGATTGTTTAAGGTTCGCGGGTATTAGGAGTAAGAGAGTGTGGAAGGTGACCTAAGTCTGTGAGTATAATACCTGCTTTGTAAACATACCGCTATTTTCTTCTGCGTTTTGTGGTCTGCTGTCCAGAAAGTGGCATGTGAATAATGCGTGGATGCTGCTGTTTACGATAAACGTGCGACACAGGTGTCACAGCGACAAGGTCTTGTTTCGTGAGCTCCAACGCGCGCGAGGAGGACCAAAGGGAACATGAATGATGAAGGCTCGAGTTTTGTAGTTGGTGAAATTGAGTTGAAAAGAGCCGGGATAGTCCCCAGAATATGACTGCATCCGTGACCACAGGAAAAGAGTCACGCCTTCCTTGACCTGATATTCCACCCAAGACTCATCTCAAATTTCGTTCTTGTTGCTCCTCTCGTTCAAAGGGAAGGTGCGATAACTGGCAACCATGCCAGAACGGCAATGGCCACCATCCCAATTATGACGTGATGGGTGACCACTTCCATCCTGTGGGAAGGTCCGAATGGTGAAGCACAACTTTAGAGGTAGGGCGATGCCCTGATGTTTTTCTTCGAGCTTCTGTCGCTGCGTGTCAAAAATCTGTCGATCGTCTCATCGAGTACCAGCAACTCCATCATGGTTTTTTCGGTGTGATGGTGGGAGGTGTCGATGTTGAATTGCAGACGTGAACACAAACAATAGTGGTAACTATGGCCGTAATTACGGTAATGCCTCCACTTTGTCCTCCACAGTACGGAAACCTGAACCCACAGGTGGTGATCGTACGGACTATTTACAGCGGCATATTCGTCACCATGGTAACGGCAAGCTAATCAAATTGTCCGGGACAATTGCAGCGCGACACCATCGATCTATCTCAAGTTATCTCCCACTTTCTCATCCCCGTCTTTCCACCTGCAAGACACGAAGCCATCCGCTCACTACCACAGCCATGGAACCCTTTCGACCGGCGCCTATCGAGCCCTATCGCGTACTAGTCCACAACTACCCATCCCACGACCCCGAGTCCAACCGCTTCGCCCAAGCCTACGAGTATGAGACCAACCGCCGCAAGAGAAACGCGCTTATCTTTGTGGGCGGTCTTGGTGACGGCCCTCATGGTATCCCATATGTCAAAATGGTAGCTGATGCTATCGTTGGTGAATCTGACTACGCGGTCTACGAACCCCGACTCAGCAGCGCTTTCTCGGCCTGGGGATACGGCAGCCTCTACAACGACGTCAAGGAAATCAGTGCTTTGGTCAAGTATTTGCGCACAAAGACCTTCAAGATGGACAGGATCGTGCTGATGGGCCACTCGACGGGCTGTCAGGACTGCATGTACTACGCAACACACGGCGACGAGATGGGACTCGAGAAGGTCGATGGGTTCATCTTGCAGGGCCCAGTATCGGATCGCGAGGCGATTCTAGCGGTCTTTGAGGAGGAGTCACCCGGGAAGGGACAGGCGAGGATGGACTTGAGCGTCAAGGTTGCGAAGAAGATGATAAGCGAAGGAACGGCGCACGATTGCATGCCGAGAGAGTGGTTGCCGAAGGAGTTTTGGGCCTCGCCGGTTTCTGCTTATAGGTGGTCTTCGTTGGCGAGCTTTGGGTGAGTTTTCGTTCTCCGTTTCGTGGTCAACAGTGCTGACGATGGGTATCTCATATCAGCGGTGACGATGACTACTTCTCGTCGGACCTACCAGATGAAAAGCTGGCCGAGATTTGGAGCAAGGTTTCCAAGCCGACTCTTATTCTGCCGTCCGAGAACGACGAGCACGTTCCAGAGTGGATTGACGTTGTTGATATGCTGGACAGGTGGAAGAGCTTCTGTAAGGAGGATGTAATCTCAAGCTTATCGGGCCTCATCCCCGAGGCAGATCACCGAGTGGAATATGGCCCGGCTGGGGAGCCGGCGGACCTGGCGCAAGGCTGGCTTTGTGACCGGGTGCATGCCTTTTTGAAGCAGCTGGAGCGGCACTGGCAGGAAGAAGCCATCGATGCTGCCACCGAGTCCCAGTAGTTTGTGACCGATAGCCGCAGGTAACATGTCGGGAATCAAACGGGACTTTGGTGATATCCTCACATTCGGGGACTACTCGAGGAATCATGGATGACTAATCTGAATCAAGCATGGTGATGGAGATTCGCGGGATCGCGGATCCCTTTCATGATGGTGGTCCCCGTAATCACCGGGGCCCTCTCCGGCGTAGCGGGACGGGATCTTTGAGTGAGGTTTTGGTCGCCGAAATGCCGCTGCGGGTCTTGGAATTTAGGTTGCTGTTGCCCATGTTAAGCCCTGGGAGTTCGGCGACCCCTTCACTCCCTTATACGAAGGGGCATTCCAACAGCTATAAAAAGGCCGTAAAGACGGAAAGACCATCGATCCAACTATATTTAATAAGAATATCCCATCCCGGAACTACCGCATTTTCTTTCCGGTCAACCACCTTCAAATCCAACATCCCAATCTACCTCTTCCAAAATGTGTATGAGCGCGACTTGCCCTACCTGCTGTAAGTTTTCGTATTCCCTTCTGAAAGTTTCACCTGCAGTGTATCCAAATCCTTATCTCCTCCAAATCGTCCCCCGCATTTGCTTATCGCTCCCTCTCTGCTTCAACCCCGCCATCGCTTGCTCGAGCCCTCGAGACCAGTCTCATTCAATCGACACTCGACACTCGAGATTGTTTCAGTTGAGCAGTGTTTACTAACAACATCCAACAGCTAAGCAATCGTGGCGTGGCTGCGGCTCCCACGTCCCCTCCGTCTTCTCGGGCGTCCCCGAGGACAAGTGGTGCACTTGCGAGCCCAAGGTCGAGGTTAACGGCGTTCAGTATCCTCCTCAGGCCAAGTCGACGGGATTCTTCAGCGGTTTGATGGGCGGTAAATAAGGGGAATGATACCCATGGCGTTGATGGAAGACAGAAACGAGGTTTAGAATCATGATGGAGATGTTTTAAAGTCGGCAGTCAACAAATACATGACCACTGATTAATATTCGGAACTTATGCCCGGCACCGGCGTCGTCAAGATGAGGGGCCTGAGGGGGCCTTTGCACTTGCTGTCTTTCATTGATTGGTACATTGAGCACTTAGCTTGAACGGGTCAGACTTTCTTTATCAATGCCTTTTGCTACTTACTATCAATCATCTATCCTCCCATCCTTCCACTTCCCTTCTTCTCTCGCCTTATCATACTTAGCCGACAGAGCCTCATCGATCATCAACACCATCGGCGTCGACCATCTCTTTTTACTGAATCAACAATGACGCCTTAAACCTCACCCTCTTCCCATTATCATCCATACCACATCATATCCCCCAAGCCATCTCTCCATCCCTATATCCCCTTGTCCCCCCCCAAAACCATCACCCTCTCCCCCCTCCTACAACCTCACCATGTCCCTCCTCACTATCCTCCCCATCCTCCTCCTCCTCTTCCACACCCTCCACACCCTCATCTACACCCCCCTCACCTCCCCTCTCTCCTCCCTTCCCGGTCCCCTTTATACAAAATTCACCTCCCTACTTCTCAAGTACCACGAGCTCCGCGCCACCCGCACCCGGTACATCCACGCCCTCCACCTCCGCTACGGGCCCGTGGTCCGTATCGCCCCGAATGAAGTGAGCTTTGCGTCGAGGGAAGGTGTGAAAGAGATTTATTGCTCTGGTGGAAGCGGGTTTGATAAGTCGGGTTGGTATGATTTGTTTAGGGTTTATGGTAGGAGGTGGGTATTGTGCTTTCTTCTTTTTTTTTTCTGGGGACGGGTTGGGGAGTTTGGGAGGTGGGGGGGGGCGGGGTGTGAGAGGGGGAAGGGGATATGGGGTTGGGCTAGAGATGGGGGGTATGGGAAGAGATTGATGGAAAGATGATGAGGGAGAGGAAGTAGACAGTGGGTGGTTGTGATTGAAACATCTCTGTTGGCTTGGTTCATTTTGGTACGATTTGAGGTGCTGATGTGTGTGTGTCTTTAGGACGATGTTTACTACGCTTAATAAAGAAGACGTGAGTCTAGCCGTGGGCGGTAACTCAAGCATACTTTGAAGCTAATTCTTGATCTTGAAGCACGCGAAACGAAAACGAATTCTCGCGGACCGCTATGCCAACAGCAATGTTATGCGTCAACCATCGCTCAATAGCATAGTCGAACGGGCGGAGAGGGTAGTCAAGAGGTGTGTCGAGTCTTTGGGCGGAAGTCTCGATCTATATGTAAGCTTATTTCGAGGATATGATATGGAGACTACGTGAACCCATAACTGACATGCCCCCTAGATTTGTGAGTTTTCCTCTGGTGTACTATGATGAACACCACCAAGTATATGTTAGACACAACAATTTATACCAGAAAACCTAGGTCTTCACTCATACGCCTACGACTGCGTAACCCACCACCTATTCCATCCGTACGGGGCGGATTCGCTCCGGAACAAGCAAGACGAGGAGATCATGCGCGAAGTAACGTTCGACGACAGTTTGCAGAGTGAGTGCCCAAAGTGATCCCCTCACGATTTCACAAACCAACGCCAAATAACTGGCCAACTAGACGGAACAGATGGCTAACTTACCTTGCACTCACACCTCAAAGACCGACAACTAAGTTACTACAGTCCCACCTTACACAAAGCCATCTCCAAGATCCTCTACATCTGGGGCGTCAAGCCGCGCGAGACTCCTTTAGCCGACAAATTCGTGCTCGACACCGCCGCCAAGACGGACGCAGCGCCTTTCACCCTTCTCAACCGCCTCCAAAGCGTGTTGTTGAACAACAGCAACGACGATGACGGCAACGACAAAAGCAACAAACTCGCAAAGATAGACCAGCTCGACATCGCAGCCGAAGTCCTTGACCACATGGTAGCCGGCATCGACACCACCGGCGACGCGCTCTGCTTTCTCATGTGGGAGCTCTCGCAGCCGCGATCTGTAAAGTACCAGGCCAAGCTGCGGGAGGAACTACTTTCTTCCTCCTCTTCCGCTGAAACAACCAACTTTGACAAATTCCCCTACCTCGACGCCGTAGTCATGGAAGGCCTGAGATGTTTCCCCGCCATTCCCATGTCTCTGCCCAGAATCGTGCCTAGGGGCGGCAAGACCATCGATGGGTATTTGATTCCCGAGGGAACGACGGTCAGTTGCCAGGCGCATTCGGTGCATAGGATCGATATGGAGGCGTGGGGCCCGGATCCGGATGTGTTTAGGCCGGAGAGGTGGTTGGAGGAGAAGGGGGATGCGGAGAGGAAGCGGTTGTTCTTTGCGTTTGCTAATGGGGGGAGGGGGTGTGTTGGTAAACAGTAAGTTGTCTTTATTGTTCTTCGTTTGCTTTCTTTGGTTTTTGTGTGGGTGTGTGTCATGGTTTGAGTTTGGACTTTGGAGTGTGTGTGTCTGACATGTTAGCAGTTTGGCACTGGCCGAGATGAAGATCTTGCTCCGAGAGGTGTATTCCAGATTTACTACGGTGCCAGATGAGACGATGACGGAGGAGGATATGGAGATGGCGGACCAGCTTATATCGTCGAGGCCGGCTGGGTTGAAGTGTCTGTTGAAGTTTGAGCCGATTCGTAGGCAGGAGGTAGTGGGTTAGGGGGTTGTGTAAACTGGCTGTACTAAAAACCAGGACCTGCAACAAATCAAACAAGTCAAATCTAACCCCAGATTTAGATTTGATTTGAGTACAGATTACTGGATTTGACTGAAAAGTAGATAAATCTAACTCGGATTTATCGATTTGAATCGTCAAATCCACGGATTATCTAATTTTTCCGGCCCCGGCTCCCCTTAACCGCTATACTTTATATACTCTATAAGCTAAAATCGTCGTCTTCGACGTCTAACCTAGGGAAGGGACCCTTCTTCTCGTAATTATATATAATAATATTGTAATAGAGGCCGGTCCTCGTCTAATTTTTCAACCGTTGAAGTTTATTAACGACCTTATAATTAAAACTGTATTATAATTCTACCGTTTGCTTAGCTGTACTAAAAGTACGCTCGCATTCATTAAACTCGGATAGGATAGAAAGGATATTAAATACTATATAGGATAGAATCGGGAACTCCTTCCTATAATTACTCTACTATTTTATAATATCCGTAATACCTTCCTCTAACTAGCTATCGAGTTATCGCTTAACCTCGTCGTCCTCTTCTAGAGGGGAGGGGGCGGGCGTAGGTTTAGTATAGTAGTTACTCCCTACCAATTAATTAAATTTGGGTTTAGGTAGGATAGGACAAAGTAGCTTTGATAAAGGGGGCGGCGCCTACTCGATTAGAGTGTAAATATATCGAACCCTCTAAAATTAATAGAATCGTGTAATAATATCATTTCTTTTATTTATAGAGAAGTTAAAATCTAATTAGCGAATACGATAGCCAAGGTATAAGATTAGGGCAAACTAGTATATTAGGGTCTCTTTTATTAAAGTCCTATACTTCTTAAGCTTATAAAGTATACGGTCGATATTAATACTAATTAGTGCGGCACTATTATTAGTAAGGGGAGGCAGCGGCTCTCTCTCCTCCTCCTCCTCTTGTAGGTGCGCGGGAGCCTCGACTTCTTTTAGGGATGGGGTAGGCGTAGTTAGTACCGCGGCTTACTAACTACGTTGCCGTATACCGCTAGGTAGTTCGACTATATCGTCCTAGAATCTCTATAGTAATTACGCGTTGCGCTAAGGTCGCTAGGATTATTAGGGAAGTTAGGAAGTAGGAAGAGTCGCTATTAGCGTTAGATAAATAAATATTATATCTAGGCTAGTAAACTAATCAAAAGCGAGAATAATAAAATACTAGGTGCGTTTGCCCTCTAGCCTTATAATAAGCTAATAGAGTAATAGTAATACCTCTACAAAGAGGGGTACCCTTGCTTCGAACATTTTATTTAAAAAATTAAAATCTTTCAAAATATCTATCAACTAAGTAAGTATAGCCCAATTATCCTTATTAAATCTATTATCTACTAATAATCGCTTAGTAGTATTTCGATAGTTGTAAATTTCTAGCGAATATATATCGATCGTATTTCGCAACTTAATTCCTCTCTCGACTATCGTATAATCCGAATTCTATTGTATTATATTATTAAAAATAATATTAACTTTAGGGTTAAAATTCTCTCCCGTAATCAAAAAGGTATATTTAGCGATAATTACTACCTTCGCCGCAACCCCTCTTTCGCGTACCCGCTCCTTCTTAACTCTCATCTCTATATTAATAATACGAATAAACCTCTCGTAGCGTTAGGGATTATAGCGGATAAAGTAACAAATATTATAAAACTTACCCAACGGGCCCTACTTACGCTATTTTGCTAACAAATCCTCCTCTTCTTATAAACTTAATTCTAAGAACCTAAGTAAATGCCGCGGCGTATCCTTCCTATCGCCTCAAATTATTACTTTTACTACGAAATTAAAGATATAGCCAAAATAATAGACCCGCAAACTCTTCGTCTTTAATTCGCACTTATCGAGAAGAAGGTTAATCAATCCCTTGAGTATGTAATTAATATAAATATCGTTTACTTATATATTATTTAACTAAAACTAACTAATATTATCGGTAATTAATCTATACAAATCTAAATAATAGTTTATAACGGGCGCAACATTTTCACCGCCATAGCCACCTATTATATAACAAAGACTAAAAAGCTAAAAATATAGCTTCCAATCCTCACCGACGTAATAGATAATAAAACCGAAGAAAGAGTATTAATTAAGGGAGGTTTAGAAGTCGAAGGAAAAGTACTTCTTATATAGGGACTTCGTAAGCTTCTATTTTAATATATCGAAGTAAATCTTATACCGCTTATAAACCTACGCTTTAATCGTATTTTAACTTATAAGTAATAATTCAATCGTTAATTATTTATCTATTAATACTATTAAGTTTCTAAATTCGGGTACTTAAATTACACTAAAGGGTATATCAGCGTTAATAATCTAGTTGAAAAATAACTCTTTAAAGCTATTTACGACGGACTTTAAGATTAATTACTTAGAAATACTCTTAGCGAAGCAATTAGCTATAGACCTCGGATATTTAGCAATAGATTTATCAGCGGTTGGCGGGAGTAATTTTTTATACTTCTAACGTAAATACTTACCCGGAGAGGAAATAGCGAGACCTATTATTAACCGGTTAATAAACGACCGTAAAATTATACAATAATGACGGTATAATATATACTATTAAAGACCGCAAAGTAGTATTTATAATATTAGACGGTATCGACCTCCTCGTCCCTACATACCTTAATAAGGTAATAACTATAGAAAAAGATCTACGAACTCTTCTCCTTCTTAATATATATCTACTTCTCTAATACGTAATATACATTCTTTAAACGCGTAATAGGGAGGTTACCGATACTATAAGGGAGGATTTTAATATCGATACTGAAAAGCTTTAATACCTAATCTTTAAAAGAGGTCTCGTAAATAGTATAAAGAATATCAAAAGTAGAAGCAACTACTACCCTCTCTTATTAGCTAGCAGTAATACTATTAATAAAAGGGTTCCCCTATAGGGACTAGGAGTTAGAGGGATTACTAGTTATAGTATCGCTACGTAGATCGCTAATAAAGGTATATATATTACTAAATTATACTTAGTAATTTAATTACTAACTAGGATTTACTAGCAAAAGTACTCAAAATCGACATATTATTTTTACGTACGAAAATTCTTCGCTCGAAATTATAGGGCAAACCCCAAAACCAACCCCCTTTATCCCCGATTTACAATTGGCTCCCAGAGCCCAATCGAGCCCTATCAATAGATTTAAACATTCAAATCAAGGATTTACACGGCTAAAATAACTAGATTTGAATAATTTCAACAAATCTATCATATTTGCATACAAAATCAAGTCCGGGGACCCCAGATTTAGATTTACGAGCCAAATCTCTACCCTAGATTTACCCCCTTCTAGAGCTAGATTTAAGAGGGTTTAGATTTGACGGATTTGACTTGTTACAGGTCCTGCTAAAAACCGTTGTAGTATACTGCGACTATACAACGGGAGATCTACTGAGGGAAAGGACAGAGAGCATGCCGTCCCTGAAAGAACCATAGACAACACCTAACCATTGTGTACATAGTAATTGCCTGTTTGGGGGTCTCTTTGTCGGATCTGGATCTAGATGTTGGTACGGGTGGCTTTGGGTGTTGGTGATATTGCCGCCCTCACTTGGCAAAATATATCGGAAGTGTTTCGGATTGTTCCTGAATGCCGCCCATGTTCCACCTCCTCGTAACTCCAAAGTTGCCGAATGAAAGAACTGGGCTTGCCCAGACAAGCCGGACTTGTCGTGAGATACCCAGACACCCGGCGGAGAGAGACCGGGGAGATCCAGGCCGGCCGACATGGTGGGCGTCCAGTTGACCGACAACCACGAAGGCCTCCGCCTGCTCGGTTACCGGAAGTGCAATGAACCCAAGTGGAACTGGTCTCTGGTGTGGACAATGCACGACACAGGGAACGCCCCCAGTTGCGTGGATCTTTTGCGTACAAGCCGGTTCCTATCAAGGAGGCCTTTCCATCTCCTTTTGCCCTCTGGCCACCCCTCCGGCGAGTCAGCTTGCAAGAGGCATCGGGCCGGAACTTGAGGATGAGGGGCAAACTCGCATCAAAATCTTCCCGCAGTTGCCATTCGGAACGTGCGCCATTGCGCGCTGGCTGCCCGCTGCAGGAATGGTAGGAACGACCTTCTTCATTGTGCTGAAAGTGTGAAAGAACGAACTGCACCACCACCTGGCAACTGGCCGATGAAGGCAGGATAGGGCATGATGACAGTTGGTTCAAGGCAGTACGGCAGCTGGTGCTGCCTGGCTTGAGAAACAGGCACATGTCTCGGGTACTTTCCGACAGTCCGTTTGTAGCGGGTGATTGCTCACCAAACAAAGACATGCAACAAGTACCCTGGACTTGCTCTCACGTGAACCACAGGTACACAGCCAGGGCACCACGGGAATCCGAAAATCCTTTGGCCGACAAATCCTCTTGCCCGCCAACCACTGCCCACTGACTGACAGCCCGCCTTGTTGTCCGTGCCCGGTTTAAGATCCATTCTGCAGCACCGATCCACATCCACTGCTTTCTCGTCCTTTTTAAAAACCTCTTTCTTTGCTGCCTTTTTGCAAACCTCACTTCATTCTACCCATCAACCGTCATCAGCAGCGACATCGTCCTTGCATCCAACCAAGACCACAAAGGCGACCGGGCTATCTGTCCATCTGTCCATCAACTCCACCTCCCCCGGATTTTGGGTGCAGCACCACGGAAGTGAAGTGAATCCACAATCCCAGCAGAAACCCACACAAAGCCACTCGACTCCATCCGCTCCGCTCCGTCCAGAAAGGAAGCCCGCTCGTCACAGAGGGAGAAAAAATTTCGCTTGCCTCAAAAGCCATCCTCTCCCGCCCAGCTTGCTGTTCCGGCACCGCCAAGGTTCAGAACAACCACCACCAGACCCAACATAAGCATTTTGCGCGACACAGCGTTGTTTATGTATCAGCACGACCAGCACGCCGTCTTCCGACACTCTCCCCCCATCAAGCTGCATTTTCGCATATCGCGGAAACCCTGTAGCTTCCAACAAAGTACCGACGGTTGAATCGCCATCCCCACGGTCGTCTGCCAGCGTTAATGCCTACCTTCGACTACGATAACCACACGGTCTACCCTATGTCAACTCAAAGTAATCGTCAATAACTGACCCCTTTGGCTCGTCTCGCCCCTCGATCTTCCTCACACGTCTCCGTGCAACAAGAAGCCCCGCTTTCCACGACATCGTCGACCAGTCTACTAGTCTGCCCTCGCTAGGTACCGTCTACCAGACTCCCAACAAACTCCAACAAAACAATTCAACAAACTCTATCCCGTTTCGCCGTCAATACCGCAAAAATGGGTGCTCTTATCAACGTTCGCCGGGACAACCCCGATCCCTTCTATCGCTACAAGATGGAGCGTATCCAGACCAAGATTGAAGGCAAGGGTAACGGCATCAAGACCGTCGTTGTCAACCTCAGCAGCGTTGCCCAGTCCCTCGCTCGTCCTGGTGGCTACCTGATCAAGTACTTCGGTTTCGAGCTTGGTGCTCAGACCAACATTGATCCTCCTGATGACCGCTGGATCATCAACGGTTCCCACGAGGCCAGCAAGCTCCAGGACCTCCTCGATGGCTTCATTGCCAAGTTCGTCCTCTGCAAGAAGTGCAAGAACCCCGAGACCGTTGTCCAGATCAAGGACGAGAAGATCACTCTCGACTGCAAGGCCTGTGGCCAGCGCAGCAAGGTCGAGCCCCAGCTCAAGCTGACCTCCTTCATCCTCAAGAACGTCCCCAAGAAGACCAAGAAGGACAAGGCCGAGCGCAAGGCGGCCCGCAAGGCTCGCCAGAACGGCGGCGATAAGGATGGTTCCGGTGACGAGAACGGCTCTGACCAGGCCTCTCCTGCCATCGAGGATAAGAACATCGAATATGCTAGCGATGATGATGAGCTTACTCGCAAGATCAAGACCGAGGCTCAGAGCTTGCAGTTGGACAAGAGAGAGGCTCCCAAGGAGGAGGAGTGGGCCGTTGACATGAGCGAGGAGGCCGTCCGTGCCCGTCAGCAGAACCTTCCTGGCGAATTCAAGCAGAAGCTCGTCCTGAATGGTGAAGAAGACGAGGAGGAGGAGGGTGGAAACACCGTCTACGACCAGCTCGGCACTTGGATCGAGGATGAAGCCAAGGCCAAGGGTGGCATTACCAACGTCGACGACGTCGAGATCTACCTCAAGGCTAAGGAGCTCGGCATCGATGCCAAGCACCGCACCGTCCAGGTTCTTGTTCAGTGTCTCTTTGACGAGAACATCGTTGCCCAAATCCCCAAGCGTGCTCCCATGCTCAAGAGACTCATCACCTCCGAGCGTCACGAGAAGGCCCTCCTTGGCGGTACCGAGCGTCTCCTTGCCGACCTCGGCAAGGAGTCCTATGACAAGATCGTCAAGATTCTCCAGCTCTACTACCACCACGACCTCTGCTCCGAGGAGGTCATCACCAAGTGGGGTAGCAAAGCTTCCAAGAAGTACGTCGATGGCTCTACTTCCAAGAAGATCCGCAAGGCTGCTGAGCCCTTCCTTACCTGGCTCGCCGAGGCCGAGTCTGAGGAGGACTCCGATGAGGAGGAGGAGGAGGAGGATGATGAGTAAATCATCATCACCTCCCTCACCAAGGATATCTCTGCCGCTGCCATTTGGCGCGTGCTCTAGTTTGCTCTTTGTATTGTTTTGAGGATTCAAAAACAGGAAGCAGATTGATAAATGCATGAAAGGGTCGCGATCAGTTTTCTCCACTCATTGTCAGAGATATCGGTTCTATGTCTGTCCCATGGTTCGCATTCGGTGATATTGCATCTTGCTGTCTGCGTACCGTTATCGGGGCTCTCATGGACGTAGTCTAGTTAGTCGTTGAATTGACACCTCACTTATATCTCCACAAATGCTCAATATGCTGCTCAAGTGATGCCAGAAACATAATGACTGAGTCTTTCCACCCGAGCCGTTGTGGTCCTTTCCCGAAGCGGCTATGAGAGATCGTCAGGGGTTAAAGTACCCGAGACAGTCAGTCCGGGGTGTGGTCGCCTCCATGTCCTTGTCGACGGAACAGTGCCACATCGAAGGTCTTCCTAGTTTAGCATATTGTATCCCACTAGCACGCTATCTACTATCTGCTGTTTTCAATAGTTCCGTCATGATCGTGTTTCCCACTGAGTGTTTCCTAGTGTCATCAACGAGCGGCAAGCTAGCTCTACTGTGTTCAAGGTGCCAGCATGGTTTATCATTAGGCACTCCGGAGTGCTCAACCAGTGAACCATCGGTCCTCCGCTCTAGTGTAGCAAGCCCGAAAATCTATCCAGTCGTCACTTTCCATGAAGAGTTTCGTGATACCAAGGGCATCGGCACCAACATCAAAGACCAGTGTCACGAGATGATGTTGCACAGGATGCAGTCGGATCACTATCTTTCCTTCTTCAAGACCAGCACGCTTCATCACACAGGTATCAAGAACCTTCCGATTTTAAGTTTAACTTCTTTGTTAGGAAAGCTTACGAAGTCTCTGCGGTTATAAGCTATAACCTCTTGAACCACTGCTGAGTGAAATATCATCACATTCCAGCTGTTTCACTACCAAAATCCCATCCTCATATCTGAGACTTCCGTGTAAGCAAAGAAATCGAACCATCACAGCCATAAATTTGGGGTATCATCATCGCTAATCCATCCCTAAGCATCCGACCAACCCATTGAAAACCATCACTCTTACTCCGTGAATGCATTATGTCCTTAATCAGTCATGGAACCCCGACCATCCTTCACCAATGCAACCCATTGTCATCAATACCGGGCCTTGCCCTTCCCCTTATTCTTCCTCGGAGGAGCCTGGGTGCCTCCCAAGCTCTGAGCAGCTGTGGGGTCTGCCCAAGATGGGAACTGCCCACCGTGTCCCGACGGTCCAGCCTCGACGTCGACCTTGGGAGAAAGCTGATGCCCATTACTAGCGTACACCTGGCTGTAGGAAGCGTACAACGGGTGGTGAATCGGGTACGAGGGGCCGGGCTGCGGGACGGCAGCGTGGTTGTGGATGGGGGCATAGCCCGGTTGCTGCTGACGACTGTCCGCGGAGAGGTATGAGCCGGGAGGGGGTACATCCTTGGGCGCATAATTGGGCGGGATGTACCGCTCCGGCTGAAATCTTTCCTTTACCTTATGAACGGTGATGGGGGGACTCTTCACGCTCGGTGTCGAAACGTTGGCGGGCCAGCGATCCTCGTGAGAATCTTTGCCGGGGAGTTCGTCGCGCCAGCTACCAGGGATGCCGCTTAGTTTCGGTGTCTGAATCTCTTGTCTGGCGTCGGCCTTGTACTTGGGAGCGGGCCTGAGAGTGGCAGGGGTGGAGACCCTGGAGCCGCGGGGAGGTGTAGGAAGCAGTTTAGGAGGAGGGGACTGGTGACGGTGAGGGGTGGGAGGGACATATCGAGGGATAGATTCCAGGGAAGGCTTCCGCCATCCGTAGTGGGTGTTAGACTGGGAAAACTTGGGCTTGGGAGTGTGTTCTTCATCTGAGGATATATATTCCTCAGCTTCAAAGTAACGGGTTCTCGTGCTCCCTCGGCTTTCGGGCCGCTCCTTTTTGCGGTGGACGTTTGGCTCGGGACGATCAGCCTTGATGCTGGTCTTAGAAGGGTGATGATGGTTGACACTCGGTTCTCGACGATGGAGATTTTGCACCGAGACTGTCGGCTTGGAAGGCTCTTTGGACGAGCCTGTTCCCTTGCTATCCCTCTTGGTTTCCTGCTCATTTCGCTGGTTGGAAGATGGCTTGGCTGTCTGTGGCTTCGGGGTCTGGTCACCCTGATGAGTTTTCTTGGAAGCATCCTTGGTCGGGTCCTCCCAAACCGACTTCATCCCGGTCTGCCAGGTCGCTATGCTGTCTGCGCCGGTGACGCGTCCCTTTCTCTCCAAGTCGGCAGCCAGTTTTGCACATTTTTTCTTGTACTCTTCGACCTCACGGCGAAGCTTGTCCTTCTCGGTCTCCTGAATCGGGGGGGAAGGTACATTCCACACTTTCCTCTCGCTCGGTCTGGGAGGGGGCGAGGGTGGCAATGACCACTTCTCCTTTGCCGGAGATTCGGGTCGGGCAGGTACAGGCGATACAAGCCACTTCTTGTCCGTGGCATTTGAATCCAGAGAAGGTCCATTCCAGGTAGGTATTTGGGGCGTGGACCATTTCTTTTCGGTGGCCGAAGTTTTCTGATACGACACATCGTGGTGCGACTGCCATTGCGGTTCGTGAAAAGCTGCGTAGTCATTTACGCTCTGGCTCTTCTCTTCCCATGGAGCGATAGCTGGGGAGTATGATGCAATCGAAGATTCAACCGGCATACCGGAGAGACCTACTGGAGCCCGGTGATCATGTCGAGAAGTACCAAGTTTCGTAGAATGGTCGTATTTCTGGTGAGGAACTGAGTAAGTTTGTATCGAAGAGTGCTGCTTCGGCTGAGAGACCTGTCGATAAGGTGCGGTCTGGGGATGGTGAGGGGTCTTAGAATCCGAAACATGCCGTAGGTTCTGGGAGCGAGAGTGGCCGTGAGAAGGATAGTGGCTCTTCTGCTGGATGTCGCTGTCTGGACGCTTGACGTGCTGCTGCTCAGTCTGCCGGTAGTTGTGCGGAGCAGGGCTCAGGTCGTAAGTCCGGTTGTGGGAGGAATCAAACGACACCTCCTTCGGTCTCTGCGCCGATGAGGTCTGTTGCTCCGCCTTCTTTCTGGCAATGGAAGCCTCCTTCTCTTTCCGAGCATCGCGCCTCAGATCCTCCTCTTCGGTTCTTTGGCGTTCACGATCTTGGACTTTCCAAGCCTCATAGCTCTTCTTTTGCCATTCATCATACTCGAGCTTGAGACGCCTCTTAGCATTCTCCAGCTCCTTATGAGCCTCCTCTACGGCCCTTTCACGTTCGTAACCGGCAAGCAAGTCCGCATGCCGCTTCTTCTCGGCAAGCTCAGCTTTCAGAGCCTCGAGCTCCTCATCGGCTTTCTTGATGAGTTCCTGTCGCTTCTTCTCTTCGGCGGCTGCCCACTCCTCTTTGTGTCTCTTCACGGCGGCTTCCGCCTCCGCCTTGCGCTTCTGTTCCGCAGCTAGTTGAGCCTGCAGGGCCCTTTTTTCCTCCTCTTTTTGCTTCAGGAGTTCCTCTTTGCGCTTTTGCTCGGAGGCTGCTTTCTCCGCAGCGCGCTTTTTCTCGGCGGCTGCCTTTTCTTCCTGGCGCTTCTTCTCGGCGGCTGCCTTTTCTGCCTGCCGCTTCTTCTCGGCCTCGGCAGCACGCTTCTTCTCGGCGGCTGCCTTTTCTGCCTGGCGCTTCTTCTCAGCCTCGGCAGCGCGCTTCTTCTCAGAGGCTGCCTTCTCAGCAGCGCGCTTTTTCTGTTCGGCGGCTGCCTTCTCCGCCTCGCGCTTCTTCTTCTCAGCAGCAGCCATAGCACGCAGCTGCTTCAGCTCCTTCTCGACCTCGTTGAGGCGACTCCGTAACTTCAGCCAACGATCCTTGGCCCCGAGTACAAATCTGAGTCCTTCCATCGCCTCACGCAATTGCTCGTCTTCTTCCACGAGCTTGTAGATGGCTCTGTTCGCCAACTCGCACTTGTCGATTATTTTGTTGCCAACTTTGAGAACACTCGGGGCGAATGGTCCCACGGCCTGATGGTTGACGGGCGACATTTTGTCGATAGGAGGGGTCGGTCGTGAAAATCTTACCACGAGCCGCTATGGTGGTAGGAAAAGAGTGATCGGTTGTTAGGTATATAGTCGCTACCGACGAGATGTTAGCGCTTATGGTCCGCAGGGCACGTAACGACGAAGGCAAATGATGGATGTGAGAAGGAAGTAAGAGACTAACCTATGGGCTTGAACGAACTTGAGGAGTCGAAATGTCGTGGGCGACGTGAAGATCGATGAGGGACTGGTGAATTACTTCTGACGTAAAGAAGTGATGACTCGGTGGGAGGGGCGAGCAGGTAATATGGTAGAGTGCGGATTCGGTGATCGAGAAGAATTGATCAAGGCCGCGATTGACGTGATTGAGTCTTCTGCTCTGAGGTGCGAAGTTTGTGGGAGTGGGAAGAATTGGGATTTGGCTGGGGGTGAGAGGGGTTTAAATACTCTGCGGCCTGGGGAATTTCCAATACTGCCCCGCAAAGTGAAGTGCGCTCGACAGGTGAAGGGCCCTTCCTCAATATTGTTTGAGTTAAAGGTTGCGGATGTTGATCTGATGTGCGTTCGACAAGTGAATAGGCCTTCCTCATCCTTGGCTCAAGGTTGTGACTGTGGTGAAGGGCAAACCTCATCGCAACCCCCCATTTGTTGTCGCGCACCGCCTTTTGACTCTAGGCACCGGCGTTGTGATGGCCGGTGCGCGGATGTATCTGTCATCCCAACTATATATATTGAACCTTGCAGGACCGAACTGTCAGCTTCGGTTACTTGTGGACTTTTGCACGGGAACATGGTCCGCATGGTGAAGTGCTCCGCCGGCGCCGTGACAGGCTTCTTGAAGCGCTTTTGCCATTTTCCAAGTTGAAGTCAAAATATGATGTGAACGTTCAAAAAGCCACTTTCTTTGCTTCGAAAAACTCTTCTGGTTTGTTTCTGAAACCCGAATGATATATCATTCTTGCGAAAACGGATGTGTGGAAACGCCGCGGGGATATGAGACGATGGATAACTGAATCCGATGTCATCGAGAATAAAAGTCTTGTCTGACGAGAGTCAGGCAACAACCGTCCTTTCAGAGACGACTTCAAGTTTGTCAGACCAAACGTGGCTGCCAGGACGCTGGCTATACTCCGTCAAGCAGGTGCGATGGGATGTCCCGCATCAGGGATCCAACATGACACTCGTAAAATATAAAATATTTCCAAAAAGAAATCGCGTTCGAACCAAAACTAAAGTTCAGTGATGGACTCGTTAGTACGTTGGGAAAGAAAATTGAGGGATTCAACAGCTCAAAACATGTGAAAAGGCGGTATGTGAAGTCAAATAAAAAAGAGGTGCGCGTAAACAATCTGGGCGGTGCGAGGAGTGCTGCCACTGATGTAATAAGCATGTAACTTGATAAACTAGAAGAAAACCCATTCTCAATCCTTAATAACCTGAAAAATATCGTTGCATACCTATTCGTTTGCGCCAATACTCCACGTGCGATCCATCCTCCTGTGAAGTCATACTCTCAGGTCCTGTCAAACCGCAGTAGCCATCTGATGCCATCCTCGCTTCACAGATTTCGACCACCAGCTTCTAAAAGTAAGCCTTCCTCTTGCCCTTATCCCTCTTCACTGGACAAGGCGGTAAGGTTCCCGTTCGTCTCCCCACCAGCTCCCGGGGGGATACGGAGTCTTGATGTCTCCGTAGTAGTCGATCTCGCTTTTGGAGGACGATTTAGACGGTCCAGCGACAGCAGGGGCGGGATCACTCGAGCGCTTTGGGGGCGTAGGAGGAAGGCTGGGAGGGGGCGATGGGTGCCAGTAAGGGGTCGGCGGCACGTAGGGAGGGTTTGTGCCCAGGGGTACTGAAAGCTTGAGTGCCGAGGCCCGGGTCTGAGCCTTCGTAAGCTTCGGCTTGCGGTCATCGTCGCTTGGGCTCAGGTATTCCTCCGCCTCATAGTACCGCGAACGGTTGCTCATGCGGCTGATGCTTCGGTCATTGCGGTTGACACTCGAGTCGCCGATGGGACCGTCCATGCCGCGCTCCCAGCGGGATTTGCGAGCGTCATGTTGGTTGCCCGCAACAGGCGGCTTGAAACTGTCATTGGCAATGTTTTTAGGAGTGACCGTTGTTGGGTCCTCCCAGACGGGCTTGCATCCCGTCTGCCACGTTGCCATGCTGCTTGCGCCATTGCCGCGCCCTTTTTTCTCCAGCTCAGCGCGTCGCCTGGCCAATTCTTCGTACTTCCTCTTTTCTTCCCTCAATTCTCTCTCCAGCTTCTCCTTTTCACTCTTCGGAGGTGTTGGAACCCGAGGCTGAATCTTGCTGGAAGCGGGTGTGGGCGGTAGTGGCCACTGCTTCTTGAGAGTTTCTAAGCCCGCGGCGGATACATGGTATGGAAGTGAAGCCGGTAGGACCAAAGTCTGCTTTGTGACTTGTGGCTCCGGTATAGGGCAGCGTTCATAACAAAACAAAACAAAACCAGATTTTGACCGTTTTGTTTTGTTTTACATAAAAATGACGGTTTTGTTTTAGATTCCAACCTGTTTTATTTTATTTTATATATTTTACATCCGGAAATAACAATTTTTCCGGTTCCGAAATACACGTAATTACACACTTCTATCAGCCGTATCGGCACCATTACACAACAAAAACGCAGAATTAAATACACAAAAAAGGACAAGCAACAAGACAAGGCAAATCCAAACATAATCAAACAATCTCCTCCTCCATAGCATTAATATCAAGACAGTTCCAAACCTTCAAGCACAACAATCTATTAATAATATCGTCATACAATTTATACCACTATATTATTAAGATTAAACCGGCCGCGCTAAATGCCCTCTCGCAATCGTCAAACATAGAAGGGATCGAAAGATAATCAAAGGCCATCATCACCAAATAAAGGTATTTACTTTCGTTCTAAACCCACCATACTAGGGGATCAGACACGGGTTGGGGGTCCTCCTTCAAATATTACAATAACTCGTCATCAAAGCATAGTCGTAATATTAGGGTACTATAATAATTTAACGGTATTAACCCATAAATATCGTCGTTATCTACTAGTACCAACGGTATAGAGGAAGGAGTACGAATCTCATCACGTATCTCACAGCACTAATATTCCTAGCGCCAAACAATCTTAATCTTAACGGTCACTTTCTAAACTTCCACCTTCGAAATATACATCTCAATCCACTTCCGCCTATAACCGGGGTAAAAGACCATAGCAATCCAATACAACGACAATTTGCCCATAATCTCCTTATATTTCTCGAACTTAGCAATCGCTTAATCGATACTCTACCGGATAAATACATATCCATCGTTAAATAAATAAAGAAGAGGAAGAAGGTTGGGTTAGCGGGCACCAGCACGAATCTAACTAGCAACACGCTAAATGCCAAACTAACTACCAACCGTACGTCGAGTACCAAATAGACTACCGGGGGTTTAACTACTAGCGAAAGGAGCTTGACTACTAGCGAGAGGAACTTAACTACTAACGAAAAGAGAAGAGACCACTAATAAATAATTCTTACGTCGCAATAAACTAAGTCGTAGAGTACTAAGTAATTCTACGTCAAATCCATCCAAGTAACGCAATAAATTTCTAACGCAGCAGGGTCGTAACTAGCTACCAAAACAAATCTCGTAGCGAGGAGGGTCAAAAGCATCCTCCTCCTCCTCCTCCTCATCGTCATCAAAACTCTCGTCCAACACCTCCTCCTCCTCATCGTCGTCGTCGGCCGCAATCTTAGCGTCATAAAGGTCTCGCTATTACTCGAAATCCTTCAACATCTAATACAAGGTAGCGAACACCATAGGGAAATATAGCTTACACTATTCAAAGACCTTAATTATCTTCTTAAATAGCTCGAAAATACGAACGACACAAATAAATATATCCCAATCTTCTTTCGTCAGAATATCCTCTACTAAAATACGTTTATTAGCATCGGTCTAACGGCGACTCCAATAACAATACACATCGACTACCTCCCTCAAATCGAACGCGCGCTAAATCATAAAGTAGACAGAATTCCATCTAATATCGTTATCCCCAACAAAAATAGTCGATTCAACAACCAAATCAAAAAAAATATCGCTATACTTCTTCCTCTCTACTTCAGTCAACTTATTCTTTACAAAATCGGCAAACCTATCCCTACGTTAAGGAGAACAACGCACAAAAGTAACCACATTACGAAGCTTTCCAATAGGACCCCGCTTCCTCTACTCCTTCAACAATACCTCCTCCTCTTATTAAGTCTAACGAGCTCCCGGTTCCATTTCTCAACCCATAATACGAATCTCGCCTTCAAGAAATACCTTCGCAACGAAATTAATAATATAACCAAAGCAACGCAACCGCAAACGATTTTTAAGCTTATCGAACTTAAAATTATTAATTAGGAAATTATCGTTAGAATATAACTTATCTACCAAGTAAACCACGCAAATATCGTTGGAATTAACGTTATCGCACTAAATATAACCGATTTAAAATTAAAATTAAATTTAACTATAATTAATTTCAACCAACCCCTATCGATCCAATACATTATATATTTTTACCGCGATATTTACACCGCTATACCCCCCCTTCACGCAATACAACCCAAGTAAGGGATTGCGCAAAACCCAATCCTTATCAATAAAGTAAGCGCAAACCCCCAATAAAGAAAGGCCATTACTAAAGGTCCAAAGGTCAAAAAACACATACTTCTTATAAAGTATTACAAAGAACGCGTTCTTCATAGCCATAAACTATAATAAATACTAGCGGTCGACCTATAATTTAATTATCGGTCCGGTTTGCAATAACAATTTAATTACCAACTCGGGGTTAAGGAAGGCCAAAAGTTAGCGGAAGGCCGGGTTAGCGACAGCATTAAAGGGTACATTATAATCGACAATCTAATTAACCAGCAAATCTTTAAAGGTATCCGCGAACGGTTTCGTAATCGATACGCGGCCAAACTCATAAGCCACCACAATCTACTCAAGCACAATCTAAGAGGTTATTTTCTAACGCTTAGCGGGTAGACCTTCTACCTTCTCGTCGAACTAATAAGCATCTTTAAAGTAATCAATAGCGCCGCTAATAGAATTACTAATATAAATAATATTATAACTATTATAATACTAGGCTTAACCAACGGTCTTAAAGTTACCAACCTCATCGACCTTCTACTCAGCAAGCCAAATACCGTACTTACCAACAGGGAATATACGGGGTTTATAGCGCTCAAACTAACACTCGATAATATATTCACGTCCCTTATATTTAACGCGAAGAAACTTACTAACTTGAAGAAGTAACTACAAGGCAAAAGTTAGTATATTAGTACATTACAACAGCAGTTATCCCCTAACATACCTCGTCGATAGGCATACGAGCCAACTCTCTAATACGACTAAAAACCGAGGCGGTAGGGGTCTAGAGAATACTAAATACATTGATAAGGGAGCTAGAGGGCGCTACATCGCCGCCGTCGTCTAGCGGATTACCAGTATTACCAATATAAGAGGAGGACTCCGCCATAGAGTAAAAAAGAAAGAAAGAAAGAGGGCAAAATATCTCTACAGAGTATAGAAGGGGAGAGTAACTTGCGGGGTAATTTACTAATTCACAACACTAGGAAGTCGGTAATCCCCAGCCCAGTCTTATACGAGTCAAAAAGCAGGAAGGCTAATGCAATAAACCCCCTACAACGCTACGAAATACCCTAACAACCGCTACAAACACATCACTAGGCCGTCGGGAACAGACTTTTTATACAACTCATTTAAATAGCTTTAACACCAAGTCCCTATCATACGATGGACCGGTTTAAACGGGTAAAATCTACCCCTTCTAATATTCAAAGCCATAGATCGAAAATTTTAGTTATTTTGGCAAAACCGAGCCGACCCGTTTTACCTACATTCACACCCCTTTTATTTTGTTTTATTTTGTTTTGTTTTGTTTTGTTTTACGTATTTTGTTTTATTATGAACGCTGGTGTAGGGTCCTTCCAAGCAGGGACTGGGGGTGTAGACCAGTTTGGCCGGGGAACTGAAGGAAAACGCTCCTGGTGTGAGTGTTCTTGCTCTTTCGATCCATAGGCATCTGCGTGACCAGAGCGGCCTCGGCCCTCGTCTCTGTACCTAGTGACCTCCGGGGCCGCGTCGGAAGACAGAGATATAGCAGGCAGGCCGGAAAGGCCGACTGGTACTGAAGAAACTGATGGGGTATGGTGAGGCGGGGCCACGCCGGAACAGAGAGATTCAGCAGGCAAGCCTGAAAGACCGACAGGCACTGGAGAAGCTGACGGAGTCTGATCAGGGTGCGGGTGATGCCATTGCGAATGATGTTTCAAGTAAGAGCTGCTGGTGGAGGGATATTGTCTGACTGGAGAGTGCTGTTGAGCAGAGGGCTTCGGGGCATAGGAACCCTGCTCTGGCTTCTGAGAATTAGGCTGGCTTGTGGGTTGGCCCTCGTTCTCGAGGTCACGCTTCAGAGCCTCCTCATCGGCCTTCTGACGAAGAGCTTCATCATATTTCCTGCGCGCCGCTTCACCCTCCTGCCGTATACGAGCAAGAACACTCTCCTCAGCCTCTTTGGCTTTGAGAGCCTCCTCCTCGGCCTTCTGACGACGGCGCTCCTGCTCCATCCAGGCTTCGTGCTTTCTCTGGGCCGCTTCGTACTCCTGCTTTTTTCGAGCAAGTTCCTTCTCCTCGACCTCTTTGGCATCGAGAGCCTCGAGCTCGGCACGCAAAGAAGCGATTTCCTTCTCCTTTAGCTGCAATTCTTTGTCTGACCACTCCTGGTGAGCCTCCTGGCGCCGTTTTCCCGTCTCGCTTATGGATTGGCGATAGGTGTGCCCTTGATCCTGTTGCCTTTGCAGGGGCTCATCGGAAGGTTTGCCGGCATCGGTGGAATTGGCAGACGCAGAGCTGATTTGGGACGGATCGCGGTATAGGTGAGTCTGATTCCGCGAAGAATCAAACGATACCCTGCGCTTCCCCGTGTGAGTCTTCTTTTCTTCCTTGAGAGCCTCAGAAGCCTCTTGCTCGTTTTCAAGGCCACGCTGCCAAGCGGCCCGAGCCTCCTCCTCGGCCTTCTTATAACGGCGCTCCAGCTCCTGCCGGCGCCGTTCTTCCTCGGGTGTGATCCCGTTAGGCATGTTTGTGAATGATGGTATGAATAGGTATATAGATACTGCCAATGGAGTGTTAGAGCACGGGGTCTGAACATAGAGTTGCGGCATTCTGGAGGGGGATCATTAGTGCAGTTCGAAAGGGCTAAGAGACTAACCTGTGAGCTTCAAGCGGAGTTGAAGTGTGTCGGACGACGGTGAAGGGTATTTGCGAAGTCGACTTCTGTCGTGAAAGACGTGACGACTTTTTGAGGGAGGGAGAGTGTGATTATCTAAGGCTAGATACAATGATCGAGAAGAGTGTTCAAGGCGCAATTGGCTTAATTGAGTGTTCTGCTTTGAGAAAATCGACGACTCTGAGGAAATGGACAAGAAGTGAAAGTTTGCCAGGGGGGGAGGAGGGTTTAAATTCTCTGCGACGTTGGAAATTCAGTTCCCAAATCACCTCGCAAAGGTTGCTGATATCAATCTGATATGTGGTTGATCTCAAGTTCACCTCGTTGTCTTGACCCTCTCCCTATCATCGAGCCAGTCATTTCGAAACCAGAACCGGAGCTGCATGGCGAACGGCCTTCGTAAACGGCCAACCTCAACGGTACTCGAACAGGACGAGGACCGAACCTTGATAACAAAAGAAAAAAGAGAACAGATAACAGGCCATCGCGTCGCCCGCCGGGCAAGACATCCCATTCAGTCTGTATCCCACCCTTCCACCATTTTCCATCATCGTCGTCGCTGTAAAGTGAATTGCCTGCCCTTTTGACAGAGAGGCCCCTTTGGACTGGAATAGGACGATAACAGAAACCTTGAACAACAGAAATGTAAAACAAGACGCCGAATCGCCAACATGACTGGGAAGACGCTCCCTTCACTCATCCCCTGTCCTTCCACCCATTTCCGTCCATATTTCGTACTCGACCGTGCCCATGGAGTCATCGTGCCCTCCAGCAAGGCCACCTTCACCCGAGGTGTTCATCCATCTCTCCACGCCTAGCTCTTGACCCCAGAGCCATCAGAGCAACAACCTTCGCAATCCCATCCAGACCAGTCATCAGAACAACGGGAATCCCCCCTCACAACTTCGCCCTTTCCGCCTCCTTCTTCTCCCTCCACCTCCTATCCACCTCCAAATTCGCCCAATAATTCCACAAAGCACTCACCACCGCCGCAGGCGGACACATCCACAACCACCACCCCCACCACCTCGGACTATACTTCTCCACCACCCCCTCCCAGAACACCCTCCGCACCTGCTCCTCCAACTCCCTCTTATCCCCATCATTCCAAACCACGCACCCCCTCCCCTCCCCCCTCTCTAATGCCCTTTCCGCCTTCTCCCTCACATCCCCCTGACTCCTAACTCTATTCTCCGCATCCTCCGCACTCAAATGCGGATCCCTAGCCCTCAACCGTTCCATCTGCACCTTGGGATCCTTCACCGCCACGACCAGCACCGTCCCGCAGTACTTATCCAATTGACTCTCAAACAACAACGGAACATCCAGCACCACGGCTCTATATCCCTTCACATACGCCTTCAGCACCGCCAGCGCCATCTCCTTTCTTACAGCCGGATGCACGATAGAGTTCAGACGGGCGCGGTCCTTGCGCACCTCGGGGGAGTCGCCGAAGACGCGCCTGCCGAGGGCCGGGCGGTTTAGGGGGCGGCCTTTTCCTGTGGGACCGTTTTCGGGCATATCGGGTCCGGAGGGAACGAGGAGGTCGGGCGTGGTGGGACCGAAGTAGGAGACGATGGCGTTGTAGCCGGCGGTGCCCGGTTCGACGACTTTGCGGGCGATAAGGTCGGCGTCGATGATGGGGAGGTTATAGGGGGGCGAGGAGAGGAGGGAGGAGACGGTTGATTTGCCGGTGGCGATGGAGCCGGTTAGGCCTATGAGGAGCATCTTGGTGGTTGTTTGGGGGGTGATTGCGGTGTGGTTGATTGGTAAAGATTGGGTTTATATACGATGATATGATCGATTCTGTATGGTAATTTGAGGCGTAGATGGTTCAAAGTGTCTTCTTATATGTTGTTCTTGATATTCTCAATGAGATGATGTCGTTGATGTCCCAAGAATGGGCGGCTTGGACAGGTGTCAACGATTGGTTCAAGTGGAACATTGCGCCATCCAAGGATTCAGACGATGCGGGGGTGGAGTGATATTCCACGCATCCGGACAGGTAGGTACCCACTGAGCTCCATCTCTGATCGTCGATGTTTGCATTGGAAGTAGACTAGCAATCACACTAACAGTCTCACCGCAAAGTCCATGCTAAGCTTGTTAATATCTAGCTTGCAGCAGCTAGGATACTAACAGGAATGACCTCGCTGTTTGTGCAGTAAGGTTGAAATGTCAGGTACCCCCTTGCATGTGACAATCTCCATCTTCGATCATCACAAGGGGTGCTCCTAGCCAACTTCGAACGACATCCTTTCATTTAGGGCGTGTTTGGGAACTGTGAAATGGGGCTGTGAAATCTTCCCTCTGAAATCCAATTTAGAGGAACCGTACGGACCGTTCTGAACCGGATTTTGGTAATGTTGGAGTTGGATTTCAGAGCGCTATTTCAGAGTGCTGTTTGGGTATCCTGCTATAAAATTAATATTGGTCGGTTTGAATTGAAAGTGGGTTTGGGCTGGAAATGTATGCCAAAGTTCGATTTCAGAAGGATTTTGGCTTCTGAAATGTTCATGGTCGATTTCAGAGGATGCACGACTTTTGATTGGATGTATCCAAAAAGGTGGGGCTAGAATTTTAGAACGGGGATTTTGGAAAGATTTTAGAACAAAAACGTTCAGAGCGCTTCCAAACAGCACTCTGAAATCTTCAGTGTTGAACATTTCAGAGCCCCATTTCACAGTTGCCAAACACGCCCTTAACCTCAATCAGACGACCTTTCAAAAACAGTCTATACGTCGACGAGCACACAAGCCTGGCAACTCGATATGTATTAAAGCACTGCTGTAGAGGAACCGATATCTAAGTATCAAACGTCCCCCAAAAGCACTTGCCAGTTGCCAGAAACTTTTCCACACATCCGTTCTGCTTGCTATGTCAAGCAAAAACTAAATCAGGTAAAGCTGATGTCGACCTAATGTCCCAATCACGATTGTTACCTCCGGAAACTCCAAGCATCTTACTGCTTCCAACTGAAGGCAAACCATTTAGCCGATTGATCGCAAAAAGAAAAGGAAAACCAGAATCTGAAAGCAAAAGGACGGAACCCAAGCGCCAGTGACCGAACCCGCAAAACGCCGAACTTCGCCAACGATGAATGGTGATGGTGTCTACAGACATTAGCATCAAACCCCAACGAAAACACGCGGGGAAACTTACCAAAAACCCCGTCTCCTTTCCTCCATCGACTTAGGACTGCATGCGGACGGCATAGAAGACGCCATCGTCGGTCATGTACCAGCGGCAGTCGCCAAGGTTGTCGATCGTGAACCTGTTGCGCAGGGTCCAGTTTCCGTCGACCTCACGGCAGCGGTACATGCGGGACGGGTCATCGTCGGCGGGCTTAAAATCCTGTGCCTCATCCATGTTGTTCTCATAAGCGATTTGCTCGTTATTCGCGGCAACCTCAGCGGCAGTGAGGCCGATACCGAGAGCAGGCTCAGGATGAATGGCACCGGGGGCCGCAGGCATGGGAGCAACTGGAGCATTACCTGCAACGATCACGGTCGCGCCCGGGGCGTACGCAGGCTGGGGCTGAGCCATCATCATGGGCTGGCCGGGGAAAGGCTGGGCCTGGACCAGGACCGGCTGCATGACCGGCTGCTGTTGAACCGGCTGCTGGACGATGTAGCCGGGGGGAGCGGCGGCGGGAACCTGCTGCATCGGAACGGGCATTCCGGTAGCCTGTGACCAGTTAGCAAATATTCGACTCTTGAAAGCGCGTTTGTCAGTGGCGACGTGTTGGAAAGCAGCAAGCAGTCAGGGTACGGGAAGCAGTAGTTCACTTGAACTACTGGCAGTGAGGACGCAAAAAAAAAGCAAGTGGAAAACGCAAATCAAACGCTACACTTGCAAAGTATTGCATCTGTTGCTGGTCCCAAGTCTGATAGGGTCCGGCCTGGTACTGGCTTTGGTACTGGGTCTGGTACTGCATCTGGTACTGGCCCTGGTACGGAACCTGGTAGGGCACCTGGTATGGCACCTGGTATTGCTGCGGATAATACTGCATCCCGACTACGGGCTGCTGCATGCTCGAGTACAGAGAATAAGTCGGACTGACCATATACTGAGCCGCCTGCTGGACAGGCACCTGGAGACTAAGCTGTCCGTCGTGACGCGGGGTATAGTAATGAAGCTCAGGGCCGGTGGAGGTGTCGCCAACCTGGGGTTGGAAGTGGACGCCAGTATTGGCCGGAGCGAAGGCGTACTGAGACATGTTGACTTGGTATGTTGTTGGGAGGTAAGGGATCACGGTCTGGCACTGGGCGGTTTGCTGGTTGTAGCCGAGTTGCCACGGTTGGAGTTGTTGATAAGGTGACGCGGGGATGAAGGAGGGATGGTATTGAGCTGCCTTGTGGTCGGCTTGGATTCCTCCCGGGCCTGTGTGATGGGTGAAAACTTCCTGAGAGGAAGTTGAAACTCCCGGGTCGACAGGCGGAAAGGCGGGGTAGTGCTCAGGGCTGGACTGCTCTTCCTGGGCAGGTGACTCTTCCTGAAACGATTGACGCTTGCGCAGGGCGGACTTGAGGGGGAGTGGCTGGACGTCCTTCTCGAGGCCTTGGAAAGAAACCCTCTTTGGAGATTTGAAGTTGTCCTTGTCTGGATGCGCGCCCATGGTGGTTTGGGACGCAAAGATGGTTTCTCAAGGTGGACTTCCGGCTTGTGCGGTGGTCCGGCTTGAGTGGAGAGGGTTGTTGGTCAAAGGTGCGTGAGGAAGGAGGGCCCGAAGAAAAAAAGGGAAGGTGCAATGGGTTTAAGTGCGCGGCGGGGGTCAAAAAGGTCTCGTTGACCGCCTCCACTTCTTGTCTTGGGAGTTGTGGTAGAACCTTCACACCAGCACGGCTGGAATAATTAAGATTGCAGTCCCTCTGGTATCGATTTTGGTTGTGCGGGTGCTTTGTGATGGGCTTCAGGGCTGGTCATCTGCTGAAGAACCCGCCGGTCGTTGGGTAACCCCTCAGAGGTGGGATCCGTGGAAGTGAGTGGTAAGTGAATGGAAGGTGATCCGCTGTTGCCTGGGGAACGCAGAAACAGAGCGGGAGTGAAGGGCTCACGGCAAGATATCGATGGGAAACTTGCAGCCCCGCGTTGTGGCAAAGAGGTTTGGGTCTGTCGTTGAGTCCTCGTGATCGTTATCCTCCCAACAAATGCTCCTTCCTTCAACAAGTCTTCGAGTCCTCTCGATGTCTTCGTGCCCGCTGGCTTGAACCCCAGGGTACTTGCCCTTAGAGGTACCTGAACTGCTGCTGCTCCCAGAGGTTTGGGTGGGAATTTTGAAACAAGGAAACCAAACTTACCACATCGCGGAGCTCCCAGGCCCTCGTGCTCTCGTTGAACACGTAGTGATACTTGTCGCCATACCGGTTAACCGGTTCGCGCTCGAAATCGACGTCGGCAAACGGCCAACAGGGAATGCAGCAGCACATATTGCCTCTGCTTTTTGCCTGACTGCGCTGGCTGCTTTCGGTTTTGTCGATTCGTGGTCCTGGTCGTGGCCGTAATGGTACTTCTTCCTCCTGGTATGTGCGGCGGGCGCAGTATAGGTCGGCGGTCGAGTTAAATTGAAGTTGTGACGTCTGTGAAGAAAGGAAGCGCAGTTGAAATTCTGCTTTATGTAAGTACCTTTCACCCGCCTTCTTGATAAGATATTTGCCGGAAGGCAGGGGCAGGAATGAGGCTCCCTCAACCCGCCTAAAACGGGAGGCACAACACAGGACACTCCACGTCCAAATGGCGAGGAAATCGTGAAGGCCTTCTTTGGTGTCTGCAAAGCATAAATGTATACCTTAGCAAGATTTGAACGTGATTTATTATATCCCAAGATAGGAACATCACATATTATCTTCCTCATGGATATGTGACGTACAACTTCTTTGCCTGTATGTTTTCTATTGTAGTTCCTAATTGCGCTGTCCCAAGCTGACCTAACTAAGCTGGACAGTTACACTGTCTTCTCCATGCGAGAGCTGTTGTAGGGACATGCTGTTCTCTGGATATCCTCCTAAGAGCTTTCTTGACGTTAGGGGGAACATATTGTACGTCACATATAAAACCATTGAGCGCGCCTTTCTGCTTCTGCAAAAGCGACCCACACAAGGAACTGCAATGATGCAAGCTCAATGATGCGGTAACTGCTCTTGTCTTAACTAACATCATGGATAGGAAAATGCGCTTTATCAGTCTCCTACTTTAATGCAAGCTGAAAGGGATATGCAGAAGGACTAAGCACACAGAGACAAGTTGTCATGGTTGCTGAGACTAGTAGCTGAGTCTTCCGACTATCGAAGAATCGTATTTTCCGGCCTATTGTGTCTCTCAACATGCGTATGGTGAGGGGGGTGCTCACCAATTGTTCTCAAACCAGACACTCGCATAGTGAATGCTCGAGGAACAATTGTGCGCTTCCAGTCCTGCGGCGAACATTGTATTGGTCCGAGATGGACCTTACCCTGAGGGAACGGAGGTGCTCATTCGCAGTCCTGCCCCTTAAGTGCTTTCACTTTGGACTCAGACTGCTTGTAGTCATTCTCAATAAGAACTTGTGGCAGCGTTATATGCCTAATACATCCCTCACCAGACATTATTTACCTCCCATCATCATGCAACCCGGAGCCAACAGTCATGTACAACCCGCAACCGATTCAAAGTTTGAATGAAGCCTGCCGCAATGCCCCATATGCCCAACCGGGGCGATTGCGCTCTATGTCCATATGATCCGCTATAATACATACAATTTTCCACACATGGGGAGGAGAGAGAGATGAGACTAACCCTTGCGCTATGCACCACTATGCACACACCCTGCCCTTTGCCCCCCCTTTCCATTTCCTGCCTTGTTCAAGCCCGGCCCAGCCCCAGTGTTTCTTTTATTTTTCTCTTCCCTCTCTTGTTCGTACACATCCACCAGTCCGCGTCTGCTGTCCTTTTTGCACTGTATTTACCCAAGGACACACACGCACACACACTGCCCGGCACCACACACATGATCTTGGCAGTGTCTTCCGTGCTGCTGGCGAGAAAGACTCTGGTTTTTTTCTGTCGGCTCTCCGAAGATTAAAGTAATAGAGAAGGCTGGCTAGCTATGCGCTCTTTGTTGGAGGGAGCAACGATAGCCAGAGAGTCGTGTGATGAAGGGAACAGAAGATGTTTTTTTGTTTCATTCTTCGTCGCCGCTTCAGTCCACCTCGTTGGTCTGAGGGGAGGGGAAGAACGTCCTCCTGGTGATCTGGAGACACATCAAAGTTAGCAAGGATGTTTGTTTCCTGTCTGCCAAAAGGAACATGGAAACAACATACCGCCCAAGCACCGGCTATCGTCGCAACAATACCACCCGAGATCATCATGGGCTTCAGACCACTGGTGCTCTTGAAGAGCATACCACTGAGCGCGCCGGCCAGGATTGAGTTGGCGGCATCGTGCTTGCCCCTCACGTAACCAATGCTGGCGTTGATCAAGTTGTAGCAGATGGCGACGACACCGGCCGAGTTACCGAGGAAGGGACCGCGACGGGTGACAGCGTTGAGGACGGAGTTGAGGCGCAGCTTGGGCGGCTGGCCGACCGATCTCTGGAGACCCTCTTTCAAACCCCATGCGCCTCCGAGAGAGAGGGCCGTCAGGTAGGTGATGCCGGTTCCGTAGCAGAGGTCGTCGGTGAAGCCGCGCGAGGGCAGAACTGAGGCGCCGGCGGCATCGGGCAGCGGGGTGTCCTCGAGCGAGATGTATTCTAGTGTTTCCTTGTTGAGGCCGGCGAGAGGGTGTAGTTGTGTGGGGTCGGCGAAAGAGGAGCTGCCGAGGAAGGCCTCGACGCCTTGGGGTTGGCTAGCATCGAAGGGCGAGGGATATGAAGGAGCGGTAGTGGTGGTGGTTGTCTGGGTTGCGCTGGGGGCGGGCGCGGCCGGCTCTTGCTGCTGTTGCTGCTTCTTGTTGCCTCCGGTGAGGGTGTTCCAGAGGCCGGACATTGTGACGGAAGTGGAGGGGTTCGAGGGGTTATCGGATCGTTAAACAGTGGGAAAGACGGAGCAGATAGACCACGGACTGCTGCGCGCAAGTGGTGACGGGTAGTCGGAGGGAAGGGTGGGTGGGTGGTGCCGTCGGCAAGCTATCGTATCTTCGGAGGAGTGACGGACGGGTGGGCGGGATGTTGAAGTGCAGGACCTGGACGGAGACGGATGGAATCTCGAATTGGCTCCGGCTCACGCGCAACTTAAAAATTTATGGCTCCCGCATGGCCCGTGCGACTCTTAGGCTTGTTAGCTTTGGGGGCATGTCAACTTGTCAAAATAGAAGTCACCGGAAGCTTTTACAAATGGACTTGCCAAAAAGTGCAGTACCTCATGGGCATTCGAAATTACTTTTGGACTCATTCTCTCATCTTGGAGACAAATCAGATGGCTTTTTCCATGCCCCCGTTCCAACTTGCTCTGGACATCGTCTTTTGTATCTTTCACGAGCTTGTAATCCAGTACTGTACAGTGCATGGGTATCTCTTGGCAGGGCGGCAGGCAACTCCAGACAGTTAAAACAGCACGGTCGCCGGAGTGGGTTCACCCCAGAATATGCGCAACATGTGTAAACACACAGTGGGTAATGCTACAGGCCTTTGAAGGTCCCAAAATTTCATATTCGTTGCTCATACATGCCCGAGTTGCCCAACACCGAGGTGGATTCATACACAAGATACAGTAACTTCAGGCGATCAATTTCATTTCGGGGATTCATTGACTGTCACTTACTACTCTTCGCTCCTTCTTCATTGCCTCTCTTTTTCAGTCATCAACTCTGAAAGCCCGTGCCTGCACATATTGGATGCACGTCTAAACTCAGTCCATCAATCACAACTTCCCTTTTGGACTGCGGGGATGGAGTCAAATCAAGTCCAGCAAAATGCCCCCGGCAGCAGCACCATTGACACGGACACCCTGCTAGCCGGCCTGGGCCCCGAAGTGTTTGAAAATGCCAACACCATCACCAAGTGGCTGTTGTCACAACCCACAGAGTCACTCCCAGTGTAGGTCTTTTTTCTTTCATCTTCGTTTTCCAGTCATTCTTTGTGAGAAACTCTCAATCATATACATACATAGCCAAGCACTAACACCGATGTTAGCATCGCACAGGCAGTATTTGCCAAGCTGTTCAGCAATGCCTCCGAATCTCGCCAGTATCACGGCAACGGTCACGATGTGGTCAGGCTCTGCAGCTTTGTTCAGCAATGTGCCAAGGCCAAGGACGAGAAGCTGAAGGAATGGGCCTTCACCGAGCCCGTCTCAACGAAGCTGTTTCATTTCTACCTTGAGTGGTATGAACACGACCCTCATCGGGCTTTGAGACTGATTCTCGATGTCCTTGTGGCTTCGGCGACCATCAATCCCAGCCCCGAGACAGGGAAGGCAGTAAAGGAACACATCCTCAAGACCATCGTGGAGATTGTCACTCGTAAGTCTGCCATGCAGCTGACCAAGTCCGGTCTGCAGTGTCTGGACCACTTCTTGAACAAAAAGGTTCTTACCCTCGACGATGTTGCCCGCAAGTATCGTGAGGTCGACTCTTCTGTGGCCGACCTGCCCCATCTCTCGCTGTGGAAGTCTTTTGTCTTTGAGTTGTTCTCATGGATGGAGCTTCCCTACGTTTGCCCTCATGCCGGCAAATGCCTTGTGCACATCTTCAAGGGCTTGACTAGCCAAGCTGCTGCCCAAGAGAGCGAAAAGTTCACTGTCGAGGTCTGGAAGACTTGGCTACAGGAGGCTGTAGCCCAAAGACCAGCAGTCTTGGAGGACATCAAGAACTACGTCCTGGTTCCCATCTTCAAGACTGACAAGGTCGAGTCTCTAAAGCTGCTTGAGGCGTTCAACCGCAGCGAGATCCCCGTCGGATCCACACAGGATCTGACCGATTTAACTCTTTTGCTCCAGTTGGCGACACTCGAGACCGGCAAGCGATTCGGTCTGGTGGAAGAACCCAGTAATGATATCGACGCTTCTCAGTCTTCAAGCAAAGTCATTCTTCGGGACACTGTCCTCGAAAGCTTCCTCACCCATCCTTCCCTTTCCGTCAGATCCAGCGCTTTCTCCTTGCTGGTCTCATCCCAGGCCACTACGAAGCCCTTCTCCTGGATAGCGTTTGACCTACTCCGGAAACACCTCGCCGCCTTCCATGCCGACTTTGACGCCAAATTGCGCAATGAGGTCCTCGGCTATACAAAGAACCTGATTCGGCGTGTCAAGAACGTCATCTCCGTCGCCCAAAGGAGTCTTGCCCAAGCAGCAGCCAAGCAAAATCAGGCGCCTGCGGACAAGGAAACAACATCATCCAAGAAGAAGCCCGCTCCCGAGAACTTGTTGAAGAATCCCGCCGAGGCCAAGGAGGTACTTGACCGCCACGAGGCTTTCTTCTCTTGGTACCTTGAGTTTTTGAAGGGTGAACTTTTGCCCACGGCATCATACCAACGCCACATTACAGCCATGAGAGCGGCACTCCTGGCGTTGAAGGTCGGAAAGCACGCTGGTGCCACGGATGATGCTGTCGATGAGGATGTTTCCAAGTCAATATCCTCGGATTTCACTTGGATCCGCCTTCTTCTGGATCTTCTCTTGGACCCCTTTGACGATGTCAGAGACTCCGCTTCTAACCTTCTGGGTTTGTTCTCTCAAGAAATCATTCAGTCTCCCGCGCAACCCAATCTCAACAGCAAAGCCCAACTTGAGGTTCTGCAAGACTTTTGCCTAAAAGCCCGGGCTTTGGCAGACAGAACTGGTCGTGCTGATCATGGTGACGGCGCTGCTCGCTCTCAGGGACTTCTGTGCCGATGGTTGGATGGCGCAGATCTCCAGATTGCTCACATCTCCAAGATCATCGGTGGTCTCGAAGACAAGGTCACGAAGGCAGAGAAGGATTTGGGTCACGCTGCCATTGAGAACCCCGTGCATCCAGACTTTGCCGCCATCAGCTATGCTTGGCCTGTGCTAGCCAAGGAGACCTTCTCCGAAACACAGCTGGAAGCAATCCATCAATTATACCAGCGCGTCTTCGATTGTGCCAAGCGTATTTGGTTAGCAGTCAGGCATGTGCTGTGCGATGATTCTCCGGAAGGCCACTTGCCCGAGGAAATGGAGGAAATCGAGGGATTGGACACTAAAGACCTGTTGAGCTACAGCTTCCGCGCAGTTCACGAGTCGAGCAACCTGTTGCGACTGATGCTCCAGACATTGCGTCTCACTCCAGGGCCGGGAGTGCCGTTCCCTCCTTTGGCTGTCTTCCAAGATACCGGCTACTTAACGTTTGAGCAGCTTTCCAGTTTGAGGCATCGTGGTGCTTTCTCTACGGTGTCTCTTACTTTTACAACGTGTTGCCAGCTTACACAAAACCTCCCTGTTGTCTTCCCCGAGACTGCTGGGTCCAACAATTTGCTTCGCGAATGGTACAAGGTATGTTTTGCAAATGATGATGGCTCTTGACTTCTTTACGCTAACTTCTGAAAGGGCACAATCAACTGCATCATGAGCCAGGCCTCCACCACCCGTCGCTCTGCGGGTATTCCGTCTCTAGTTGCCGGCATCCTGACAGCCAACGCCGAATCACCCTCGTTCAGCGAAGTTTTCAGCGAACTCGAGGAGATTGGCAAGAAGCCGGTTACGCAGGCGGAAACCGATGGATCGAACTTGCCACAAGTACATGCTTTGAATTCGCTGAGAGAGATTTTCAAGAGCTCGTTGTTGAGCAAGAAGGCCGAGGCTTACCTGGCTAGGACTTTGCAGCTGGCTGCGAACAACCTGAAGTCTGAAGTGTAAGTCACAGAAAAAAACCAGCACTCGGATCGAATGCTAACGAGATACAGATGGGCCATTCGCAACTGCGGTCTCCTGTTGCTGAGGAGTCTCATCGATTGCTTGCTTGGAACGGGCGAGAGCAAGGCCATCATTGAGTCTGGCTGGGACGGTGTCTCCGTCCGCATCTCTTACAACAAGTACCCAACGCTGCCAGGTGTCATTCTGGGGCTCCTAGAGTCTGCCAACAAGGCTCTTGGTGAGGATGCAAAGACAGCCGCGGCGGAGGCCGTCTTCCCGGCACTGGACATCATCCGCCGTGCCGGCCCCCCTGAGTCTTACCGCGCCGAACTCCAAGGTCATATTGAAGGTTACCTCGATAGCCACCTCTGGCACGTCAGAGAAATTGCCGCCAGGACACTCTGCTCCTTCCTTCTTCAGGGAGACTGGGTCGCAGAAATCCAGCGGCTCCTCGAGGAGTCTGAGGATCGCGCCAACCGTATCCATGGTGTCCTCCTGCTGACAAGATTCGTTTTGGAGCGCAAGACCAGCTTGGGCGCTGATATTTCCGAAGATACATCTAAGCTCAAGGTTCTTCTCCGGAGACTCGCGGATGAGAGTGACAACTTCAAGACATGCTCTGTCGTTAAGGCCGCCTACCTTGAGATCTTCAACATTCTGGCGAGCATCGATCCCATCGTCAACCAGTCAGCCCTTGAACTCATTGCCATCACTCCAGGCTCCGACTCGGCAACAGTGATGGACAAGACCAAGCAATACCCGTCCTCGGCACTTCTGGATACGGAGGCTGTCATTGCCAGCGTCTACCACGCCGCAGCAGTTGCCGACACCAAGGTCCTACGGGCGCTCTTCCTTCACACCCTCAGCAAGGACATCAACACCACTCACCGGATGCTCGAGATGGTCCCTGCCGCCTGGAAGTCCATCACCACCCCCGAAGCCATCGAGGGTCTCTCCAACCTCTACGCCGAAGTCTGCGCCACTACCACCGCTACCCCCGACATCAAGGCAGCAGCGATCACCAACCTCGGCGATCTCATCGACTCCCTTCTCCAGCAAGGCCGTCAAGCCGAGCTTCTCAGCCTCCCCTTCATGACCACCATCGAACAAACCTGGAAGGGTCTCCAACAAGGCGAAATCAACCCCAACCTCTCCTGCGCCATCATCCGAGCCAGCGGTTCCCTCATGGCCGCCCTCGCCCTTCGCAGTCGCAGCGCTGCCACCGCCACCACCGGCGGCGGCGAGATCGACAGCCAGATGGCCCAACGCCTCCGGGCCTGGGGCGCCATGATCGCCGACGCGCTCGACATCGACAACACCTTCGACACGCGCTACGCCGCCGCCTCTTCCTTGACCTCCTTCTTCACCGGCTTCGTGCCCGTGCCCGCAACAAGCAGCTGGTCCCCGGCTTTCCTCCCTGCCCTCTCGGCACTCTACGACGCCCTGATCGACGACGACGACGAGGTCCGCGATCTCGCATCCGCCGCTGCCGCGCCCGTTGTCGGACAGCAGATGGTACCCCCTTCGGCAGCTGATCGCCTGGTGGTCTGGATGTCCGAGACGTTCTTTGGCGAAGAGGAGTTCCAATATCACTTGGTGTTCCGTCTCACGACTGGGACTTCTTCCCCGGTTGCTGGAAAGTCTACCGAGTTGACTTCCGCGGCGGAACAGCTCCTTACCGCTTTTCAGTTCGATGACTCGCTTTTTGCCACTGAAGAGCAGAATCTGTTTATTGATGAGGTGAGAGAGACTAGACGCTGGCAGCGGGAGCTCATCGCCCGTGCTTCTGGGTCTGACAACATCACGTCCGGGCCTGCGTTCGCCAAGCTGAGTAAGTGGACGGAGGAAGGGCTGAAGTACCTTGTCAGACTGGTGCGGGAGAATAATGATGGGCCGTTGGGGTGGACGAGCGATCAGCACGTGTTCGCGGCTTGTGCGAGGGTGTTGCTTTGTGCGGTTGCGGTGGTTAGGGTTATCGGCGCCGAGTCGGCGGTTGGGGAGGCGTTGAAGAAGTTCAGGGAGGTTGGCGAGAAGGGGGGGTTGCATGGTAGTTTGTTGGAGATTGCGGCGGTGTTGTGAGCGGGTGTGTGTCTAAAAGTCTAAACGGAGGTGGTGATAGAAGTGTACTAGAACACAAAAAGTCTTTTCAATGGTATTGTCTTTCCTGTTCTTGACCCTGACCATAAGTTCCATGTCGTCCTTCGGCTTTTCACACTCAAACGGAGAATGTCGGTCACTCACTCACACCTCGGTGAAATATTCCCCGTCCGGGCATACTACTTCAATGTAGTGTCACCAATATAGACTGCCCTCCTGCATGAACTACACTCAACATAGCACACTCCTACACCCGCAACGCACCAAGAATCAACAGCTCTGGGGGAAGAAGAAGACAAAAAAGAAAAAAAAAAGAAGAAAAAAGAAGAAAAATACGCTGGGAAAACCGCTTGATGAAAAACCCAGCGCTGTGTGTAAAGATACTAGGAAAGTGACGCTAGAGATAATTATACTCGCTGATGTTCGCTAGGGATAAGTATATTCGCTATGATACAAGAGCAACGCTGGACTCACCATGGGAGAGTGTCCAGGACGTACCCGGACAGCTCTCCCATAGCTTTGGCGTGGGGGGAAAACCCCGAAAAGTTACCCTCGACCTGAATCGAAAACGGGTGACCTTTTGGTTCACGGCCGAACGTGGTAGCCACTCAGCCACTAAACCATAACGGGACATTGGTATCCACTGGATTCAGAAGCTAAACCTATATAGGCATCTCCGAATTTCCCTTCGCTGCCAAGATTTTCCTGCATCCAGGAAATCCGAAGTACCTCTAACCATCCATCTCACGAGCCACAAACCCTCCTTCCCTCACTTCCTCCCTCAGCCCATGCCATTTCACTATGCTGCGCTATGGCTGTAGTACAAAACTCAACAGTTTTGAGTGACACGTACCTAGCTACATAACCATTTTTAGCCGCTGACTGACCTGCTTCAAGTTAAAACAGCTTGGCAAGCTCCGAATACCTACATGCTGGCGGTTGTGCCTCGTCTTTTTCCTCTCACTTTGATGCTTCACATTGTCAACGGTTTTGTGTAACGGGGGTGTGTACGTAGGTAAAGAGTCTGTTCGATGACACAAACACAGACACAGCATTCGGTTTTAACAACCGAACACAGCATCGGGTCAACTACCCAACTCGACGTCAGGCGCATATCTAGGTACTGGAAAGTGTAAACCTTGCGATCTGCCTAGGTAGATACTTGACTGTCCGGTCTTGTTTTGTTTTGTTTTGTTTTGTTTCGTTTCGTTTCGTATACGCAGGTACGTTAGAGAGTTAACTTAACCTGTACAGTATTGGGTGTCGAGTATCGAGTGTCCAGTGTTGAGTGTCGACGATGGATGATGAATGATGGACAGCAGAAAACAAAACTGAGGCCTCCAGCAATACAAGGCCTGCCTGCGCATACTGTACATATCTAGCAACCTATAAGAGGCGGACCGGCTATGCAGATCATGCAATCTGCATTGCAGAATAGAGAGGGTGTCATGCGCACTTCTCCGTCCGAGCAGGCGAGGCAGGTAAGCAAGCACGCAGGCAAAGCGAAGCCGGGCAAAAGTGGCTGGCTATATTGCATAGAAATGCCTACGTACACGAGCCGGCGTGCACAAGCCCGCTGCACTCACACTGAGCTGCAATGCTGTCATCTGGTCTCTGCAAGGGAAAGGAGGTGTCGAGGTCACGAACTCGAGAGTTTCTTCTGGTGGCTTGACACTCCTGCACAGCCAGCGCCGCAAAATCGTATTAAACGAAGACCGGTGATTTCCAAAGTCTTTCTCGAACTCTCTTGACCACGGGCAGGGGAGGGATGTTTCCGATGACGCCGCCGTTAAAAACCCGGCCATCGACACCCCGACAACCCCCGCCGCGGCCGCCCACCTCGGAACTCCACCCCGCCCCCGCCCCCGGCCGCCGCCCGCCCGACCGGACGGCAGCCTAGAGGTAGGTAGAGGACGGGAGGGGGAGCGGAGCCCCACAGCGGCCGCTGAACAGGCCGCAGGCGCTTGAGGCGCTAGGCGCTAAAGAAGTGTTTCCTGCCCGGCCCCCCTGCTCTGTGTATTTTCTCTCTGTTTTACTTCGTAACTTTCGTTTCCTTTCCTTGCCTTTTCCTTTCCATCCCTCATCGTGTTATTGCCGACTACCGCCGCAATCCAACTCAACTTCGTTACAACGGTTGCCGTCGGCCGGATAGCTCGGTGCTTCTTTCAACAAAGGTCATCAACCTGAAGCGCATCAGCAGATTCAGCACTGCAGGATAAAGTGTTTACTGTTCCACAACTGCCATGAAGTTGGATATACATATGCAAAGGTAAGGGACGGACGGGCATGACGCTATGCAACAGACCGACAGGCCGACGGGACGGACGATAACGCAATTGCGGAAGGTGCTGTGTTGAGCTCCTCCAGTTAATCAGGACAAGAGGGATGCACAACGGGATGATTTACGCAGTCAATGTATGTAGCTGCAAATTCGGATATTGCAGTCAGCGTTGCAGCAGCAGCAAGCTTGTGTTCAACTTCTGATTCCGATCCAAGGGAGCGGGAATCTTTGGCAGTGAGTGGCTAGTGGCCAACGCGATATTGGCCCTTTTGTTGGAGGTGTGGAACAAACAATCATCCATAAGACACTCAGCTTCGAAAGATTGCGCTAACGACCAACACTAGCACCGTTCGGACTCATTATACGGAATGTCTCACTGGTGAGATTCTGGCCAATTTGGCAATGGTGATGTGAGCTTTTAGTTTGCCAAATACGATATACTTATCTGCGTACGGCAAACTAGTAGATGACACGAGGCTGGACTCTGGAGATCATCATTCATCATCACTACACTATACTACGCTATCGAGATTTATCTCGACGAGATGTCTTTCACTTCGTCTTACCGCGTACTGCGTAGCAAAAAAGATCGGAGGTCGGAGCAATATCCGATGCTAGTTATGTTTAGCGCTGTAACCGTCCCCATCTTCTCCATCCCTATCACCCGTTAACGAATCCTCAATCCTCATCACAGTCACCGTGACGGCCCTACCTGCGTGACAATCCTCTCATCACCGCATCGAGCTCAGCGCACGTGCTCCGCAAAAGAAGCGAGGAAGACGGTGAGGAAAAGATCAAGAGTTCGTGAGTTGAGGTGTCTCTCTTCGTGTCAGTGTCACGATGACGGCCCCGCCCCGCCTCGCAAGTCTCTCAGCGCCCTCGGTGCGTCCCGAACGGAAAGAAAGCAAAAAGTAAAGACCCCCTTGTCCTCGCTTTTAACTGGTCAGCTTACGCTTTCTTGGCTTTCTTGACCATCCTTGGCCTCGGACCCCCAGATCTCGGTCAGATCGACACTTCAAGTTTTTGCCATGTCTCTTTTTACTGCGGTAAGTGCCCACGAGGTACGATACCATCTCGGGTCGGTTTATCGCGGCTTTTCTAAACCATCTCACCCCCCTTCTCAGCATCCATGTCATAAAACCGCGGTTATCGCAGAATTAAGGATAAACTGCGCCTTCAAATATACCTACTTGACCAGACTCTTCTTTGAGATCCCGTCTGACAAACCTTACCACCACGCTTTTGATGGTTGGCATGTGAAGATGACGGCCTGGTCTACATGGTAGTGTACGTAGATAGGTAGAACAGTTAGCGTGGTACCGTTCCCGTACTGTCACCTCAGCTTCGAAAGTTTTCATTTACGGTGTATTCCCGTGCTCCGGACGGGGGCGAGGGGTAACGTTACCCATGTAACGACCATTTATCTTTTCTTCCCATTTCCTTTCGGAGCCGAAGTGGGAGATCGTCACGATCTTGCAGACAGGGGGGACGGAATAACTGCCGAGCTTTTCACAGATTCAATAGCAAAATGGTGATTACGGTAGTCATGAGCCACGTCACAACGGGAAACAGACAAATCGAGCAGAGAGGTATATGATATTTCATGCTTGAAAAAACTTCCAGAGATGTGAATATCCGCAACTTGGTATAACTACTCCTACTTCCATGACAACGTATAGACCAAAACCACCAGGGTATCTACTACACGCCTCAACCCGCTCACAGAGCAAGTATCCAAAAACCCCAAACCAGCATCCCAGACCCATGACCAAAACCATTGAACATTGCGAGAAATTCCCGGCGAGTGACATGCACACGCCATCAAGCGCGGAATGAAAACGGCAAAGCCAAATTGCACAGCAAAAGTGACTGTCGCTCTCATACACCGCAAGATGAGTGACATTTCCTCCAACGGCCAGGACCTCTTGTTTCCGATCATGGGCCTCTGCCTTGCTTCTCCACCATCCTAACTGTGCGAGGCCGGTTCTAAGACCGTCAGGTCACCAGTATGAGATGCGGAGAAGCTTTGGCATGCGGTGAGATGAACCGCATTTGTTTGCCCGCTAGCCAGTCCCCCTCCCCATACTTCCATCAGAATTACCTGGTGAAAACGTCCTCATACCTTGACTCCCCTGACTGGACACATCGGAGGAACTTTGACCTGACCTACGGAAAACGCAAGCCTGGTAGTCACAACACCCTCAGATCCATCCCGTCTAGCAGGACTCAAGTTGATCCGAGAGTGTGTGCAAGACATACGCCGCAGCAGTAATCCCGTCCCCGAGAGCCCACGAGGATAATCGATAGAGTCGCTTCACCAGATATGTCGAAGTGTGTCGATGGTGTTGAGAGGTTGAAAAAGGCCAGGAAGCAAACTTGACACGGCAGATAGGAGGCGATGATGTTGTTTGTCGTTCACTGCTCAGCAGTGGGTGCCGTACAATATCCCGTATTGCCCCTCTTCTTCTGCATCGTGTGTTGGCGAATACCATCCTTGCTTCAAGTTCCCCATCTGCTCCCCAACCTGAATGTCTCCAAAACCGCTTGCTGGTTCTGCGAGACAGACAAGCTGAGGAGCAGAGATCGTTGGTCTTTGTCGACAACCAGTGTCTGCCGAAGCTTGCGATATTCCAGATACGCGGCGGCGGCTAGATGATGTTGAATCGGCCATGTGATAGTGAAGATCACGAGAACCAGGCTCGTTGTGATGGGTTGTCCCCTTCTTCCTCTAATCGGGAGCGCATATAATCCGAACGGTGGCGTCAATCGTTTCTTTCTTCGAGTTTGTTGGTGTTCGCTTCGACATCAAGCCGTAAGATCGAAACCCTTCGTGTCGTGAGAAGTCGTCTTGTCGTCATAGCCGTGGTATTATATCCGTCAACATTAAAGGCCGTAAACATCATCCGTGAGACAAAAGAAAATCCAAGATATAAGGGTAAAAGATGGAAATGTCTTGAAGCGAATGTGCGGTGGGGTATACCCGTGAGGGAAGCCCGAGACACCGCGAAAGGGGTATCTTCCAAACGCCAGCCTTTTTAAATGCCGTGTACTGCGAGGGAAAAAGGAAAAAAGAAAAAAAAAATTGAAGAAAGTGAAAGACAAAAGGGGTAATCTCAATCAAGAAAGTTTCTGTCTCGGGCTTGCGCCGCCGAGCCGTGGGTGCATTGCTGCAGTCTTCTTCTTAAAAGCAAAACACGCAAACCAGCCTATAACCGCCATGATGTAAATGCAAACAAACTACCCGCCCCAGGTCCCTGCCATGTGAGGTTGAAACAATAGGAAAATCCGATGACCGAGCACACGGTGATGATGATGATATCTCAAAGCCAAAGAAAACCCAAAAGCACAAAAAAAGCAAATAGACGCTCGCCCGCTAACCCGTAGTGAGATAAAGAAAAACCAGTCGGGAGTAGATGCACCAAGAGAGGAGGGGAGTGGTTGAGGAAAGAAGTGTCGAATGTCGCTCCGAGTCCATGTGCCAAACGCCGAAGTGCCTCTTGCTTGTGTGATAAGATCACCCAGCCGCTATGAGCATAAACACCGCGTCCTGGCTTTGTGGATATCCAAAAGGTCCAGAACACCGGCGATCATGCGGAAGTCGTCGCGGCTGGATAACCGGCGTCTGTTGTGGCAGGCGTTGGTTGTCACATTGTCGTGGTATACTCCTGATAGCGATCCCAACCGAAGTTGTTGAAACCCATGCTAACTCCGCAATGAGGAGCAAGCATGCTGGGCAGCGGAAGAGGAGCGGAGACGAGCGTAGAGCCGTAGTAGTAGCCGGCCGAGGAGAAAGGCGTGCTGTAGGCCGGCGCGCTGTAGGCCGGCGCGCTGTAGGCCGGCGCGCTGTAGGACGGCGTGCTATAGGCAGGTGTAGGCGAGGGCATTTGCACCTCACTGACACCCATGCTAGCCCACATGGGCGGGCTGGCGGATCCAGACGATGCCACACTGGGGCTCGACGGTAGGACTCTCCACGACTCGACAGGAGCAGGCAGCGACGAGGGCGTTGTTGGTTGCGACCACATGCTAACGTTGGCGGGAGAGCTGGGCAACAAAGGAGGCTGACGGACGACATCGACGATCCTGGGCGGGGGCGGCAGCAGCGGCTTGTAGAGGTTCATGACGGCGTTCTTGACATCCTCGCTCCTACCATCCAGCAACTCTCCAGCTCCCTCCTCTTCGAGACCCTCCAAAGCCGTCACGTGCGTAGTGAAGACAAACTTGTTGATGGCCTGAACAAAGTCCTCATGAAGCTTCTTGCATTGCTGATCCTTCTCGGACCAGTCGTACGTGCTGGCCTTGGTGTTAGGGCAGTGAACATCCTTGTGATACTCGATGAGCGACTCGATCGTGTCGGGGGTGAGCTTGAAGGCGACCTCGTTCCTCAGGACCATATCGACGTGGACAATGTAAGCCTCCAGGTGGATGAGCTGGTAGTTGGAGATGGCTTCAACCAACGGGTTGGAATCCTTCTTGAGCTTGTCTTCGGGAGCCTTGGGGAGCATGAGCGAGGCCAGGATCCAGATGGCATTCGGTGAGGATAGGGTCTCGGTAAGGCATTTTGTGTGCTGGGGTACGCTGTTGAGAGGCCTCTTGACTTTGTTGATGCGCTTTAGTGTCTTGGTCAACCATGGCTCGACCTTGGAACCCAGCACGACGTTGACGGAGGATGCTCTTGGGGCAAAGGCGGCGGCCGAGGCCGGTAATAGCTGGACTGGCATTATGGCCGGTAGTGATTTGAAAGTTGGGAGGCTGGTGAGGTGAGGTTGTGAGGTGAGAGACAGAGCACTGTAGCGCTTAACGGGAGACGGGAAACACAGGGGGGGATTGAGATGGGAAACGAATAGAATATAAGAAACAAGGTGAGTAAGGTGACGGAAGCGGGCGGTCCCAAGACAAGGGATTAGCGTACTCGCCGGCAACGTCAAATGAGAAGGGAAGAACGGGAGACGAGGGGCTCGTGAGGGAGAAGAAGGAGGGTGAGAAATCTCGTGTAGAAAGTCTGGGTGCTCAGGACGGTGGGGTGTAGTGGGTGTTATAGTCGTACCCGTTAGACCCGTCGTTGCCGTCACTTGCGCTGTCACCCACTGTCACTGCCCCCCTTCGAGCCCTTTTTTCATATACAACATCCCTACAGCTGCATGCATACATTAGTGTGTAAGTCGGAGACGGGAGGGCAACCACAAGGAGCGATGAGGACACCGGAGCGGAGAAGGGGGGTGTGTATCTTGACTGCGTCGTTAGTGGCCGGACAAGCCACAAGCCCGGAAGCTCCAGATGGGGCCCGCTACACCGCGCTGGCTGCAGCTGCTGTTGGCTGGCAAAACTCGCCAGAATCAGAGAATGTTGCCATCGTCAGGAGGCAGTCAGCGCCGTATCCTGAGAGGTCACTTTCTGTTTCAAGCCACTTTTCGACAGCCATTCAAGGCCGAAGACAACCCTCATCTCCCAATCCGGCCTGCATCTTCAACCGTACTGATGGAGTAGGAATAGTCAAGTTTAGTGAGCATCATCAATCTGGAAAAGAGCCCTGTTCCAAGTCCCGAATCCCGGCGCTATCGTCTGTTGCATCGACGTCGGGTCTGCGCATTACCATGGCTCCATGGCTCCATGGCTCCGAGCTAGCTGTAGATAGTCAGGTAGTCTGGCAGTCAAGCATCTGTAAAAGCTAGAGTTGGGTTCCAACAGGACGATATTCCAAGGAAGCCAAGATCTCAGGTATCCGGTTTTCCTCTTTGAGGTTTTTCACGGTCGACAAACTTTTCAACGCTACCGGAGACCACGGGTGACAGGCGGGCGGCAGGGCAGGGCATCAAGAGCCAGGCATTGATCAACTTGACCCCAGATGCCAGGGTTCTCCGGAGGAGCTGTGTGAATGTATACTGTAGTATACTGTAGTGCCAAAAAGTGCGTTCTTTTCAGGCTCACAACGATACTTTCCGTCGCCAAGGTGTTGGGATATGTGCATACCTGTAGTCCTGTTTGTACTGTGGTATGTGTAGGCCGGGAATGCCCTTTGCTGCTTGCCTCGACGTTCACCTCATCCTCAACATTGCTGTTGACAGTACCGCAGTACCTGACTGACTGCGTCCGAACTTGCGTAACTCCGATTTCCCTCGTCTATCTTTGCAGGCTGTGCTCAACCATGCATATGCACAATGCTGGATGACAAAAAACCCGACGCGCCATCAGACGAATCGGCCGGTCTCTGGCATGCGACCAGAGCTGAAAGCTGCAGATGTGCAAGATGTGGTCAATGCATGCCAGGAAAAATAGAGGTAGCGCCACCGTCATCAGGGAGTTGTTGGGTGGTATCCTTACCGTGAAAGATACGTGTAAGTTACATTACACTTCTGAAAGTCTGAAAGTATGGCTCCGCGTATGGTAATCCCAGGGCGCTAGTGTTTGGAGGTACGTACCTACAACAGCTCTGACCCCGCCGATGAATGGCACACACACCACTACCACCCGCGAGCCACACCAACCCCGGCTCACAGTTACTCACATCTGTCACTCATCATTCACTCAGCCGTGATCATCGATAGGATAACCATAATGCTGGTGGTGGTTACAAAACATGCTTGTTCCCCTCGAAAACTTGAAACATCCACTCAATCCAGGTTTTGGGGTTCATAGCCTCCCAGAGCACGTGTGGACGCGTTGAGGCTTCATCCTCAACTGTGAGGTCGAGGCACCAGAAAAGTACTGTCTGTTACAAGTAGCCAAGGCTAACTCGCAATACGTATCAGAGCTTTTGCGGGGAAGGAAGCCAATACAGAGGTGGATAATGCTTACTCTGTCTTAGGTCATGGCAGATTGGTCTCACTGTTACCGAGATGGCTTGATAAGTCATACTACTACGCCGTACGTTAGTTGTGGCCTAGACCTAGAGCAAATGTGCATTTTATGAAGGACCTTTTGTGAGTTATGATATCAAAGGGGATTCCATCTAACTTGTCACCGACCGGCGGTGACAATGGCACAATACTGTAGCAAGCGGCGTGCTTTTGTGACACTGGCGGATCCTGATGGAGTTTTCCGCTCTATCATGTAACATGAAGCCTTTGATTGTGAGCCGGAAAGAGGGGTTGGAAATCTCTGACTAGATCTCAACAAGATTGCTGATAGCAGTACGTCTAGCAAGCCGTTTTATGCAAGCCGCACGCGCTGCTACTGAGAGGAGAGGGGAAGGGATCCGTATCTGGTGGACACTCGTATCCTTCCTTCTGTAAATGGTGAGCTGCATATGACTCGTAGTAATGTCTTGTCTGCCGTGCGCGCATGAGGTAGCAAGGACCACATTGAACACACCATCTTCAAAGGTTGATCCGCATCGTGAGATTATGCAAAACTCCCACTCGTGGAAGTGTTGAGTCGCCTTGACACCGTCAACCAGTGGGAGCGTTCTCTACGGTAGCTGAAACGCGGGGCGAGATGAATCCAGAGTGAACATGATGACTTGATCATGAAGAACAGGCGTCGAGATATCATGAAGAGAATGTGGCATGATTAGCTTGTCGCCCAGTCGATCGTCTGACGGGCGCAATCGCTTGCTCATGTCCACAAACCTCGACTCCCCAACATGAAACGCAACAAGCGCGCTGCCAGTGGGCCGGGACGCTCCTTTTCCTTGGGACAAAACCACCTTCTCGAGGCTTTCTAGACCCAGTCTACCAGTGATATCTTCGCCCACACCTTCTGACCAGATCCACGATCATCTGCCGAAAGGGACTTCTTGCATACGCCTGGGGCCGGCTAGTGGTCCAAACTGAGCAAGTCATCGGGAGGGGTAAGAAACCAAAAAGTAGCTCAAACTGGAGTCATTGAGGACTTGTCTGCCGGCTTGACCACTCATTTCTCCCCTCTTCCTCTCCCCATCAATACGCCCGAAGGAGTTTCGGAGAAAGAAGGATCCAGGAGACTCCCAGCTTGGTCTAGCACGTGTGGAACAAAGGCAGGTAATGCCCCAACGGCAATAAAGATGCGAAGAAGGTACAAAAGGGTAGAGGGTTGGCGTCAGCCTGTGAGAGAGCGTATGTTGGGATATGACCAGAAGCTGCCATGCTAGTGCGGGAAGGTGAGCAAAGGTTGTTTAAGTCAGACCCCTGTTTTTGAGCCTCATTGGCTGGAGCTCTGAGCGCCCTCGGCCTCCATCAAGAGAAAAAAGGCCGACATTAGAGCATCTGATTGGTCTGAAAAGGAGGAGAGGAACGAATGGGTGGCCCCAGAAGGGGAGATATTTCCCTGTGAATCATCTGAGAGGAGAGAAATTTGTTGAAAATGAGGAAATATAAGCCATGGACATGCGGCAGCAAGCCACAACAGGAGCAGCCACTTGGGGTTGAAATGGAAACAGTCCATGTTTTGATGACGAGAATACTCCAAGTTTCTAGAGCAGTGGAAGGAATATGTAGAAACCCGTGGCCATTGGAGAGTCACGGCATATGATCATCTCCGAGCTGTAGAACCAAGGCTTTGGTGCCTCTTTTGGGGAACCCGAGATGACGATAGAAGCATGTCTCATATGGCACCACCAGAGCCATGAACCAATCTTTTTCACCACGTCCACTAGTGCCTTGAAACCTCCATATTGCGTAGCAACCTCAAGTCCGGCCTCGCGATAGGGAGTCTGGGAGTAGTGTACAAGGCATGGGGACACAGCGAACCGCTTGGTTCCTGGCTCCGTGGGTTTCGTACCCCCGATCTCGCTGGGTGTCTTCGTCTGGGGGTGTAGCAAGCGGCTGGAAGCAACGGAACAAGGGAATCGAGCTCGTGGGATTGGGTAACATGTGAGCAGCTCCGCATTGCTCGGTACCATGAGGGAGACCCAAACGGCTGTCCTCTCGTGGAACGCCGTTGAGGGTGTAGGTTCAAGACAGTCCAAGATGCGCCCTCGCGGCGGTAAAAGAGTCGCAAGTAGACAGGGCTCGGCAGGTATCGGTCTAGGGGACTCGGACGCTGCGGTGCCATTGAATTGAAGTTGTCTTGGTTCTCCCACCCTGAATCAAATCCACTGGACGGGAACGGGGATGGCGAAAGAGGAGGAGGCTGTGCCAGGAGCGGAACCAGATGGCCAACAGAAAAAGGACTCAAGAACAGAAACGAAACTGACAATGTGCATTGTGCATATTGGGGATGAGGGAATGAAAACTGACAACTGAAAAGTGAAGAAGTTGTTGGTGGGTGTCGCAGTCAACCAAACTTCCATGTCAAGATCAAGTTGTCGAAGTTTGTTGCTGAGAAGAAAGTTGGAAGCTGAGAGCGAGGGTGGCAGGTGGGCAGCCACATTGGCTTGGCACGTTCTTTCCATGCTTTGCCCTTGGCATGTAACAGAGATCAAAATTACGGTATTGACTGTGAAATTGTCAGCCAACGCCAGGCGGTAGGTGAGGCGAGGACCGCCACTTGCCGCAACTGCTGCGGATTTGGACCAGGGCAGTGGGCGGCCAGCTTTCCTTCTGGGGCCCGCGCTAGTACCTTATCCATTCACCCTTGCTCTTTTCAACTTTTTGTAAGTTCGTCCCTTCCGAGTTGAGCCTCGCTTGTGATTTTCGGGAGATGAAACACCGTGACGGAACCGAGCATACCTCTACTGAGAAGGGACGACGCACATGGCTAACACGGATGGAAGCGGCAGCCGCAACAATTTGCCGGGACCAAAGCATGGAAAAAAATCCTGAACCGCGCCGTCCAGGTCTGGTGACGACTCGGAGCGCCAGAAAAACAGTCACTTGACCTTCGGCGCAAACTGCCCATCGCGGGATAATCCAAGATAAACGAGAAAAATTACTCGACAACCAACCTGATCTGACTTCGTCGTCGTCCTGGCCATGGACCTGCAGCAACAGTGATCACCTGGAGAAGCCAATTGTATGTTTTCCGTTGTGCAAATACTCCTTGTGTCGCGACCTGCGCGACCTGCGACTTGTCCTTGTCGATATCCTCTTCTTCCATTCGAGGACCAGGACGCCTCGTCCGTTGACACAATTTCACTGATTACACACCCTCGCTCCCCTCAAGCCCGAGGTCCCCTAGCTGCTACAGCTTGGCTCGGCCGAATGAAGTCGGGGAAATGACGGGGTAAAGACGGGGGTTGTTCTTGATTCTCATCTCCATTTGCATGCTGGGCTAACTGGGAGGACGATTGTAGGGCCGATCCATTGTCGCGGGACTAGCGATACCGACGATATGTATCCATTCACACATCGAGCGCGACGGGCGTGAACGCGAATCTGAAGCACGGCAGCATCATGCCTCCAGTGAGAGAGCAAGCCGAGCAGCCGTTGACTCATGCCCAGCACCGCTATCGATATTAACACGGCGCGACAACGAGGCTATTGGACCGCCGGAATTATTGTTTCCATATGATTGAATAGACAGCTAGGACCCATTGTAGTTGGCTGCAGGCGGACTGAGCATCGGGCTACGATAATACCGGTGGCAAGCCTCTTGTTGAGCTCCATCTCTCGCAGTGCAATGGCGGACTCTAGCGGCTCAGGCCCGCTATCTGCTGTATCAACCACAAAACCAGTTGGAGTCCTCACTTTGGTCTACGATAAATGGCCGACGGCTTGAAACTCGAGGCCAGTGGAGGGAAGGAGAGGTGGATGAGCTGTACGTGTACACTACACGCACGGCACTTCCAGCATCTACACTTTTCGGAGAGGCTTCCTGTCTGTCAATGGACGCCGGTCCAGGAATAACACCGGCTCCATGTTGATCGACGAGAGAGCGGCGAAATCGGCAACGTGTGGAAGTGTGGCGCAGGGCTGGCGAGCTGCGTTTCATTGGGGATAGGGGACTGCAAGACGCGTCGTGCGCGTTTCAACAAACATTCGCTCAGCTTTTGCGGAACACTCTTTGGTGGTCGTCAACCAGGCGAGCCAGAGGTCGCAAAAGGGTCGTCGGAATGCCAAGCCATGACGTCACAGGCAGCCCCTCTATGAAGACCCTTGAGCAGTGAGCCCTAGCCACATCCATGCGAAGCTGAAGATGGCCTCATCGAGGGTCGGAGTCCTCACGAACAACTCAGCGTCCAGCGCATTCCGGTGACTCAACGTCCAGAGCGGTGGATTTGGGCATCGGAGGCTCTCTGGCTCTCCACGAACTCTTTCAAACTTTCCAGGGCTGTCCATGAAGCAAAAGTTCTTTAGGGAGCGGTGTGGCTGCAAGTGCCGAGGCTTGCACGGCTTGAAACAAACATTTTCCATTCTGGCTGCCTGCGCCTCAATGTCTTCGGAGCTCGGCAGCACCACCGGTCACGGTGTCAATCATGACGGAGGGCGATCCGACTTTTCTCCACGTTGAAAAGGCCCCTGCAAGGGAGATCGCACAGAAAAACGCGTGTTGGAGTTAAAAATTCCCATCGCCGAAGTCTAACATTAGCTTTTTGAAATCCGAAAGAGGAAAAGCGAGGGTGAGCGTCGCTTCGGGGTGGTGGCCAACTTACCGGCCGGCCGGTAGGTGGGGCGGCCGCGGCGGGGCGGGAGGCAGCCCTTGACGTGGCAGCCGCCGATGCCATCTCTTTTCCGCCACAACCACGGTGACACTTCTCGAAAGCGTCGCTCCGATGTCAGTGTATACGTAAGCATTTTGGTTTTGCGCCTCATTCTCTTGATCTGTACACTACACGTACGATCTTAGAGATTTCAGGGTCTAGGGTCGAAGCACGTCGATTGATGGAAATTATACTTAGATTTGGGCCCCTGATGACCGCTAACAAGGAGTCACACTATCCACACGCAATACTGTTAGTGCACACCGGAACTCTCAACGCGCACTCCCTAACAACGCCACACACCTACGGAAGCAACCCGTCCGAACCGATCACTCCCTAGCTCCATTAGTTTGAATGTTTTGGTTAAACTAGCCCCATTGTGATCGTTTGGGTTCGGTGACCCGGGGCGCTCGAGACAGTACACTACAGAAACGGGGCAGTGACGGGTTCGGCCGCGGAGTCGGGCTTCCTGCTCGTTGCTCCCTTGCTTCACTCACCTCGGTCAAGCTGCTGCTCTCGGGAGGCTAAGAACAACCAAAGACGACGACCAAAGAGGGGGTGTAGCAATCTTGAGATCGGCGACATCAGGAAACTCATCGTCACTAACAGCTGAACTCCAGCATTCCATCCCACTTGCTTCCTATTCGCAAAGTTGGCAAGGCAGTGCTGTATGCCTATCCTGCTGTCTTCCCACCGTCCGCTGCTATTGACTATTGAAGGATGCCAGGGATGCCAGGGAAGGATGTCAGATCATCAGATGACAACTCAAACAGGTATTCCGCCTTGAAAGTCTATGCAAACCTGCCAGACACGCAGACAGACAGGGCAACGTGATCAAAATGTGGTTAGGTCGTTCGTCGTTCAGAACATTGCTTTGAGTTCTACCAGTTCTTACTGGCAAGGCCGCAAAGCCGCAAATGCGCAAAGGGCAATCAATGACTGGGTGCTGCCTACCTAGTGCTCACTTTCTCTGCTGCTCATGCTGACAGATGTTGGCGTTGGCGTTGGCATATGCTTCTAGGAGTAAAAGTAGACGTCGGTGTCGGTGTCGGTGTCATCGGCGAGTAATGTATCGGCGAGTAGTGTATCGGTAGTGTAAGCTATTTGTGAGTGATAGATGGGTGCACCGACTGGTGATTACATAGTTCAGTCTATTATGTGATTATCATAGATACCATACGCTCGGTGAGGCGCCCTCGACGAGAGACAACGGCGAGGGTAGAGTAAAGGTTAAATCTACTTGCATCGCCCGCCTCTATGGAATGTTTACCAGTTGGGGGTTAATTGTTTGTTGACTGGAGCTGCATCGAGTATTTCTAATGTTATTAGTGAAACTGTAAAGGAGGTAGTCCAAAAAGACCAGAGCAGTTATCCAGATACCAGACACTTTTCATTTTTTGAAGCCAACAATTACAGCAAGAACGAGAACTCATCATAGATAATTGCAAACCAGATCCTCGTTTATTTTCTCCGCGCCCAAGCTGAAACTACGTGATATCTACATTTGTGTAGGCTCGCAAAGTACACAGTAAACAGAACCGGGAGATTGTAAGAGCTTTTCAAACAGTTATCATGTTCCTTCGTTTCAGTTAAGCAAAGGGCACGACGTGGTGATATTTATCAAGAAGATAACATGCAGTCCGGGCGCAAAGCAACCTGGAAGGCAGGAAGGGATCAAGGCGGTGAACTTGGTGATCTTATGTTTCTCCGCTGTATTTGCTACTTTCTCCTTTCAACTCTCCTGTCTCAACTCCTCGTGGTTAAATCGCCTGTCATGTACCCAACCAAATATTCCCCATCTTTCCACTGAGCCACTTCATCTGAGCATGGCCAAGAACGTGATCAAGAACGTGGTTAATAACCAGACCAGACGCGGGTTACAACTTCCGTTCATGATGGGAACGCCCCTGGTTCCTGCTTCATCTTTGGGCCAGGTGCTGCAATCGTTGATGTTAGTTGCGATGGACGGAAGGTTCGATCACAACCCACCCCAACGCTCCTGCGATGCTGATCGCCGGATTCCCTTCCTCCGTAAAAGAAGGTATGCCAGATGGGAAATTTGGTAGCTGGCTTGGAAAGCACGAGTAGCAACTATAGAACAGTGGTAGTAGGTGGGTAGATGATGCATCGCCGAAAAGAACACCAAGGCAATACTGTATTACTACGTTCAACATATAATTCAGACTGTCATAAAAAATGACAAGGAGACACAGGTAGGTCTTGTAATGGTTCTATATCTAGGTCTTCGCAGGTTGAGCAGGATACAAGGCGCATGGCTTTCTACTATTCATAAGTGTCAAGATGACCATACACTCAGCTGCTGGCTTGCTGCCAGAATGTCATTGACGACAGTAGGAAGAGGACCTGACTAGTACAGAACAAAATTGCTTTTTGTATCCTTTACATAAACTACAAAAGCCAGGATATAAATCTTTTCATCAAGTTTGCCTCCCACCCCAATCCCCTTTCTTTCTTTCCCTTTGCTTTCTCTCAACAGATGTTGCGGATGATCTCAAACCCCCGGATGAACTCCCTAATGACCATCGCCCACCACCCCATTGCCATTCATCACTCCGTTCCCTCCCACAGCCGTAACACCCCCAGGCACTGCTGTCGGCATCATCTTGGACTTTGTAATCTCAAAGAACTCCGTCAGCCCCTTAACGACGACGTCGACATTCATGTTAATCTGCGGCATCTTCTCATAGCTGCCCTCCTTCATGATCGCCACGAGCGCCAGGAACCTATCCACCTCGCGGAGCATTATAGGGCGTTGCGCGTCCGCCAGCACCATGCCGCTCTCGGCCCACTCGCACGCGACCTGGTCCTCGAGCTTCTGCTCCCAAGGGGGGCCCTCGAGGCGCTTGCGCCACTCGGGGGTCCGCTGCCAGCTGCCGTACACCTCGGTGAAGTCGATGATGACGTCCACGTAGTCGGAGCAGATCTCGTACGACGCCATGTCCTCGGGCGTGCTGTCGGTGGCGATGTAGATCTTGGTGTTGACGTCGAACAAGTAGGCCTTTTCGAAGCGGCAGGTGCGGCACAGGTTGGTGAGCATGGCCTCGAGCTGGCCGAGGCGGGGGATCAGCTTCTGGATAACTTTACTAAAGGCTTCGAAGATGCTGTGGTTGTAGATGCTGGTGAGGTGGAAGTTCACCGGCGCGTTCTCAACCCCTTGGTCCGACAGCTCGTCCTGGATGCGGATGGTGATGTCGCGCTGGATGTCTAGCTTATAGTCATCGGAAAGGCCGTCGACTTTGTGGATGAAAACTTCAATGTTGATGTGCTGGTAGCTCCGCTGTAGATGTAGGATGGTGGCATTGAGGCGTGCGACGGCCTCGAGATAATCGTCTTGGGCGTCGATGACCCAGATGAGGGCGCCAATCTCGCCGAAGATGGCGTCCATATCGAAGGGAAAGGCGGGGTTGTCAAAGACATCGATCTGTCCAGGGAAATCCCAGACTTGAAACTCCATAAACGAGCTGTATTCCGTACGTCAGCAGAAGAGACCAAGAACAATGGGAAGAAGTCCTACTTTAAACTGTCTTTTTGGATCCTAGCCGTAGACTCTAAGAATAATGTCTCGTTTGGCGGTAGCTTGTGAAAAACGACGCTTGATATAGATGACTTCCCACTCCTATCCATGTGTAAGCGCAAGTCACCATCCAGGTTTGCACAACTTCCATACCTTCGTTGCCCCATTAGGAGAAGACGAGGCTTGCCCTTGGCATGAGGGACTGCTATCGGCTCGGGTACCTTGACACCATCTTTGAGATTTTGCTGAACTCGTTGTCGATTCTGCTCATAAACACGATGAAGATTTAGCATTGCCCTACTGGTACGCCTGGAAACACATGGTGGTCGTGGATCAGTGCTGGGATCGAGGAGGGCGTCACTGCCCCGTCTGAAAGCCGATGCCATGATGAGAGAAGCCAGTATAGGGGTAGAATGAAGGAGCTGTGAAGGCTTGAAGACCAGATACGACGACCCCGAAACGGATATTCCTCGATGGAAAAGGGAGGTCGTATAAAGTCCCTTGCGTCTCGGCGACCGAAGCGACACTATCGACAGCGGTGGTATGGACAAGAAGCCGGCAGTATCTCAACAGCTGAATATCGATGAGCCACTAGCTTGTAAGTCCCCTTGTTTGTTTGATCATCCAGGGGTAGCCTCTCGCGGATTGGGTACCGAGAAGCAGAATGCGGTCCAGACATCGATAAGTAGCCGCTCGAGTGACGACAGAAACAGGGACGGGAAGCCGTTATTTGACGCGTCTATAGCCATTCCCATCAAATGCCGGTGCCAAGCCCAAAGTGACAAGATGACGCTCGGCCGCCAGTCTTGTGTTCGAGAGTTCCGAGTATAACCCTGTTTTTGGCGAACCTTATTGCCTCGTACTTTTGGACCAAGGACCGCCTGAAATATTTATCAGGCGTTGCTGACGGAAAGATACGGGCAGAAGGAAGAGGTGGCTCATTTTCCAAGGTGGTACAGCGACGGAATTGGCTCGGCACATACAACGACCGACAGCCATAGCGACGAGGTGACTGGCCGCACAACGACCAAGAGAAACAAGTTCCTTCCGCAAAATATTGGAGTAACATGTCCAAGGGATGCAAGATGGGACTGGGCGCATGGAGTTTGTCGGAGATTGCTGAGCCGGCTGGTCATGTGGCGAGTAGACTTGGGTTTGGCGTGACAAACTTTCCCAACGTCCAGACGGCACCTCATCCATCTCTAACCGACGCGGCTACCCTCCCTCAAAATCTGGTATCCAAGGGGAGCACCTGAACCAGACGGGCGGTTTCCCTTGATCCTTCCCCCGGATTTACTCTTTGCGGGATAACGACGGAATAAGATGATGACCCGAGCGGATCAGGGACAGTGTCGTAGAATGACACCACCACGGTGTCTGTGGAACATTGGAAAGCCGAACACACCCATCTGCGGATACAAGTCGGTCGGTTCCGTGATCCCCATTGGCAGGTAGACTCCCCCAGTGTCCCAGACAGGCAGAAAGACGGATAGACAGAGTTTCATAGTAGTGACCAGTGTAAGGGGAAGCGGATAAAAAGGCTTGACTGGGCAACGGCAGGAACTTTCAAAAGGAAAAAGAAAAAGGCTTGTGTCTTGATTTACTTACCTCCATGTCGAAATAAGAGCAGCCGCCGTGCTGCCGCTACCTTTGCTGGTTGGATGGGCCTGGATTGTGGTAGTAACAGAGAATTTCAACCATCCCACGGGCAATGGCCCCTTGACTTTTCTTCCCGTTCCGTCCCAGGTCCAAGTCTGGGTCCAGGTCCAAGTCCGTAGCCGCTCGGATTACCAGATGAGGTGGTGGTGGTGAAGAGTCGCCTTGTAAGTGCTGGGCAAGGGAACACCGGGCAGTCGGTCTGGCAAGTAAGAGTGAGTAAAGGGTGGCTGTGTGGACGTAAACGAGATGAGGACGCCTCGCCGGTGTGAGATGTATGTGTGTGCACGCGTGTACTCGGTGAGTTGTGAGTCGGGGCGGGGTCGGGGGGGGGGGGGGGGGGGGGGGGGGGAGGAGGAGGGGTG